>BLBF01000006.1:30184300-30200175 GCA_015471245.1 Laticauda colubrina
GAGAGAGAGAGACAGAGAGAGAGAGAGACAGAGAGAGAGAGAGACAGAGAAAGAGACATAGATAGAGACAGAAAGAGAAGGGGGAATGGAGAAAAAGAGGGAGGGGGAAAGAGACAGAGAACAAAAAAAAACACATTAAAAAACATTGTACATTAAAAAATATACACATACACACATTAAGCCTAACTGAAAATGCATCATTAAACTTTGGCTGCATACTGTAGAATATTGTTTGGTCTTTCCATTTGACTGATAAGGAGTCAGTTAATAAACAAACACAAATTTATGTAATCAATATACCATCCATAATGTATGCCATGTGATTAAGTAAAATTGAAGCATGACAAAATTATACCTCTCTATATCAGGGGTGTCAAACTCACATCGTCATGGTAGTGTCATGTGATGTATCAGGAGCTTTTCCCCCTTTGCTAAACTGGATGGGGGCAGGACCAGCACATGATGCATCCAGCCCATTGACTGCAAGTGTGACACTCCTGCTCTACACCATTAAAGAATACTATTTTTCTGACACTTCATCTTTCATAAAATCACAATATTTGACATAATACAATGTCCCATGTTTTTGGTACTTAAGAGTATATTCACATGTTTAAACTGTACTGATCTTAAAAACCCAACATTGTAGGTGAAGCATATATCATGTAAATGATTTTTAGTCCATTTTACATTTTCAACATAACATCTTAGCAATGCTCACTTTTTTCAAGATCAACCAATATTAGCTATGTACATTAAAATTAAGTATGTTATTTAAACCTCCTCAAAATTATTGAAAATATGTGTTACATTGATCTTAAAGCCCATGTCACACTGCACCAATGGATGGAAAAAGGATGTAAAATGGAGAGAAACACTTGCCATCCGTTGGTTAACGTGATTCATCCATTCTGTACTCACTGCCTCCATTTTTCATCTTCTCTATCCGTCCAGCATCCGTCGACTGAGGTTCCATCCGCTCAAAATGTTTTGAGCTTCTCAAAACTTTTTGAGCGGAAAATGTATCCAACGTGTCCATTCTGCATCCGCAACGCATACGGGGAACATCCATTCTACATCTGTCATCATCCGTTACGCGTCTGCTATATCCGCTAGGCATCCGCTGCGCATCCGCGCAACTCAAATCCGCTCCAGCGGAAAAAGGACACAGGGAGGAAGAGAAACAGATGCGGAACAGACGCGCAGCTTTAGTAGCACGGACGGAGAAAGGATGAAAGTGGATGCAGCACAAAAAGAAAGCATTTAAAATGGAAAAAACGTTCGCAGAGGGGACCTATCTCGGATATTTAGGATGTCTGCAGGATGCCTAGAGGATGCAAAAGGACACCTAGTGGAAAACCTATACTGCCTATAAAAAGGGGGAGGAACTCACCTGGATCTCACTTTCAGTCCAGCGGCCCTACTGTGCAGACCTCTGCAGCCTTCATCTGGCTCTTGCTCTTCCACAGCATCCAGTCGTCTCCACCATGGATCGTCACACAGTCCTTTTGGTAGCCACCTTCGTTCTGCAACAGTGCGAAGCCATCTATAGGCTCTTTCAACTGTTCTATGGGAAGAAAAGCAGGCGGCCAAGAAGTGTCTGGGTCCGAAGATGGATCGGGAGAAGAGCAGAGTATGGACTGTACAACAAGCTGATGGTGGAGCTCAGGAACGAAGACCTTCATGCATTCCAGAACTTCATGAGGATGCCTCCAGCCATGTTTGACGAAGTTGTGGAGCGGCTGAGACCCAGGTTGACCAAGGCAAACACCAACATCTGGCCCAGCCTGGACCCTGGGCTCAAGGTGGCACTGACTCTGCACCACCTGGCCTCAGGGACCACCTGCAGGAACATGCAGTACGGCTGGAAGGTGCCACACAACACCATCAGCATTGTGGTCAGAGAAGTGGTACAGGCCATCATCGAAGAATACCTGGAGGAGCTCCTCCAGCGCCCCTCCACTGAAGAAGGCTGGAAGAAAGTTGCAGAGCAGTGGTATCAGAAGTGGAACTTTCCCCACACCGTTGGAGCCATAGATGGGAAGCACGTGGCCTGCAAAGCTCCAGCCAAGTTGGGGTCCACTTATGTCAACTACAAGGGCTTCTTCAGCATCATCCTCTTTGCCATGGTCAATGCTGATGACAAGTTCATGTACATTGATGCTTCAGGCAATGGGTCAGCTTCAGATGCCCAGGTATACAATGCCAGTGACCTCAAGGAGGGGCTGGAACACAACCTCATCATGGGCTTCCCAGATCCAGACCCCCTGCCCAATGACACACAAGATGTGCCCTACTCCATCGTGGGGGATGACTCCTTCTCCCTCACAACCTACCTCATGAAGCCTTACACTTCCAGACTCCTCACCTGTGAAGAGAGGATCTTCAAGTACAGGCTGTCCAGGACAAGGCGGATGGTGGAGAACGCCTTTGGCATCCTGGCCAACAGGTTCCAGGTACTTCTCACCACCATGCAGCATCACCCACAGACCGTGAGGAGGATCGTGGAAGCTTGCTGCATCCTGAACAATCTCATACGCACCTGCTACCCTGTGTTGTAGAACAGGCTCGTGGACCTCCAACAAGGCAATGAGGACATGGAGCCTGGGAAATGGAGGCAAGGGTGAAACCTGATAGACACTAAGGATGTGCAAGGCCCCAACAGAGCTTCACGTGAAGGGAAGAAGCAGCGCAACCTCCTGAGACACTGGTGCAACTCCCCAGCTGGAGCAGTGGAGTGGCAAGACGGGATGATAGATGCTTAATGGATGCTTCCTTCAGCCTGTCTCATCACACTGATGAGATTGGGCCATATATGTTGGGTGGGCCT
The DNA here is from genome assembly GCA_015471245.1 of Laticauda colubrina. Classification (NCBI taxonomy): domain Eukaryota; kingdom Metazoa; phylum Chordata; class Lepidosauria; order Squamata; family Elapidae; genus Laticauda; species Laticauda colubrina. The sequence continues at coordinate 30,187,131 of BLBF01000006.1, forward strand.
ACAATGAACAGGGCATTTAATAAAGAGTTGTGTTTATGTTGAAATGTGTTGATGATTGATTACATTATTATTGATAATCAAGGGCCATAGGTGTGGCACCTGGGAGGGTGGACCATACAGTCCCACTATGCTTGCACTGGAGGTTTATCTATCCCACAGCTATTACCCATCCCAAAGGTATCCCTGCCCATCCCACAGGTATCCCTGCCCATCCCACAGGTATCCCTGCCCATCCCACAGCTATTACCCATTCCACAGGTATCCCTGCTCATCCCACTGCTATCCTTACCCATCCCACAAGCATGCAAAGGCTTAAACCATTTCTAAAAGTTTCCACCAAGACTTTATTGACAAAAATAAATGAAGCAAGTGTGTGAAGCAAAGATAAACTTTATTAATAACAAGCTGTAAAAGAAAAATGACACAAGTAAAGTGTCCCAAGCAAAGATAAAGTCAACAGGTAGCCACCCAGTCTCTGGCACTCTTCTCAGTCACTCTGAGGCGTGCCCATAGTCTCAGGGGTGAAGGGTCCAGGTGCTGTGGAGGTGGCTGCTGCTGGAGTGCTGGTCTGAGGCACCATTGGGGTGCCTGGCCCCGAGAGGACAACAGGGGATGGTGTGTGGAGGAAACTCTCGGAAAGCTGGATCAGTCCTGTGATGTTGAGAGCCCCTTCCTCCATGACATGGGATGTCAGTCCCAAGACCAATGACAGATGTTCTGAGGGCGGGCTTGGCTGTGGGGTGGAGGAAGGAGGAGTGTAGTGGGGCTGTCTGGTCTGCAAGTGAGCGAGGTGAGGCGTGGAAGGCATCTGTGGCATTGGTGGCATTGGTGGCGTTGGTGGCATCGGTGGCGTCGTTGGCATCAGTGGCATCAGTGGCATCAGTGGCACCAGTGGCACCAGTGGCGTACAATGAACCTGTACCTGGACTGGGAAGGGCTGCCTGTGCTGCTGGAACTCCTGGTAGCCATAGCCTTGGTAGGTGAGGGCCTGTGGAAAGCATGTGCAGTGAACGCTAGGCATCCGCTAGGCTTCCGCTCGGCATCCGCTTCATCCGCTCGGCATCCGCTCTGCATCTGCTCTTTCCGTTCCACGTCCGCTTTGCTGTGCTCCCCCGGAAGGCTTATGGATGTGCCATTCGCTTCCATCCACTTCCATTCCGCTAGGCTTCCGTGGAGCATCCGCTTTCCATCCACCCTACGTCCTCCCCCTGTCCGTTCCTTTCCATGTTGTCCGCTCTGGTTATGCAAATTCGGGGCACTTTTGAGAGCATATAACAATGGATGGAACATTTTGCTCATCCGCTGTGTCCTTTTTATAGATGTTTTAGATCCGTCAGCCAGTGTGACAGGGCCTTTAAATCATTTGTATGATCTGAAATTAGGAATGTGGAATAAAAAAAATACCATAGAATTGGCTTGGCCTCAGAGTACACAGTAGGAGAATTATGAAGTACTCTAACAATGGCAAGGAACTAAAGCAAGAATGAAGGTTAGTGTTTAACAAATATATATATATATAGGAAAAAATAAGATAAAATTTCTTTCACACTAATTGAAATACCCATTTCACTAAATGGTTGTTGCTAGCTGTGAAGTCATGTCCAATCCATCATGACCCATGGACAATTTTCCTCCATGTCTTCCTGTTCTCTATCATCCCCCGGAATCCATATAAACTTACGCCAATTGCTTCAGTAACTCCATCCAGCCACCTCATTCTCTGCTATCCCCTTCTTCTATTGCCTTGAATCATTTTCAGCCTTAGGCTCTTCTCCATTGAGTCCTTCCTTCTCGTTAAGTGGCCAAAGTATTTGAGTTTCATATTCAGAATCTGGCCTTCTAAAGAGCAGTCAGGGTTGATCTCCCCTAGGCTGACTAGTTTGATCACCTTGAAATCCAAGGACTTTCAGGAGTCTTCTCCAGCACCATAGTTAAAAGGTCTCAATTCTTTGCTGCTCAGCCTTTCTTATGGTCCAAATTTCACAGCCATTGCAACTGGGAAAACCATAGCTTTGACAATATGCATTTTTGTTGGCAGGGTGATGTCTCTGTTTTTTAGTATGCTGTCTAGATTTGCCATAGCTTTCCTCCCCAGGAGCAAGTGATAGTGGTGTATAATCAAAACATTATGTAGGGTTTCCAATTTTTTATTTTTTATTTTGAAACAAAGAACAATGCTCTATCTCTTCTTTCGCAATAACATAGTGAAGTGAAATTGTCTTACTTTTGTTTTATAGTGCACAGTGGAAAGCTTCCAGTTGCATATGCCCTTGTAGTTCTATTGTATTAATGAGCAGAAAGGAAAGATGTAATGGATGACAAGTAATGTGACACAAATAAAAAAATGTGTTCTCATAAATTTAAATACATTCACTCAATTCCAGATTCTGGGGTTGGCGGGTGGGGGGGTGTCTTTTCTTACCAGTCTTGGTGCCTGCATCATGTTGCACAGATATGAGAGAACTTTGTCATGCTTCAATTTTGTTTAAGCACATGATTAAATAGATTTCTGATTTAATTCAAGAAGTATTTTATTTGCACAATGATTTGATATTCTTTATTGATAAATGATAATTATCTAGAAAGGCCTACATGGCATAAGGCCCAGTTATTTGAGGAACCACCTATCAATGTCTGACTAGCCAATCTGAGATAACAGAATTGGTATGCTCCAAGTTCATTTGATTAAATAATATCACCTGTCAGTATGGAATGAGCTTCCCTTGAGATCTAGATGGTTTCCATTATGCTAGTCTCTGAAGAACCATAGAGACCTGGCTGTGTATTCCTAGGCTTTGTACTAGTGGTTAATACTTCCTTTGTTGGAAGTTAGTTGTTAGTGAGAAGTTTCAGAAATATCTGGGTTTGCAATCTTGCTCTTTTTTCATTTTCCCATGTCTTTAGGGTTTTGTTTGTTTCTATAGTTTTTTTATTGTTTTGGTGTAATGTAAGCTGTCCAGACTCATTTGGAACCATATAACCTCAAATTAGCTAAATAAATAAGTACAATCTCAGAATTTTCTCATCAGTTTCTCAATACTGGTCATTAATTTTCCTTCAATGAGTATGGGTCTTCCATTTCTGTGTTTTTAATTCTGTGTGGATATACTACAAACATGTGGATAAATACATTTCATTTCATACATTTAAATAAAGCCACACTGATGCTCCTGTTCCTTCAGTTTATTACAGCGCAACCACAAACTGTTGGGGATAAATAGTTGCCAGTGAATCCAGAGATAAGAAGCAAGAGCTAAATGAAATTCTACATTTGATTAAAGTCTGTCAATGAAACTAAGGGAAAGATGAATGACTCTGAGGAAAGTAAGGGGCCAGAAAGAATAATTTTATGTTAGAATCAGGCTGCCTATGGATAAGAGAGGAAGAGAAAAGTGAGAAAAATTTTCCTGCTCTTCAACAGATATTTCCACCCACCCCAAATTTCATCATATCATAAGGAACAGTTGACAAACTAACCAAAAGAAAGAGGATAAATGCCTGTTTTTTGCATCAGTAATTTTTTTTAATGGTAATCTCTTTTCTGGAAAGCCAAACAAAATAATGATGTACTTTGTTATATCATGATGTACTTTGTTATATCTGTCTTTAGCTTTCCTCAAGTTGATGCTTTTCAAATAAGTTTAGTCTACAATGCTCAGAATGCCCAAAATTCACCTTCTTCTCACTTCCTGTGACTATCTGGGTATAATTTTGTTATTATTTATTTAATTAAAATATTCATATTGCTGTTGATCTTAAAACCAGAAGTCAGGCTGGGTCACTACCATTATATAAAAATGGTATCATTTGAAAAATAAAATATTTTGCTTTTGGTTGCACACAAGGAAAGCAGCAAAAATCTTTCTTTCTCCCCCAAACTCCATCAGGAATGAGTCTTGGGACCCTGCAAGGCATCATGTTCCAAGAGGCTGTGCCAGTGCAACACTCACAAAGACTCATTTCTGGCAGAGTTTGGAAGAGAGAAAGAAAGACTTTTGCTGCTTCTGCTGCTTTCCTTGCATGAAGCCAAAAGTCTTTCTCTCTCTTTCTCTCTCTCCCACTCTCTCTCTTTCTCCTTCTGAGAATGGAGCTGGAGATGGTATCCTGTGATCCCAAATAAAGAATGATTGATTTGTAGGAAAATATGGTGAGGAATTTTCCTATAGACTTTTTGGGGGATTTTCCCAGGGTCTCTGATCTGTGGGATTTAAAATTATGATTTTGTTGGTCCCTGGGGTCCAAAAGGTTGGCTGCACCTGACTTAAAGCAACCACAGCATTCTTGTCCAACACCAGTATCATTGTACTGCATCTCAACACTTGGGGAAAGCTCTTCATAGAAAAGCTCCATATGAAGCTCTTCATATGAAGAAAGCTCTTCATAGCTTTCTGGAAGATTAAAAGGATAGAGATTTGCTGAGTTTTAAGCAAAAGGATGTTCCACAGGTCAGAGGCTGTTAGAGAAAAGGGATGCTTCCTAATTCCTGCAAGATGACAACATTTGAGGACCTCGAATTGCCTTCAGTATCTGAGATGGTGGAGCAAGAATGCTTTCTTAATGGTGACACTTTTGCAAAGGATTAACTATGCAGAAATAATGAAATGTTTTGATGAAGGTCAAGAAACTTGACAAAGTTTCTTAGATGACAAGCAAAATGTTTTGTTTTCTTCCTCAAAAAAAAGGACAATCCAGTTGCCTTTTGAAAAAAAAATCACCTATTTTTGCGACATTATACAGAAATATGTGGGAATGATTCCTTAATTCAGACACAGTGCAAACTGTAAACTTCTCTATCTTTATTTATTTCTATCTGACCTGAAATTCACATGCTTTCAGTGCTTAGTATGGATGTGTCTGTTCATCCAGGCCTTTGGTTTAATCAATTCATTTTGCTGTGCTTTCAGTCTATTATTGACAGTCTGGTTCATTCATTATAATGTTGTTGTAGTCCAAGGGTCTTCAGACTTGACAAGTTTAAGACTTGTGCACTTTAACTCCCTGAATTCCTGAGCTATCATGATTAGAGGAGGAATTCTAGGAGTTGAAGTCCACAAGTCTTAAAGCTGTCAAGTTTGATGGTCCCTGTTGTAGGGATCTAAATGATGTTGCTGATGATAATAATGTTACACACTTGGAAGATGCCAAGATACCAGGATAGGACAGCATTTAAATTAATTAAAAGAGAATTGGAACAAAGTATCATATTCAGCTTGTCATTTATTCTCTTCATCTGAATTGTTCAATTCATAGATATTTAAAAAAATAGTTTTCTTGCTGAAAAGAATTTCTTAATGCACATGCCTATTAAAAAAGAAAAAGAAAGAATCATAGAAAATGAGTAGAAACTTAAGAATAACTTTTTTTCTTTACTTTTTTTCTTTTCTTTTTTCTTTTTCAGCATAATTACATGGGAAGACAAATGTACACATTATTCCGATACAGAATTTTTTCACATTTAGCTTGCCAGGTTGGCTGATGCTAAATTCTGTATGAATAAGAACTGTTGCCATTCCATAACTTCTGAGATGTGAAATAATTTTGTGACAGTAGTCCATTTAAGTTATCCACCTATAGGAGTCTAATTGAAACTCCTATACATCATTATTTGCCTTCAATGGGGAGAAACCATAGATTATAAGGAAGTGCTGAATTATAGTCATCCACTGGGGGGAGAAAATCACTTTATGTCTTGACAATCAAGGGAAAGTAACATGGAACCTTCTCCAAGGCAAGATTATCAGTCATCATGACTGCCAATGCTTCAGATCTTTAGCTTGCAGTTCTTTCAATAAACCAGCCTTGTAGTTCAAAGTGTTGTGCATTCAGCTGAGGAAAATGGCAGTTTCAAGCTTATCAGTTACTAGGAACACACGTCTGGCACTAAAGTGGGTGATTTTCTTATCCATATAATACTTGATTGTAGATAAAATGATCAAATCTGTGCCACTGAATCAGATGAAAGTTTTATATATTGCCAAATACCTTGGTTGTAATTGTGCCCAGTTGGTACTTCTGGATATATTAGTGAATGAATAAGACATTTACAGAGCAAGGGGATGGCTGCTGTTTTATTAAGATGCATTTTAAAGCCTAAATGTTTTAGATAATATAGGTCAGGGGTCCCCAACCACTGGTCCCCAGACCGGTACCGGTCCGCGGATCATTGTACCGGGCCACAACCACTTCCGCCACCCTCGCCTAACTTCTGTGCTTGACTCTTCCGTGCTTGACTCTTCCGTGCTTGACTCTCCCGTGCTTGGACTCTTCCGTGCTTGGACTCTTCCGTGCTTGACTCTTTATCTTTGGCGCGTATTTATCTTTGGTGCATATTTGTCTTTGGCGCGTATTTATCTTTGGTGCGTATTTGTCTTTGGTATGTATTAGTCTTTGCCAAAGACAAATACACACCAAAGATAAATATGCACCAAAGATAAATACGTGCCAAAGATACATATGCGCCAAAGATAAATACGCGCCAAAGATAAATACGCGCCAAAGACAAATACGCACCAAAGATCATACGCACCAAAGACTCTTTGGTGTGTATGTATCTTTGGTGCGTATTTGTCTTTGGCACATATTTGTCTTTGGTGCGTATTATGCAAGCTAGCCCTCACAAAATAAGCCAGAAACAGAGTTCACTGGAGAGTTTTTTGGGAAAGGGTAAACGAGACAACAACGAGACAGCAGAAGGGTCACAGACTGCCTACAAAAAGAAAGCTGCATTTCAAAGAAAATACCAAGATTCCTACCTGAGTTACGGGTTCATCGCAACAGGTGATTCACAAGCCTCACACCCACTCTGTGTAATATGTGGTGACAGACTTGCTAATGAAGCCATGAAACCATCAAAACTGTGCCACCACATGGAGACAAAACACCCAGCATTGAAAGAAAAGCCTTAGATTATTTTCAAAGAAAAAAACGGGAACATGAAGGAAGAAACAATTATTAAAGGCCACTACTTCAACAAATGTGTCGGTGCTAAAAGCATCATTCCTGGTCATGGACCGCATTGCTAAAGCTAAGAAGCCCTTTACGATTGGGGAAGAATTGATTTTGCCTACTACAAAGGACATTTGCAGTGAACATTTTGGGGAGGCTACAGTAAAAAGGTTGAAAACATCCCCCTTTTGGCAAGCACCATGACAAGAAGAATTAATCAAATAGCAGAGGACATTGTGGCCAGTTACTTGAGAGGATTAATGAGTCACCATGGTACGCAATTCAGGTGGATGAATTTACAGATGTTGACAACAAAGCAATATTGCTCATTTTTGTGAGATAAATTTTTCAGGAGGATGTACATGAGGATTTGCTATGTGCACTATTTCTGCCAACTAACACCACAGCTGCAGAGTTATTCATGTCCTTGAACGAGTACATATCAGGGAGGCTTAATTGGTCACACTGTGTCAGTGTATGCACGGACATAGCGGCTGCGATGACTGGGCGGCTTTCAGGTCTGACAACGCGGATCCAGGAGGTTGCCTCTGAATGTGAGTCCACACACTGTGTCATCCATAGGGAAATGCTGGCAAGCCGAAAAATGCCACCTGAGCTTAACAGCGTTTTGCAAGATGTGATAAAAATTATTAACCACATAAAAGTACATGCCCTGAATTCACGTCTGTTCGAACAGCTCTGTGAAGAGATGGATGCAGAACATAGACGCCTTCTCTTATACACAGAAGTGAGATGGTTTTCAAGAGGTAAATCACTGACAAGAGTTTTTGACTTAAGAGAGTCACTGCAGAGATTTTTCTGCAAAAAACAGTCACCACTGGCAGCATACTTCAGTGACGGTGATTGGATCTTGAAACTTGCTTACCTGTGTGACATTTTTAACCTGCTCAATGAACTCAATCTCTCACTTCAGGGGAAAATGACAATCATTTTCAAGTTGGCAGATAAGGTTGCAGCATTCAAAGCCAAACTGGAGTTATGGAGATGGAGAGTGAACACAGGGATATTTGACATGTTTCACACAGTAGTAGGGATTATGGAAGAGACTGAGTTTGGACCTTCATTCACCCAGTTAGTGCATGATCACCTGTTGCAGCTTTCAAAAGAGTTTGAACATTACTTCCCTGTCGCAAAAGACCCCAGACTGGGGAAGGAATGGATCCAGAACCCATTTGTGAACAAGCCAGGGGAATCAATTTTAACCCTACAAGAAGAGGAACAACTACTTGAGATTGCAAATGATGGTGGCCTTCAATCCATGTTTGAAACAAGTTCAAATCTCTTTGCATTCTGGAGTAAAGTCAAAGCAGAACATCCTGACATTGCCACAAAAGCACTGAAAGTCCTGCTTCCATTTTCAACCTCTTATCTTTGTGAGGTGGGGTTTTCTGCATTGAGAGCAACAAAAACAAGACTACGGAATAGACTGGATATAAGGAATACAATTCGTGTGTCACTGTCCCTCATCACCCCCAGATGGGACCATATAGTTGCAGGAAAACAAGCCCAGAGCTCCCACTGATTCTACATTTTGGTGAGTTAATATTATAGTGTAATAGTTCATGAAAGTGCCTAATATAAAATGTAATTGTTGCATTCAGATCACATACTAAATATAATGATTAAGATTTTTGTTATTGGAACCTTCAAGCCCCTACCCGGTCCTTGAAAAAGTGTTTCTGTGTGAAACTGGTCCCTGGAACAAAAAAAGTTGGGAAACACTGATATAGGTAGCTAGCAGCTTTTCTCAGTTTTGTTTCCCTATAGTTGTGTTGGGATCACAAGTCACATCATCCCTAGTTGAGGATGATTAGAACTAATATTACTTCTTAATTAGTAGATTAATTAATTAGAAGACTACTTTTAGAGAACATAAAGTGGGGAAGTTTACTGTGAGAAATCAAAATTTTCTTTGATTCAGAAATCAGTGTTTTCCCCAGAGTTTTCCCAAGTTTTCTGAAGTCTTTCTCACAAAAAACTAACTCAGAAAAGTAAATAAGCCAAGGTTTGCATGATAAGGAGATAATGAAAAGGAAAGTAAAAGGAAAGTTGCATTTTAGCCTATTCTGCATATCAGTCTGATATTAAAGGCACCCAGGCAGGAAATAATATTATAAGAATACACCACTATTATCTTTGTAAAAGAGTTATTAAGGTACAAGAACCTTTTTCTTCCTGAGCATTTTTCACTTTGCCCTCATTTCAGCTTGGATAAGAAAGAAAAGAGACATATTTGGATAGTGGTTAAGAAACTATGAGTTTGTGTCAGTGGTGGAATTCAATTTATTTTATTACCGGTTCTGTGGCCGTGGCTTGGTGGGCATGGCTGGGGAAAGATACTGTAAAATCTCCAGTCAGGGGTGGTATTTGCCGGTTCTCTGAACTACTCAAATTTCTGCTAATGGTTCTCCAGAACTGGTCAGAACCTGCTGAATATCACCTCTGATTTGTGTCCTGCTTTAAGCAAGAAGTCAGCTGGTAGATTTTCTGCCAGTCTCTTTCTCTCAGCCCTAAGAAAAAGGCAATGCCAAAACATTTCCAACTTCTTGCCAAGAAAATTGTATTGACTAATCCAGGCTGTCCCAACTAAGATCTTTAGGAAAGAATTATCGTCGACTCCATTTGTTTGAAATGATAGGATTTTTTTTTTACTGAAGTTAAGTAGTTGGCTGCAAAAATAAAACTAGATCTGAGAATTCCCATGCAAAAGGTACAAGTTCCCCTTTTCTGGTTCTTCCCCCTTGACCAATTCAACATGTCCAATAGCATCCCATTTTGATGTCTTGTGAGCAGCTCTGATCTCAAAATAGTTTCACATTCTGTTCCCAGGCCAGGTGTCATTGATGGCTAGTTTATTCTGTTTTGACACCTCTTATTTCTGTCAGATGGTTTCCCTCACCCATTTTATTTGTCCTTTTTCCCCAAACCCAAGTTTTCCCAAATTCCTTCCCTCTCCACTTTCAGTTAATGCAGGATATCAGCTAAGTGATGCAAAACAGCTGAAGATGGTAGACTTGACACACACATTCTCCAGGAGCCAACACTGACTCAAAATCATGAATACACATTCACTCACACACATACACAGAAATTTTAAAAGGAAGAGAATCAGAATCCCTTAACTTTTTTGGTTCAGTGAATATATTTGGAATTTTGAGAGTACCTAACAAAGTGATTTGAGACATTTACAAAATGGCAAACAGTGAGGCTACTTTCCTTCTTTGACCTTGAAGAATGTACTGTTTACCACCCTAGTTTACCAAATGCTCTTTTTTGCACCACTAGGCATACTTCCAAACAACCATTTAGTTTTATCATGGTTGTTTTTTATATTTGAAATGGTTGTTTTTATATTTGAAAAATCACTCTATACTTCATGTTAGCTCTGTGGCACTACTGGAAATAAAAAATTATATGTTGAGACTAATGTTTATACTGCAGCATCAGAAAGGGTTTTGGTCCTTTCTTTCTGTCTGATACAATAGAAACAAGTTTAGAGTCATAAACATAATTTGTTGCTGCCCTGTCCACTGCATTTTTCATTTATCCACTGATGGAGAATTAGGTAATTTCCTGAGGGAAATTATTGAATTCTTGGCTGATATTCCACTTAAACATTTTCCCTCACTTTTCCATCCCATTGTTTCTTCTTAACTCCTTTTATGCTTTGCCAAATAATTCAGTGCCTTTCCTTAACCAAATACTTACACACTGATTCCATATATTCTCCTTTTCCCTTCATTAAACTGGTTAATGCCTCCTTCTTATTAGCTTTCTACTTTTCAATAGAATTTCTCTGACTATGAAACTTCTTTATTTTAAAATTGACAGTTTTATGTCTTCTCTCTTTCTCGCCAGGCTCCAGATTTTATTCACTCTAATATTACAGTCTTTTTTTTTCCTGGAAATTTAATTTCAGCTTGTTTCACAGGTAGGAAATTATTCAAGGGATGATAAAAACAAATATCAGCAAAATGGGGGGATCAGAACCAAAAATAGAATGTTTTTTTTAGTTGGATAAGTCAAAATGGGATCACTGATAAGCAGTAGGAAACTTGAAGTGAAGGGAGGGAAACTATCACTGTACCTGAATGGCAGAAAATTTTAGCGTTATTAAAAATAAGATAAAGAGAAATGGATGAAGCCTTTTATTTTTATACATTTCTTAAATGTTTATAGTTACCACCTACCCATAGGGCCCTACACTGTTATGTGTTTAACAATAGTTAGACTTCCTTAAATATATCTAAATTTAAAATAACAGCTTTTTTTTAAATGTCTGGCATATTTTTAGTCTTATTCAACTCCAGGCTTCAATTCCCACAATTCCTTACTACCATAAACCTAATTAAAATTTTGGCATATGAAGTTGTATTTCCTTATTTCTCTACCATATCAGGCTAAAGTCTAGTCAATGACAGTTGTTCAGTGGGACTGAACAAAGCATGGTTCACTAAACTATGACCAATGGAAAGTATCCTAGCATGCATAGAATAGGATTAAATGTTAAATAAGATTTGGTCTTCATTTGTAATTTAGGCAACAAAAGCTGCAAATGATAATCATAATGATAGACCATAATAGACCATGTAGGTCTATTAGCTTATATCTTAGTAACCCAGGGTTAGGAAATATTGGGACTAACCAAACGTTGGTGAGATATGCAAGTTACACACCAGTCAACAATGCAGTGGAAGAACAAATATGAGATTTCAGGAAATATCTGTGCAATATTCTGAATTAATGCAATCAAGGAGAAAATTATTCTGCCCTGAATGTAGGAGTTGGAGCAAATGAGATAATACAGAATATTGTTTTTAAAGTGAAAAGGAAAGTCAAACCTGTAACAAAATAAATTAAATTAATAATGAAAGCAATTAACAGATTTGGGTCAATGATGGAAGATTTCTTTAAGAATGATGATATGTTATGTTAATGAGGAAAGCCAGTTTGGCATAGAGATTAAGTTTAGAAACTAGGAAACTGTGATTCCAATTCCACCTTTTCATGAAGCCAACTGAGTGATCTTCAGCCAGTCATTTTCTCTCGGTTCTATGAAGGAAACAATGGTAAACTGCTTCTGAAAAAAGCAGACTTTTGTTGCAAGGATTTTCCAATCAGCCAGGAAGAATCAGACACAACTGAATGGAATAAAAATGTTGAGGAATGGAATTGGAACAGATACTCTAAGTGTCAACACTCAAGGAAAATATAATAAAAAAGAAGTAATACATTTTTATTTTATGTATGATTTCTATAGCCATCCATCTCAACAAGTGACTTTTTTCATAAAGATTGTGAGAATGTCAAAATGTGGGGAAGCTTTTGATATAGCTGGTATATCTGTATTTTTTTATGTATGTAACATGCTTATGAAATTGCTGTACTTAACTTGCTTTTAAAGTCTGAAGTTCTGCCTAACAATTGGAATACTATTACTGTTTCCCTGTACAAAAGAAAATGTAGCAAGAATGCATGTAAAAACTACAGAAGAATTAGTTTATTATGTGTGCTTGTGAAGATATTTGGCATTTTTTTCCTGAAAATATACAAGATGTGACATAGAGTAAAAATACAGCTTTAAATTTGGTACAAGGCCAGGCAGTTCAAATGGGCAGTGAAAAATGGTTGAATACAAAGATTTTTTATTATGCATTTCTTGACTTGGAGGAAATGTGAGATCAAAAGACTAGATTTAGATTATGAATTTTTCTCATGAATATGTATCTGAAGTTAAGTTGCTGTTGGTGATATGAACAGCATGTAAGGGAACTACAACTTACATGAACATAAATTGGACGTTTATTAAATGGGTCAAAAATGGGTGTACAGATGAACAGAGAGTAAAACAAGAATGTGGGTTGTTCCCATTATTTTTTGATGTATCCATGAATACATGGAAGTGGTAGCATTAGAGATGTGTTGCTTGCAGGTGTGAAAAAATGTATATATTGTAAACAGAAAACACCTTTTTATTGACTAACAATCTTAACATTTATGGAAAACATTAGCTACTGCAGAGATAGATAGATAGATAGATAGATAGATAGATAGATAGATAGATAGATAGATAGATAGA
>BLBF01000006.1:30200185-30234679 GCA_015471245.1 Laticauda colubrina
AGATAGATAGATAGATAGATAGATAGATAGATAGATAGATAGATAGACAGAGAGAGAGAGAGAGAAAGAGAGAGAGAGAGAGAGAGAAAGAGAGAGAGAGGGAGAGATAGGCAGGCAGGCAGATAGGCAGGCAGGCAGGCAGATAGACAGACAGAATATGTTTCAAAGACCAAGATGCTGAAAGAAAAAAAAGAATAGAAAGAATATAAACTATCAATAAATAGTGGAACACTACAGTGAGTAGATGAATTTGTGAATGTTTGTAGCACGTTTACTAAAGGCACTAAGTGTGGGAAAATTGCTGGATAAATTTTGTAACTTACAGATGCTGTAAAGGGCAAAGAGAATGGACATGAAGAACAGGAGAAAGATATGGTCCCAAGGCAAAGATCAGACAAAAGAAACTCAAGTCTAGAGCAGAAATTGTCTCAGACAAGCTTCCTAATCACATGAAGATAAAGGAAGGAAGGAAGGAAGGAAGGAAGGAAGGAAGGAAGGAAGGAAGGGGTATTTTCAGATTTTCAAGATTCTGTTACTATAACTGTATAATAAAAGTGATATTGATGCCTACTTGCTTTTGGTTTTCTAGTCTACTTTGAAGATCTGTTACTAGCTGAGAAAAAAATAAATACTGGTTAGTATATAGTCTGCTGCAGGTAGTTAATGTTTATTGAATAAGATAAATGATTGTGCTTAAGAAAAATCATGGCTGAAGGATAGTTTGAGTGTTTTTCCATCTTGGCAACTTGAAGATGTGTAAACTTCAACTTCTGGAAGCAGCCATGATTAAGGAATGTTTGTTTAGTGCAGGGGGGTCAAACTCAATTTCATTGAAGGCCACATCAGGGTTGTGTTTGACCTTGAGGGCCAGAGTGTGTGTGGCCAGCTTGATGTCACTTTTGTTGGGGGCGCCTGTGGTGGCCTGAGTGCTCTGCCAGTGAAAATGGAGCTCAGGAGGACCACCTGCGGGCCAGTCCTTCACTGTTTCTAGGATGGCCCTTTGGGCCAAATCTAAGCACCCCACTGACTGGATCTGGCCCACAGGACTTGAGTTTGACACCCTAGTTTAGAGAATACAGGGATTGGTATATGAACCAATAAAGGGTTAGTGGAATTAATTATACTAACATTTCAATACCAATGTAATATAATAATTAAAAGTATATGAAATGAAAATTGGCTTGTAATAATAGAAAAGTATGGACGAAAACGGTGAATTGTGTTTTTGCAAACCAGTTTAAATTATTCTTGCCATTCTCATCTCAAGACTTTAATTTATTTGGTTTATTATTTTATTTCTTTTTGCATGCAGGGATGGGATTCTACAGGTTCGCACCTATTTGCTAGAACTGGTTGTTAACATTCTAAGCAGTTCAGAGAACCAGTTGTTGGAAGAAATTACTGGCCTAATCCTGTAAGGAAGGCAGGAAGGAAACATTCTGGTTTTGCTTACAGAAACTGCCTCTCCTTTGACCCATGTTACATTCTTGGCAGGACTAGACTTCCTATCTCAGGAACTTCTCTGAAGTTTTTTTCCCCCTCCTTTGCTGGTACTGCTTGTGTGGAGTAACCATTCAAAGTTACAATGACACTGAAAAAAGTGACTTATGACCATTTTTCACACTTATGACTGTTGCAGCATCCCCACAGTCATGAGAGGCCAGGCGAGGAGATGCGTGCCTTGATGTGAGTGATGTTGAGTTGGCCACACCCAGCCAGTCACATGACCACCAAGCCACACTCGCCAACTAAGCGACGCCCACAGAACCAGTTGTTAAAAAAATTGAATCCCACCCCTGTTTGTAAGTCTTGCACTATGTAGGCTACACACAAATACACACAAGTTTGTGTGTGTCTGTGTGTATGTGTGCATGCTGCAGATAGGCTGAAAACATTAGACTTTCTTTAAAACAAAGAGCAAAATCCCTCCCACTAGATAACAACTGCACAATCTTCAGAATTTCCATTGTGTGCTAAACAGTGCCTCAGGGTTTATATGGTACACAAATTGTGAATTAATATTTTTTGCTTGGGCCACCAACCAGTATGGTTTCATTAAGTGCAATTCTCTGAATCTCACAAATCTTCAGTAATTTTTTTAACATAGTAAAAGGATATAACATTTGAAATATTTGTTTGCAAGTTTTATTCTAATAATCTAAGGCTGTTTTATGCATCATAAAAAAAAATCACAAGAACAAACATATATTTTTGAGGGGAATAGTATTTTTTCTACTTGTGATTCATGTTAAATGAAGTAATTACAGTAAAATACTTTCAAAACCCAAAATCTAATTAAACTGAATGATAACACTTCAATTGATCCATTATTTAGATTGGTGAGATGTGAGCAAGCCAGTACATTATAAGAAAATTAAAGTACTCTTTTTTTGGGGGAACTCTTGAATGGAAGATTTAAAACTGCACAGATCAATTTGTGAGAAAGGGAAACAAGAACTGATAAAAGAAGCAGAGCTTTCCACACATCTAAATTTTTCAACAATTTCTTCTTGATTGCTTTGTTGTTGCATATGTTCCCATTTTTCCAGTCCCAAAAGTATCCACAGGCAACACCAATAAAATTCTGCCCATTTTTAGCAGAATTATCTTCTTTATCACTTGTATTTAAAACAAAAGGCACAAAGTGAGTGAGGTGAAAATATTTGGTCCTACAACCTAACTCTTGAGAAAATCAATAACCAAAATCAAAAAGAACAGTAGGAGATTGCTGTTTCTGTTCTATTGCTTTCCTTAACATTTTGTGATTGAGAAAATGTGAATTATTAATTTGGCCTACAAAATAGCAATCTAATTTGATGAAATAATGCATCCATTTTAAAACTTTTTTAAAATCAGATTTGATAGATAGAGAAGAAATGAATTTTCAGAATCTGATTCCAAGTAAAAAATCTCAGGGCAATCAACCAAGTTGTAAGAGAGAGAGGGAACTTAGATGCACAACAGGATATATGGAAAGAAAACACAAGGTCAGTAAAAAATGATCAGATAACAATACACTAACGTTCAAAGTATAAGAAACAAACATGATGAACCTGAAATCCTAGTATGTGAGAACAAATATGACATTGTTGCCATTACTGAAACTTGATGCGATGAAACCCATAACTGGAATGTACTGAGAAGGATTTAAATTATTATTATTATTATTTAAAAGAGGGAGGGACCTAATAAACATGAGATGGAACTGCAGTATATATAAGAATTAATTAGATATTTATAGAAATGCAACTAAACAATGATGAAAACCTTCTCAGACTGGGTTAAAAGGAAAGAAAAAAGAAATTACATTGCCAAAGGTGTATACTACAGGCCACCCAACCAAACAAAGGAAATAGAAGACTGAAAAAAAGCTGACATGGTTCACATGTTCAAAAAGGGGAAAACATAAATCCTGAAAACTACAGAACAATTAACCTGACATCAATACCTGGGAAAATCCTGGAAAAGATAATCAAGCACACACATAGAAACGAAGTAAATCATAATCGACTATGTGGTAAGATTAAAAAAAAATAGATTAGACAACATCACCACTAACCAACTGCACTCAACATGTATTAAACAAAATGACATTTACATGGAGGGAAACATGCAGTGAAGTACCCCAATGTTCTGTCTTATGCCCAGTATTCTTCAATATCTTCATGAATCATTTAGATGACGGATACGGGGGGAAGTCATCAAATTTACAGACACCACCAGGAAGGAATAGCCAACACTCTGGAAAATAGGCTCAAGATCCAGATCCAGATCCAGAAGAATCTTGACAGACTTCAACAATGGGACTTATCTAACAAAATGCAATTCAATGGTGAGAAAAGTAAAAAAAAAACTTAGGCAAGAAAAAACAAATGCAAAAGTATAGAAGAGGTGATACCTGTCTCAATAACAGTAACCGTGAGACAGATCTAAGAATCCTAATGGACAACCACTTAATTAAATGAAGGATAATTCTCACTGGACATTACCTAGAGTCACTATTAAGGCTTATTTCCTAGCAATCTGAGTGGTGAAACAGCATTGTTTCTCCACTATTATTTCATTCACAGACTGTCACCATCAGCCCTGTTCTGAATTACCCAGTATGTCTTGGGCCTTGGGGGCTTGGATAATCATTTTTAGGTCCATATAGTGGAATTTGTTGAGCACTTATTAGATGAAGTCTTTTTTGTTGTTGTTGTTGTTCCCAGTTGGAATCCCAGTGTGGTGCAGGCCCTTGTGATATACCTGGGAAAATATCTTGCTTGATGTTCTGGGAATAGTTTGTTCTTGTTGGTCCTAAGAAGATGGACAGAATCCTTAAAGCTGTCAATGCATCCACCTGTCAAGTAGACCCTTGTTTCCCCTGGTTGGTAAAAGCATCCAGGTTGATGACGAGCAGATACATGCATGCAATGATAAATTCCTCACTGCAAAAGGAGACTTTGCTAGAGCCTTTTAAGGAGAACCTGGTTCACCCTCTCCTAATAAAACCTTAACCACATGTCACACAATTGTCATCCAGTTTTCCATCTCTGTTTTTAAGGTAAGGTGGTAGAAAAGATGGTTGCTTGGCAACTTAGAGAATACTCATGATTTCCTTGACCCCTTTCAGTCAGGTTTTAGTCACATTTGTGGTCACATGGCAAGGGCAGGATGGTGGTAGTACAACCATCCTGGGTTTTCTTGGCCTCTCAGCAGCCTTTGATGCCACTGACCATGGTATCTTTTTGGACCGGATACTATGGGCAGCGTAGTTCTGTGTTGGTTAGCTCCAGAGATGGGATCCAACTGATACAACTACCAGTTCTGTTGCTCTGCATCACGCACTCATGCACATGCACGAGTCATGTGAGTCACATGAGTGTAATTTACGACCTGCTGAGCTGCCCGGACAGCTGAGCAGCACTGCGTGCAAGCGCACAGTGGTTGGAAAAGCCCTTTTTTCCTGCTTTTCAACTGCAATTGTGTCACGCAAAGCAGCTGTGGTTGAAAAAGCAGGAAATAAAGGTCAGGTAAGACCCTGGGCAGGCGGGCAGGTGGGCCAAAACAGCAGCAAACAAAGAACCGGTTCTATGTATGCTCTCTATCTTCTGCTCTTCAGAACTACCAGTTCTACCGAGGTGGACAGAACCGATAGAATCCCACCCCTGGTTTGCTCTTTCTCCAAGGTGCATACAAATAGGGTTTGACTTACAATCCTAGTGGAGCCAAGAATTTTTGTTTTATACCATGATGGTCATAAGTAAAGGCGCTCATGTGACTGACCTGATTTTATGACATTTTTTGCTCTTATAAGTAAAGCAAATATTGCATATGCCATCATTGTGAAAGTAAATTAACCCAGTTTTTTTGCTAGAAAATAGAAGTAAACCTTGCAAAAAACCCCACATTTTCAAATGAAGTCACATGACTGCAGGATGCTACAGGTGGCCAAAAATGGAACTTTGAATGCAGGTCATAAGTACCTTTTGGGAGATAACTGTTAGGCACAAAAAATTGGGAGCTAGATTTAAGTCCAAAATGAATACTAGCTTGTTTCATGCTACATCTAACCAAAAATCTGAACTACTAACACAAGGTAAATTGGCAATACATAAAAGTCAATGGAATTCAGAAAAGGCTACACTTAGATCTCTAAAATAGGGCTCTAAACTGATGATGCCGTTGAACCTTTCCTCAAGCTCAGCCTACATCAACTATGTAACTTTGAATTTGGGAATTCTGAATGGTTAGCTAAGTGATAAATCCTAAATTGAGGACTACCTGTATACTAATGTACCTTAATTTGAATATTTTCTTCAGGCACCATTTTGTACCTCTAGCTTATTGGGACTGCATATTTTGACAGAAGTTTGTTCTATAAATGTATAAAAATTATGCCATATTAAGGACCAAAGTCAATGCAATTCTGGTCATGAATAGGACCAGGAATATTTATGATCAGTTATAATTTATTTCATTTTTACACTGCTTCCTGTATCAGATTTTAGTTTTATATTAGTTAATATACATATTGCAATAAGAACACAGAGAGCGTTTTTTTCTTTTATCTATACAAGATGTAAAGAAATACCCTATTTACCCTTTCTTGCAACTTCTGATCTTGTACAAAAGACTTTGAACCTCAACATTCAAAACACTTGCCAGATTATTTCCAATTAAGGCAAAGTGTATTTTACCCATTATGTCGCAACAGCTGGCAACTTTGGTGCAAGTACAGTATATGGCAGCAACTCTTTAAAAAAAAGGTTACTCTAATTGGAAGTATATATCACTGTTTCAATACAGGGATAAAGAGGTCATTTTCTGGGAACACTGAAAACCAGTAAAAAAACGATGGCAGTGTTTGGTGTTTACATGGAATCCTTTTCTTTTGTTTGAAAGGTGTTATGTGATCAACTGATTGAGCTCTTCTTATGGCAGCTTATGAGTGCTTTGGTGATTTTAGTAGGTCTAGAGAGGGTTTGTGAAGGATAATTCACACAGCTTTATATCACAGCAAAGTTAACAAAGATTTACACAATCCCTTATCTCTCCAACACTTGTCTCTAGGCAGGACACAAAAGTTTAGGAAAGCACATCACATATTGTACTACATATAGTGAACATTATTGGAATTCTGTTTAATGTTCTTGTTGCTAAATACTGATGACAGAAGCGGCTGCACCTTTATGTTATTCTTTTTTTCTATACTATAAGGTTTCTTATTTATTTAGCTATTTTGCTATGTTTGATGTTTGCCTCTTTTATTTAATAAAATGCTTGCTCCGAAATATATAATGCACAATACTTGTCAATGGCAATTGAAGTAGTGGGCTTTAAAGCAAGTTGAATTCAAGAGGGACCCTTTTCCATAGTGGTTTAAACTTTGCCATCCACTTCCATATACCATATTCTAAAATATAACTTGATTAGAATGCGGTTCTTTCTTTGTACGACTTATTCCCTGGATGGATTTAAGATTAGAACATGTTCAGCTCTTTGCTGTATCTTTGTCCCCTTTTGTGGAGAGAGTAAATTTTTTAATCTAACAGTAATTTTTCTATATTACTTCAATCTGCAAGTCTTTAAAACAGCATCCATTTTTGATTTACTGTTCTTTTGTCTTACCTTAGAGGTAGATGCTGATAAAAACTCAGACGTTTCTGGGTGGCCCATGGAATTTTGTGGGGGAAATAAATATATCTGGCAATAAGAGCTTTATCAACTATTTGTGTCCTAGCTGGCTTATTTTGCTGATTTCCTCAGGTGATAAGCTGATTTCTTGTCTTGTCTTTGTCAGCCATGAAAAAAAGCTGCCATTCTAGAAGACCTCTTAATAGCTCTTACTGATGTTATTAAGATGCCTTTGATGTGCTCTTCCAAACATGAAGTAGCTGAAAATAGCTGCTAAATTGTTAAATCTAGTTTCATGCTTGGTTGTTGCTACGATGCTGTTTGTTGTTGACATAGCTTATGTGTCAGCTTATAAATCTCTGGGGACTAAAATACTAATTATAAAATCATTGTTGATAACCTAAGACACATTCAGACGATTACTTCCTTTGCTTTTGTTTAGCATTTTGTATTAAACAGAAAATGATTCTTGCATACCATCTTCCTTGGCATGAGCATAAAAACTACGCAGAAGTTTGCACACATTGGTCCTATCCTGTATCTTTCTGATATTTCCAGTCTATGTTTTCATTCTCTCAACTCTTTCTGTTGAGCAAAAAACAAACAAATGAATAAACAAACTGAAAGACAGTTATATTTGCATGTGTTACAGCTTTCTATGCAGTTGCACTACATTCCTATCACCTTCATGGATTCATATAATACAAAGAGAATGCAAGTGAACACAAAATAAAATTGGAATAGCAAGGCAGAATTAAAATAAGATGAAATCTTATGTATTTTGTATAATACCAGCAACTGGGTGTTCATACATGTATCCATGATGTACATACAGTAAAATGATCTCAGATAAGCCTCAGTCTGATTGCCTTCACATATTGGAAGTCCTGCTTGCAGAATTTTCACCCAGGATGATTTTTTTGGCTATACTGAATAGGAATTATCTTAATTGTAGTCCAATACAATTGGAAGCCATATATTTGGGAATCACTAGTATAAATATGCTTCCGAGATTTTAATATCTGTCATGACCTTGCTTTTCTCTTTAAAACATGCATTCATATTTGATTGTCTAAGAAACCAGCACGTAGACTAGGGATGTCAAACTTAGATCCAGCCTCTGGAAAGAACAAAGGACTGGCTTGAAATGTGTCTGCCAGCAAAAATGAAGCTCAGGAGGGCCCCCCTGAGATTTGTTTTCACTGGCAGAGCGCTAGCAAAGTAAAGTAAAAACAAAACAAAAGGAGAAGAAGAAAGACAAAGAAAAAGAAGGAAAGATGGGAAAAGAGCAAGGAAGGAAAAATAAGGAAAGAGAGGAAGGAAGAAGAAATGAGAATGAAGAGGGAAGAAAAAAGAAGAAAAGGAAGGAAGGATGGATGGAAGGAAGGAAGGAAGGAAGGAAGGAAGGAAGGAAGGAAGGAAGGAAGGAAGGAAGGAAGGAAGGAATTTTAAACTCATATCTGCTTTTCTTCTGCTTATAACCATTTTCCACGTTGCTCTCCTGCATGTATTGTCCCAAACTAACATGAAACCAAAAAGAAATTCTCAATCCCAGAAAATTTTGGGATCTAAAACTACAAAGATTGAAAAGACAGATGAGGCTTTGGGAAAAACTTTTGAAAGAGTGAAAGAACAAGATTTTCTTTTGTCAGTATTGTAATATGTCTGTTATATTCTTGATCAGATAGTAGTGACACTTCAATTCCGGAATAGAGCCTCTAGATGATTAGCATACTATCTTGCTGTTGATGAATTATAATAAAATGTCTCAGATTTGTCTGCTTTTCCATATTTCTCTTGTATTCAGCTGAAATCTTACTTTTTCTTTCACTTCAACTCCATCTGCTGTTTCAGGTGGTAGCTCATCTGGATGATAACAATACTGTCTTGTACAATGTTCTTTCCATAACTGATTTTATTTTCTGTCAGATTTGCTACAAATAAATGTTTTTGGGCTATGAAAAATATTCAGTGGAGATGATGAAATCTTGAACATCTGTATCTGTTATGAAACATATCGGATATAAAAGCAACTTCTAAACAGAAATACAGTAGTGTTGATTGTTCTGCCTTAGAACAAATGTTGCAGTATAGATTAGCAAATTTTAAACTCTAAATTGATACACATGGAATGACAGGATTGTTTGATAAACTGACTGTGTTCACCTAAAAAATAAAATCTAAATCTATATTATAGCTTACCATGGTGCAAAAATTTAACCTTTGTCAAAGAAATAGTTTACTTGGAACATCTCTGTATGGGCAACTGAATATTTTTTTTCTTGCTATTACAGAGTATTCTAATTACTAAAAGTTTTCATGTATCCAAAGAAGCCTTCCAAAATGCTTTGGAAAATAGGAATCTGAAACAGACAGGAAATAGGTTTTATATTATGTTCTCTTAGCAATTTGTGCGTGTGTGTGTGTGTGTGTGTGTGTGTGTGAGAGAGAGAGAGAGAGAGAGAGAGAGAGAGAGAGAGAGAGACAGAGAGAGAGAGAGAGAGAGATATGGAAAGAAAATAAGTCAATCTCAATAGCGCTTGGAATATTATTCCACTCACTATGATTTAATGGGATTATCATTTATTCCATTTACAAGTTGTACAAAGATGTTTACACCTGAGCATCTGCAGATGGTAAAAAGGGTTCCTATTATAAGTTATGGGTGGGGAAAGTTACACTAATAAGCTAAATGTATAGATTTTTAAGGAGCATTTTTATCTACTCTGCTGTCTAAAATAAGAAAAAAAAAAGTTTTATTTTTCAGAGACTTATATGTCTTGACTTAGGAGAACTTCCTGTTCTCACTCCTTTATGGTAAATTAAACAATTCTTTAAACTCAAAAGGTAAAACTTCCAGAAGGATATTAAGTGCCTTTGAAGAATATATTATAAAACACATAAAATTATGCACAGCTAGTTAATCATAGTTTTGCACCAATTCTTTTTCTCACTCTCTCACCTAAATATACAGTGAACTTGAGGCAGCCAGAAATGCAAGCATTTTTAATGTGTTCATGCCCAAATGAAATCATATAAACTCAGAATCACTCATTAGGAAGGTAATAAGAGAAATCTTGAAAACTGGAATCTTTTCGTGACACACAAGAAAAAGTATACAAATATTTACAGTTTCCAAATAAAAATGTCTTGGAAATGCAAACTTTGACATCTAAAAAAGAAAACCAAAGAGAAAACAGAAGAGGGAGGGAAAACATGCCAGCTTGCTGTCAAGCTTCCCTAGTTTGTTTTATTCACTCTGTTCTACTGCATTTTCTACTTTTTTATTTCAACAGAACTGAAGCAGACAAGAAAACAAAGAAAGAAAAATACATGGAATTGTATGACTATACATTATAAGGAAATAATTTCACATTTAATCCAATTCCAATTAATGATAATCTGCATCAACACAGTTATAGAACCTGTATCAGCCTATTTTATCCCCATTAGTGCTTGTCATATAGATTGGAAGGAAAGGGCAGCATGTAACATTTCACATTAGAAGCATAACCTAGATTTATGGGTAAAGACAAAAATGAAGACAAGACATTTTATTTTAACATTTCAGCTGCAGTCATCAAGACATGATTTCAAAGTAGAAATGAATGAAGTAGACTTCAACTCTACAGCTCCCACAAATGTTCTCAAATTAGATCTGCTGTATTCATCAATGTTTTATGGTGTTTCTACAATTTATTGTGTTCCTGATAATTTTGTTACTAGATTAGGTAATAGCATTAGTGCCCCAAAGCCCAAAGGTTCAACCGTAGTTTACATGTACTGTATTTTCTATTGCTGGAATCCACTGCCTTCTGTTCATTTCCTACATAATAATCATTCTTTGTGACTGAGGTTTCTATGGATGTTGACAGCTGCTCAATTCAACTCTTATTAACTGAAGATCATACATATTATATCATACCATACAGCATTATTTTTGCATTGCATTGAATTTTTTTGTGGCATGACTAGGATAGAAAGATCAGTTGGGGGCAGCACACAGCATTAAAACTACCAAATCTTCATGGATGATGGATAGCATTAATCAGAAAGTGCTTGTTTTAGGCATAGAAGCTGAACCTCTTATACACACACACATACACACAGACACACACTGAGCTAACTGATGATGGCAACAACTAGATGATAGAAAGTAATAGCATCATGCAAAAGAAAGTGCTGTGCTGGTCAAACAGTGAAATTGTACCTACTGTATGCAGCTTTTAAATTAAAGTGGGTCCCTGATTGGAAATGGCATATACATATCACCTGCCTGCATATAGAGGAAATCAGTACAGTTTTGTTTTATTCCCCATAACTATTCAGATTTGTGTTGTCTTATTTGGCGTGTTTATCTCTAGAAAATATATGATTTTGCCTTCAAGCTGTAGAAAAATCACAGCTATTCCACTCAACTGGCAATAACTGTTGTACTTTTGAAATTCTAGTGCTATTTAGGAAGTAGTTTTCTTTGATCTAGTTTTGAAGATAGTAGCATAAAATGCCACAGTTGTCTGCAAACTGCAACACATTATTAGAAAGCTAATAATTCTTATGCTTGATTTTCTATTTTATTTTATCATTAGATAAAATAAAATTTTAACATTATCATTTTCCTATAATAATAGAAGACAGTGTACATAGGCTCCATCTTTTCTAATTTTCTTTACAACAATCCTAAACTTATTTGGTTTGAGAAAGTTTGACTGCCAAAAACTATCCATTAATTTTTCATGGCTGAGGATAGTCTTCAAGATTGGTATCCCAGCCCAAATACAAAATTCTTACCATTTTGCATACAAATTGTTATATAACGCTTTGAAGCAGCTGCTTCAACTAAATTAATTATTACTATAATGTAAAGACAGCAGAGTGTAAATTATTTAATCCATCAGAATAAGTGTGTGTGTGTGTGTGTATTTGGAATTATTTACCCCAAAGAAATTCTATATTTAGAAAATCTTCATTTTACTCTATGTTGCAGGCATCATCTATATGTTTGGGTATATTGTAAAATGTTAGAATAAGTTTCCTTAAACATAGCTTATAACTGTATAAATGTTTTGACTCAATAACAAGTTTGTTATGGTCTAATCACAGGCTAAATGAAAGGTAGGGTATAAAGAGGTATTCCAGCATGGAGATAGTCCATGGGAGGAAACAATGTAGATCAGACTAGTGAAGCTGTTGTGTACCAGTTTCCAAGAAAATGAAGTCAGTTTGGCGAGATTCTTGTGAAATAGTAATCAAAAATTTTTTTTAGCAAAAGCTGCTTTGGTCTATTCACGATGTTGTTCTGATGTTCTCCTTGTGCCTAACATTAGTTTATGCTAATATTAATTATATCTCCGTCTACTGCAATATGCAGGTAGACAGATGAGCCTTCTTTTCATTCTTGCTACCATTCAGTTACCAGAAGATAACTAACAAGGGTCCTCCTTTGGCCTGGTCCCTATGGCCCAACCATCAATGGTGGTGTTCTACCAGTTCAACTCGGTTCTGCTGACCTGGTAGCGGTGATGAGCAGCAGAGAGCAGCAGTGATGAGTTTTCTCCGCCGCTCTGCTATTGGGTGCACCCACCCACCCGGGCTCTCATACTCACCTTTATCATCTGAATTTGAAGCACAGCTGCTTTGCACAGCACAGCAGAGTTCTGCGCAGCAGCTACTGAAGTGACCGGGAGAGCGCAGGCTTGCAGGAGGTGAGTTAGAGCACCTCTGTGCCTGCACAAAGTGCGCATTTGGTGCACGCACGCAAGAAAGTGTGTGCATTGTGTGCAAAGCACATCCAAGTCACACTCACCAAACCAGTGGTAAAAATATTTGAATCCCCCACTATCAACCATACTGTCCAGAGACAAGAAAATAATCCAGAAAAGTTTGTGAGTGACTTGGGGCTTATAAATTTCATAAAACAAAGAAAGAGAAGATATTTGATAATACTAGAGAAAGGAGTCTTCTTCTACTTTGGCTGATTCCAAATTTGGTAAATTTGCTACCAAATTTGCAGAGAAATAGAGTAGATCAGTGGTTCTCAACCTTTTCTTCACCATGGGCACCCTTTAAATACATTTTGTGGCCATGCACCAGATTTAAGTTTCAAATCATAACATTTCTTTAAGCCTTCCCAGATCCCCTTTGATGACATTGTGGCCCTCACCTAGTAGATTATTTCATCGACTTTTCCAAGACAATGATAGATTCTGCAACAATTCATCAATTGTTGATATGGCTCCCTGATGGTGACAATTGTACTCCCTCCAAAAAAATCTGTGTTTGATTGCTGAACCCAGACAGATGGGAAGCAAAGATCCTCAGACTAGGTAAGCCTGCCTTTTATAAAGCCCTCTATATTCTAATCTGCAGAAATGTAGTAAAAAGATCTAGGATTTAAACCCTCAAGTGTGTGTTTGTGTCGTCATGAACATTCTGCTGCTACCCAATTACTGAATGTCATCAGTCAGGGGTGTGAAATGTGAACCAAGCCATATCTGAAAAATGGGAAGAATTATCTCCTGAAGTATCTCCGTGGTATTTCATGGAAAGCCATAGAAATTGCTAATGCTCCAGAAAGAGTATTATGAAATATTCTTATCATGTCTACATGATGGGCACTGTCCCTATTTAATACAGTCAATTTTTTGCTAGGGAGAAGTGAAGACTATTCTCAATATCTGACAAATAAAATATTTCATATCTATTTTGAGTTACAATGGGCAGGTCCATTCAAGGCAAGTGAAGGTCAGCCTTGCTTGGTTATTGAGATGAGCTTGAAATAGTAATTCTCTAGAAATTAGAAAAATTCTTAGGACTGCTAACCCAATCATCTGTTTATAAGATTCGTGCCTGTCTTCCCAGAAGCTGATATCTACCTGGATCCAGGGTTTCATTAGGAAGGAGAGGGTTCTCTGGACTTAAAGGGGCATGTATTCAAATTTGCAAAAAATAAATTGTGTTTAATTTTGTACCATACAGAATTTGTATGAGTTTATCTAGGGATTTATTGAAATAAACAATTTGACTAGGATACCTCATTTTTCAATTTTATTTTACTGCTTATTACCACTGTGTTTTTGAACAGTCGATAACTCAGGCAACTATTTCATGAGGACTATCTGTATTAACACATCCTGAATAACTTTCTTCCTTTAAGAGAATGAACAGACCACCAATGATTCCTAATCCCTGGGGCATATCACATGGCCTCATTGATTTTGCTTCAAAGACAGGCTATGAAGTACATTTGATTCTTAATAAATGTACCTTTTCTTTATGTATACGGAGAGTATTTACACCAAGACAAATTCCTTGTGTGTCCAATCACAGTTGGCCAATAAAGTATTCTATTCTGTTCTATTCTGTTCTATTCTGTTCTATTCTGTTCTATTCTGTTCTATTCTGTTCTATTCTATTCTATTCTATTCTGTTCTGTTCTGTTCTGTTCTGTTCTGTTCTGTTCTATTCTAGAGAAGGCTGTACTAAACTCAGTCTCTGTGTTGGCTGGGTTCTGCTGGAGTGCTAAACTGCCATTCATTTTTTTCAAGCTATAACGATTGAGTTCCTGTGCTGCACTAAGCAGGAGAGCAAGATAGCAAACCTATCTTAATATGGCATGTGAACTCAAGTTGCTTTCTTCCAATCACTGATGACAGAGAGAAGGATTAAGGAAAACTGCAGCAAGAAGTCCATCGCTGAAAAAGGTACATGTTTTTAGAGCTGAGATGAGAGACAATTGTCTCCGATCCATCTTAGAGACACTCTAATCCACAACCTCAAATCCATCTCCAAGTTAGTACTAGTTGCTCCTTTGCATAATTTGTCAATAAAGTTATCTATTTTAGCTTTCTGCTTCTCTGTAGGCATTTCAATGCAAAGAAAAGTTTATAAGTAAGACGTGAATGTAGTATTACTTTCCCATGTCAACCAGTATTCAAAAGAATATTGGCTTAGACACTAGAAATAATCTATATGCATCATTAGAAGCCACAGGGTAAATATGATGGTGGCAGTTACATTTCCTGAATAACGTTACACACTTTGGACAATTTACTTTTTGTGAAATCTGATATAAATTTATTTGACTTGCACAGCTTGCAGAAATATATTGATTGAATTACATTGTAGAATAAAATATATTTGAAACATGCATTTTATAAAGAATGATTTAGAAATGTATATTTGGGGAAAATAAAATATTTTTATTAAAATCAGCATAAAGATTATATATATAGAAGAGAGACAGAAATTGGACAGAGCAGACTAATAATAAAACTCATGCAAGATTGTCATGGCATGCAGTGTTCATCCTTATCCTCATTTTTCATGTATTTGAAGCTTAACAGACATCTTCAAGTTATGTGATAAGAGATTCTTTTGGTGCAATGTGGCATCAAATTGTCCTATTGAATTTCAAAGAACCTCTTCTTTATTTTCTAATGCAGTATATCTTTAGGAGCCATTTTGATATAGCTAGCTGAAACTGTGGCAGGTGGAATTAGCTTGGAATAGAATACAGCATTTTGCAATGTTGTGACAGGTTCCTCTAATTATGCAACACAGGTAAAATTCATCTGATTTCCTTAGCTCCCAGGCCATGACAGATCTTGAAAGCCTGTTTTTTAAATTGATCTGATCCAGTCAAGCAGATTACCCCTCCTGTGGAGTGGATTTAAAACTGGATTCTTTGGTCAGATCATTGCTTCCCAAATGTTGGCTTTCACAACAGAAAAAATGGAAAATATTTTAGGCCTCCTAGAACCTAAATCTGAACACACAAGGGCCTACTGAGGTTGGACAAGTATGAACTTTGCTATTCTTAATGATGCAGGCTTTTGATTTAATGAGTTAGCCAAGTTGTCTTTTTTTTTTTAAAATGCTTAGAGCAGCAAAATGAGGTCACTGTATCCAAGCCATGGTCACCCACCCTAATTATCTAGCAAGGTTAATTTGAGTCCGGATGTATGCTTGGAAGATTGATTCTGCTGGATGTTAATAGCAAAGGGAGGGAGAAGAGTAGGATATTAGTGTGAAGAGGGTTTTTTTTTTGTTGGTGCTGTTGTTGTTATGGTACTGCAGAGAGGACAAAGTGAGCCTGAAATAAAATTAGAGTTTAGAGGTTATTATTCTGTAAATAGAGATCAAGGTGGCTCCGGAACAATGAACTTTTCAAGGATAAAGGTTTTCTCTGCTTGGATGCTAATGACAAAATTGTTTGTTGAGGATTGCACTTGAGTTCCACATAGTTGTTTTTAAGGGCTGCAAGGTCACAGGGAGGGAAGGAGATGTGTGCTTAAAGGGAATTTGTTAGCAAAATGCTCTTGTAAGCAGATTGGAGGGCATTTACCCAAACGTGTTGTTTTGCAGTTCTTATTGGTTTTATACTGCAAATATAGATTTATTCATGCCAAAGGATTTTCTAGAGTTTAATGAAAATCCCACTTATAAAAATAAGAGAGGGGCATTCCAGAAAGTGAAAATCCAGAAAAATATTTGTAGATAGGTATGGTTATCAATTTAGACTAGGATAGTTCTTTTTTCTCTCATTAAGAATTCAAAAGAAAATATATCTGACTGCTTCTTACGTGAAGCATTTTCCCCCATTGTGCTTTGCTAAGTTCATCTTTCAGAGTCAATGGAAACAATGCAAAAAAAAAAAAAAGATATTGCATTGGCAGACAAATTTATTTGACACTCCCTCCTGTTTTTGAAAACAACATTATTCTAATCCAAAAGTTCTGGATCCCTATCCCAACAGGGTTACATTTTAAAACAGTTCTGAACTCAGAATAACATTCTTGTGATTCATATTTCAATGTCTTTTTAAATTGGTAATTATTATTGGAAATGTTCCTGTAGAGCAAGTCTCTTGCTCAGAGTGAAGCACCCTCTGAACCCTTCCTTGAAGCTTCAAAGTAGCCTTAACCATTCAAAGTCTCAGCATGGCTCCTTTAAATATCTACCAATGTTTTCTGGACATGCATAGCCATACCCAGAAGGCATGTCTGCCAAGGTAGTAAAATTATTTTCACAGACTATTCTTAAGAAGAATATGTTGAGACTGAAATCATATTTTCTGCCAATTTCTCTGGCTCTGTCTAAATTATCCTTGATATGCACCAATTACTGGTCTGTTAGTATTTAAATTCCATTGGTACCAATGATATATATATTTATATATTTCCTAAATGTTACTGCCACATGAGTAGGACCCAGTTGGATTGCAAAATTATTCTAATTCTGAATCCTATCCTGCCAGTAGTCTAATTCTGCATCAATCCCTACAATTACTTG
Organism: Laticauda colubrina; assembly: GCA_015471245.1. NCBI lineage: Eukaryota > Metazoa > Chordata > Lepidosauria > Squamata > Elapidae > Laticauda > Laticauda colubrina. Next base: position 30,217,598 of record BLBF01000006.1, read on the forward strand.
GGAGACATCACTGGCCTCTTTCACTTCATTAATAACACCATAAATCTCTACGGAGCTTCTCAATCATCCAAGTCATGTTTTCCCAAAAGTGCTTTTTCAAAAGGCAATTGGACTTTCTGGTTTTTCTTTGAAGACATTTCACTTCTCATCTGAGAAGCTTCTGCTATGACATTCCCTACCATCCAGTTAGAGCTGAACAGGTTTCTTAGATGAGAAGAGAAATGTCTTCAAAAAACAAACAAACATTAAGTCTAGTTGCTTCTTGAAAAAGCACCTTTGGGACAACATCATAAATCAGTCACAGATTGCCACAGGGACAATGATGTCACTGTATCTTCAATTTATGTCCTTGGAAGATAATAGCAGCTGGAAGTACACTTAGAAAAGTTGGTCCTTGTCTTAATTAGGAACATTAAAAGTTATGCTGGAATCAAAGTTATTGAATCATAACTGAGAATATCTGGTTCAGTCAAGTTTGGCCATTGTTTTCTTTCTATGAACCTCTGTTCAAATTTCCTTGAAATGAGAAATAATGTATGTATTTTTGCTTTGAGGTAGGAAGAATTTGATGTAATCCAAACATACTATGAAATCCAGTAAAATCCAGATCCCATCTTTTTTGTTGTTTTCATAATAGTCATTTGAAATAATGTAAAAAGAAAAAAAGATATACATAATATATGGAGATAATACCTCATAAATTCAGGCTCAGAATAGTCTTTTCTAACCACAGAACACAGGAAACAAAGTGTTATCCTGATTAAATTTGCTGAACATAGAATTATATTTAAACGATTAATATTTCTTTGCAAACTCTAGGCTTAGTTGCAAATAGTGGGGATTACCCCACATAGCAGTTATTTACTGTAAAGATAGACCTCAACTTACAACAGTTTGTTTAGTGACCATTCAGTTACAATGACACTGAAAATAGCAACTTATGACCATTTTTCACACTTATGACTATTGCAATATCCCCATGGGCATTTGATTTATATTCATATGCTTGGCAACTGACTCATATATATGATGGTTACAGTGTCCTGACTGATGTGTATTCACCTTTTGTAACTTTCTGACAAGGAAAGTCAATGAGGAAACCAGATTTACTTAACAGTCATGGTACTAATTTAATAACTGCAATGATTCACTTAACAAATGTGGCAAGAAAAGTTGTAAAATGGGGCAAAACTCACTTAACAAATTTCTCAGCAACCTCAATTTTGGACTCAATTGTGGTCATAAGTTGAGGACTACCTGTATAAGCATGATCTTCTCATAAGTGTCCCCCACTAACTTTTAGATAAAACTTGGTTTGGTAAGCCCCAACATTGTACTTTGGTACTCCTTAAAACACAAAACATACCTGTATAAGATATCTGTTTCCATAACTTCCTTTTTAATGTAATGTCTTAAAAGTATTCCATTCTGATCCTTTTTTTAAAAAAAAAGAAATGCTGAACATTTTAAGGCTAGGTCCCACTGGCCGACGGATGCAAAACGTATGCAAAAAGGACACAGCGGATGAGCAAAATTTCGGGGGTGGCTCTATCCGTTGTCATCCGTTCCAAAAAGTGGTGAAAATTTGCATAAACAGAGTGGAAAAGAATGGAAAAGAACGGACTTGGGTAGTATGTAGCGGGGAAGTTAAACGGATGTTCATAGGAAGCCTAGCGGATGTATATTGGATACAAACCGTTCACCGCGCATCCTTTCTATTTCCGTGCTACTAACGCTGTGTAGACGTTCCATGTTCCTTTTGTTTCTTCCCTCTTTCCATTTTCAGCTGCAATGGATGTGAGTTGTGAGGATGCCCAGAGAATGCAGAAAGGATACAGCGGACGTTTAACGGATGATAAACAGACATAGAACGTTTGTTGCTCGGATGTCACGGATTCACATCATACACAGTGGAAAGTTCATCCGTTCACAAAGTTTTGTGCAGCTCAAAACTTCTTGGGCGGATGAAATCGCAGTGGACGGATGCTCAACGGATAGAGCGTATGAAACACCTATGCAGTGAGTACACAATGGATGCATCGCGTTTTCCAATGGATGGCAAGCTTTTTTTAACGTTTTACATCCTCTTTGCATCCGTTGGTGCAGTTAATTATTAATAATGATAGTAAAGAGTGACTAAACTTAGAAATAAAATGAAAAAGAATAGAAAGTGCAAAGGAAAACAGAAACAAAGAGAAAGAAATAAGAAAAGAAATATTTAAAGTTACTCCAATCTTCATCATAATAAGTACAAATTTAGTAATTCTTTTCCACCTTACCCCCCTCCCATAAGGTTACATGCCTTTCATCAATTGCAGCAATCAGAACCATTTTTGTTTCCTTCAAAGTTTTCTGGAAAAGTGCTTTGTCTATTGTAAAATTTTATCCTTGCATAATATATAAAGCTATATCAGATCCAATAGGAGCACATGTGGGCCTCACTTATATTTATATTGCCTTAAATTCTTCATATCTTGAGGACTGTAGGAAGAACCTGGCTGTAAAAAAAGTAATGTCATGGGAGAAACATCTGCTATGATTGAGAAAGTAGGAACTTGCCGATAGTGTGACTTAAATGGTCAGGCTTTGAATTTGCTGCATCGAGACCAAGGGTCTCCAACCTTGGCAACTTTAAGACTCATTGACTTCAACTCCCAGAGCTTTGCTGGCTGAGGACCTCTGGGAGTTGAAGTCCACGAGTCTTAAACTTGCCAAGGTTGGAGACCTCTTATCTAGACTATCCCTTTTCCTTAAGGACCTACAGTAGATCCCAGGGTCATGTTCACATCACCAGATTTTCATTGCAAAGCAATTTAAACTAACCTTCAATTATCTTCATTCCTGTCAACCTTGAAATATAAGATCACTTTGAACCGATTGCACTCTCTCCAACTCAACAATTGAACAATGGAAAAAAAAAAGTAATTCAATCAATGTCCTAAATCTTGAAAAATGGTGGATCCTGAAGGAATAAAAATTCCCTTTTACTTATGCTATGCAATAAAGATAACAAAAATTGGCAGAGCTCTCCCATCACTACACTATATTGTTTTGATTAGAAAGTATTCAAGGGACATTTATTTTAAAAGCAGCAAACATCCAAACTACCTTGCTATCTTTATTGTTCTACATATAAAATCATGAGGTGGAGTAACTATTAGATGGTTGAACAGCTGTTTGGACAGTAAGTGCTCTTCCCAATAATTCTTACTGTGTATTGCTGTACATTAATGGCAGACAAACTCCAGGAAAGTATTTTTAAATGCAATCAGGTTTCACCTGGTTGGTTTTGACTATCTGCAGAATTTTATAACTCTTTCTATATGCATAGTAGTCCCAAGGTTTTATCACTTTCCCCTTGTTTTGGGCCCAAAATTGTCCCACTGAAACCCATTACTATAGAAAACATCAAACTGCTTGTTTCTTTTCTTAAACTTTTTTTCAGCAGCTACTAAGAAACTATTTTTTTGCAGGAAGTAGGGAGAGGCAAGGGTCTCCACCAATGGCACAGATCACTCACAAGGTTGAGTATTAAAACAGCAATAATAACAGTGGCAGGAATAAAAGATTTGTTTTATTGTCGTATGTTAGTAAAAAGAATCCTTGACTCAGAATGACTTCATTTACTTGTGGTTTTCTTGGTAATAATACAAGCATGATTTCCATTATTTCTTTTAATTATAACTTTCTATGCTTAATTCTTTACTTTTCAAGAACTAATGCAATATCACTTGAAGAACTCCTACTAAAGCCCATGCCACACTGCACCAACGGATGGAAAGAGGATATAAAACGGAGAGAAAATCTTGCCATCCGTTGGTTAATGCAATGCATCCGTTCTGTACTCACTGCATACGTTTTTCATACTCTCTATTAGTCCAGCATCCGTCTACTGAGATTTCATCTGCTCAAAAAGTTTTGAGCGGATAAAGTATCCAACGCGTCCGTTATACATCCGCTATGCATACGGGGAATATCCGTTATACGTCTGTCGTCATTCGTTATGCGTCCGCTATATCCACTAGGCATCCGCTATGCATCCGTGCAACTAACATCCACTCCAGCGGAAAACGGACACAGGGAGGAAGCGAAACGGACACGGAACAGACACGCAGCATTAGTAGCACAGATGTAATGATTGGCTCTGCAATAGGAATGTAGGTAAAATAAATGTGACCACCTACAGGAACATGCAGTACATCTGGAGGGTGCCACACAACACCATCAGCATTGTGGTCAGAGAAGTGATGCAGGCCAACATCGAAGAATACAAGGAGGAGCTCCTCCAGTACCCCTCCACTGAAGAAGGGTGGAAGAAAGTTGCAGAGCAGTGGTATCAGAAGTGGAACTTCCCCCACACCGTTGGAGCCATAGATGGCAAGCACGTGGCCTACAAAGCTCCAGCCAACTCAGGGTCCACTTATCACAACTACAAGGGCTTCTTCAGCATCATCATCTTTGCCATGGTCGATGCTGACTATAAGTTCATGTACATCGATGCTTCAGGCAATGGGTCAGCTTCAGATGCCCAGGAATACAATGCCAGTGACCTCAAGGAGGGGCTGGAATGCAACCTCATCATGGGCTTCCCAGATCCAGACCCCCTGTCCAACGACACACAAGATGTGCCCGACTTCATTGTGGGGAATGACCCCTTCTCTCTCAGAACCTACCTCATGAAGCCCTACACTTCCAGACTTCTCACCCGTGAAGAGAGGATCTTCAAGTACAGGCTGTCCAGGGCAAGATGGGTCGTGGAGAACGCCTTTGGCATCCTGGCCAACAGGTTCCAGGTACTTCTCACCACCATGCAGCATCGCCCAGAGACCGTGAGGAACATCGTGGAAGCTTGCTGCATCCTGCACAATCTCATGCGCACCCGCTACCCAGTGTTGCAGAACAGGCTCGTGAACCTCCAACAAGGCAATGGGGACATGGAGCCTGGGGAATGGAGGCAAGGGCGAAACCTGATAGACACTAAGGATGTGCAAGGCCCCAACAGAGCTTCACGTGAAGGGAAGAAGCAGCGCAACCTCCTGAGACACTGGTGCAACTCCCCAGCTGGAGCAGTGGAGTGGCAAGACAGGATGGTAGATGCTGAATGGATGCTCACACTGATGAGATTGTGCCATGTATGTTGAATGGCCCTACAATGAACAGGGCATTTAATAAAGAATTGTGTTTATGTTGAAATGTGTTGATGAATGATAACATTGTTATTGATAATAAAGGGCCATAGGTGTGGCACCTGGGAGGGTGGACCATACAGTCCCACTATGCTTGCATTGGAGGCTTATCTATCCCACTGCTATTCTGACCCTTCCCACAGGTATCCCTGCCCATCCCACAGCTATTACCCATCCTACAAGTATCCCTGCCCATCCCACTGCTATCCTAACCCATCCCACAGCTATTACCCATCCCACTGGTATCCCTGCCCATCCCACTGCTATCCTAACCCATCCCACAAGCATGCAAAGGCTTAAACCATTTCTAAAAATTTCCACCAAGACTTTATTTATTAAAAGAACTGAACCAAGTGTGTGAAGCAAAGATATACTTTATTAATAACAAACTGTAAAAGCAAAATGACCCAAGTAAAGTGTCCCAAGCAAAGATAAAGTCAACAGGTAGCAACCCAGTCTCTGGCACTCTTCTTAGTCACTTTGAGGTGTCCCATAGTCTCAGGGGTGAAGGGTCCAGGTGCTGTGGAGGTGGCAGTGGCTGGAGTGCTGGTCTGAGGTGCCATTGGGGTTCCTAGCCCCGAGAGGAGAACGGGATGGTGTGTGGAGGAAGCTCTCAGAGAGCTGGCTCAGTCCCATGATGTTGAGAGCCCCTTCCTCCATGACATGGGGTGTCAGTCCCAAAACTGATGACAGATGTTCTGAGGCTGGGCTTGGCTGTGGGGTGGAGGAAGGAGGAGTGTAGTGGGGCTGTCTGGTCTGCAGGTGAGCGAGGTGAGGCGTCGGTGGCATCTGTGGCGTTGGTGGCATCGGTGGCATTGGTTGCATCGGTGGCGTCTGTGGCATCAGTGGCATCGGTGGCACCTGTGTTGTGTGATGTACCTGTGCCTGGACTAGGAAGGGCTGCCTGTGTTGCTGGAACTCCTGGTAGCCATAGCCTTGGTAGGTGAGGGGCTGTGGAAAGCCTTGGAAGGACTGTGACATCACCTGGGGTGGAGGAGCAGACCTAGACTGGGTCAGAGCAGGTTCAGCTTGGCCTGGAGGGTGGTGCAGAAGACCTGTGATCATCTCCTTTATCACCTGATACAGGGATTCGTACATGTCCATGAGGGTCTGGTTCACGTAGGTGAGGAAGGGCTTTCTGTTAGAGGATGGTATGTCGGAGTGTACCAGCTGAGAGAGGAGATCTACACTGCTTTTGATGGTGTCCCTGATCTCCAGCAGGACAGTGTAGCTCTATCCCTCTGGTCTGGCTTTCTGCCTGCTTTCTGTGGAGGTGGAGCCGGGGGTGGGTGTGGGTTGGTCTCTGGTGGCAGTGGCCTCTTCTTGCTCCAACTGCATCAGGGGGTCCTCCACGTGCTCCACCACGGGGAGTGCAGCTGTCGGTGGGGTCTCCGTCGGGGGATGCTCCACAGATACCTGCCTGGACACAGGAGCTTACTCTTGGCCAGAAGAGTAAGGGCTGCCTGAGAGTGAGGGTAGACAGAGGGGCTGTTCCTCAGTGGTGAATCTCACCCTCCAAGAAGCTGCACTTGGCCATCACGTAGGTCTCCCGGTCGGTGAGCTTGACCGCGGCCTGGCCAGATTTCTTGAAGTGCAGCTTCCCGTACCAGGTGTGCATGTGCTTCCACCACCTGAGGAGGACTTCCGAAGTGTAGCCCAGGCTCTCCACCTTCTCTCTCCAAGCCGCCTGCTTCCACTTGGTGTCTCAATAGAGCCTGTGTCCCTTCTGCCAGAGGTTCTCGTTCTCCCTCAGCCATTCGAGCACCTCATCCTCATGTTCCTCTTCAATGGAGTACTGTCTCCTCTCCCTATCTCGCGATTGCCTCTTCCTCTCTCTGGCAGGGCCTTCTGTCCCTCATCAGTAGGGCTTTGAGGTTTTAGGGGCTGGTCCATCACACCACCAACAGCAGCACCAGCAGCAGCAGGACCAGCAACACCAGCAGCACCAGGAGCACCAGCAGCACCAGGAGCACCAGCAGCACCAGCAGGACCAGGAGCAGCACCAGCAGAGTAAGCACCAGCAGAAGCACCAGCACCAGGAGCAACATCAGCAGAAGCACCAGCACCAGCAGAGTCAGCACCAGCAGAAGCAGAGTCAGCGCCAGGGGGTGGGATTTTGGCCCTGTCCTTCTTGCCAGGGCTGGCAAGAGTAGGCATAGGCTTTCTCTTCTTCCCATGGTTGTTGGCTGGAGATGTGTCTGGCAGCAGGCCTTTCCTCTGAATGGTGACCTGCTTGTGAGCTGCATCCTTTTATATCCGTGGGGCTGACGTAATGCATCCTCCCCGCATGCGCAGTGAACGCTTTGCATTCACTAGGCATCCGCTAGGCATCTGCTAGGCTTCCGTGATGCATCCACTTCATCCGCTAGGCATCCGCTCTGCATCCGTTCCTTCCATTGCGCGTCCGCTTCGCTGTGCTCCCCCAGAGCCCCTGCAGATGTGCCATCCGCTTCCATCCACTAGGCTTCCATGGAGCATCCGCTTAACATCCTGGCTACATCCTCTCCCCGTCCATTCCTTTCCGTTGTTGTCCACTCTGCTTATGCAAATTTGGGGCACTTTTGAGAGCGGATAACAATGGATGGAACATTTTCTTGTCCGCTGTGTCCTTTTTACATATGTTTTGCATCCGTCGGCTGATGTGACCTAGTCTTAAGTCATGTATTGTTGCTCAAAGTCAGTCCTAGAGATTCAAAGAAAAGCCTTCCATAAAAACATCCGTGCATGTAAACAAAAAGTGCTATATCTGTTTCCCAAGAATCTTTTAACCTGATCCTGGCAAAATGTTTCCCACTTCTTCCTGACTGATGTATAGAATGAAAAACCTGTTTTATTATTAGAGCTGCCTCTCTTTAAAACAAGTAGAGTGCTACTGAAACTTCTAAAGAAGGCACAGTGAAGTCACAACTGTATATGTGGGAAGATGATAGGTTCAGTTATGCCAGTAAGAGATGCTACTAAGTAATTTTGTACAATAAGATGCTTTGTACATATAGGTCTCAGATGTAAACATTCTACCTACAAGAAGCTTGTAACTAATGTTCTGTATATGAGGAAATGAAGATTATCAAGAAATGTGGAGTGCACACACATTATAGGTAGTTCTCAACTTATGATCACAACTGAGCCCAAAATTTCTGCTGAGTGAGACTTTATTAAGTGAAATTTGTTCCATTTTACAACTTTTCTTGTTACAGTTGCAGTTGTTAAATTATTAACATGGTTGTTAAGTGACTCTGGCTTCTCCATTGACTTTACTTGTCAGAAGTTCAGAAAAGGTGATCACATAACCCTGGGACATTCAACCATCATAAATATAAATCAGTTGACAAGTGTCTGAATTTTGATCAGGTGGCCATGGGGATGCTGCAGTAGTTATGTGAAAAATGATCATAAATCTTACACTTGTGTAAGTGTTAGCTTAAACTTACACTTGTGCAAATCAAATATGATAGGAACCAAAATGATCTGATTTAGAAAGATTCCTTATGAGCTTTTCTGGGGAGTTGGGGGTCTTATCTTACTTCAAGTCTGAAGTTGATATTAAGGTATTTATGTCTTTTGTCATACATCTCCTAATAGGTTCAGTTGACAAATATTGAAGGAGAAGCAAAGAAAATTCATGGTTGGTGACCTCTATTTGTTATGAGAAAGTTTTGTACTTCCAGGGAAAGAGTTTATTTTAAAAAGGAAAAATAAGAGAAATAATGTAATAGTTGATTAATTTCAAATTAAAACCATGTATACTAGCCATTAAAATAATGAAGGGAAAGGGGGGAAAATGAGATGAGATGAGCAACATGTCAAAAGTGTGGTGTTCCAAGGATAGCAGAATGAAAGATCCTGAAAAAATAGAATTAAATGTCAAAGAAACTAAATTGTTTGAGATGTGTGTTGGGAGTGAACAGGTCTTTGAGCTATGGTTTTATCATTATTATTTCTTTGACCCTGGAGAATGTGTAAATAAAACAATTAAAAGTCCTGAAAAGAATTACTTTAAAATCCTGTAAAGTAGAAAACGAAGGTGAAGAGGTGGATGAAAAAATAAAATGAAAATGGACTTGTCTAAGTCAACTGGTCCTGACATGCACCATTATTGACAGGTCTAATTGCACTTCCATTAACAACATAATCTCCACAGGCAAAGATATTTGCTTCATTCAAGTTAGAAGTACAAGTATTTTATCTCCTTGTTTAAAGTTTATGTTAAATATTGATGGAATTGTATACTATAATTTATTTTATAAAATCCCATATCAAGAAGCTAATAATCACAGTGGGTCCCCAACTGGAAGAAAGGCTACGAGTTATGCTTAGTAATGTATCAAGTGTGGCTCTCCCTAGTACATATATCATCTTAAGAACATGGTATAAAATCAGACAAGCAAAAAATGCCTACTCTCTGAGCTTGTTAGGAGTGTATAATTATCTGTCACATTTATTTTACCTACATTCCTATTCCAGAGCCAATCATTACATTGATAAAGGCAATCTAAAGCCAATAAATAAATCTACAAGGAAACTAAGAGATTAATCTTCATAGCTCCATAGGAGAGCTGGTGTTGCTCAGAAAAGGAAATTGTGGTAGAATTTAACATATTTAAATCTGTTTTAACTCATTCAATTGTTTTGATGTAATGAAATAAAATAACAAATAAATCAGTCAAGGAAAAGGGCCTCCCTTTCCTGAAAGTCTTGGATGATAATGTAGACACTTGACACACATCTAAACACAAACATTTTAAAGTCCTTCCCTGTGGAATGAAACAAATTGGACAACTAAGAGGGCAGTAACTATAAAAGAGTAGATCTGATCCATTTAACAGTAGCTTGAAATATTACTTTGTGCCTTAACCAGTCAGTGTGATAGTCACACTGTCAAGTTATCAAGTTAATACAACAGTGTATTTGTAATTGGATAATATTTGATAATACTCTCAGGATCTAGGGAAAGTGTACAGCTCCCTTAATTCCAGGGGCATCACGTATTTAACTAATCTTGTTACAGGAAGATTGATGATTACAACAACAGAGGATATTGAGAGGAGGGGAGGACTGAAGAAAAAAAATATTCTCTGATTCCTAGCAGTGGGATAGGTGAAGTCAGAGCTGGGAAAGAATACAATTGTTCCTCAAGATACAAGAGGTCACTTAACAAATGTTTAAAATTACAACAGATATCCCCACCTTCCATATGACAATTATGCCACAGTTACAGTATGTTGGCTGCCACAACCCTACAGCCATTCATCCACCCTGCAGGGACACTGAAGCCTAATCCTGACTTCATGTTTATTTACTTATTTATTTTATTTTTATTTTATTTATTTATTTTATCAAATGCTTACAATATAATAGAAATAAGAATAAACATAAGTTTAAATACATGAAATAGGAACTAATAATTGGGGACAATAGGACAGGGATAGTAGGCATGATTGTGCACTTATGCATGCCCATTACAGACCTCTTAGGACCTCAGGGGGTGAGGTCAATAGAGGTTAGTTTAAGGGTAAAAGAATGGGGTCTGAGCATGTGAAATCAGAATCAGATAGTGAGTTCCAGACATTGACCACTCTATTGCTGAAATCATACTTCCTGCAATCAAGTTTGGAGTGGTTTACATTTAGTTTATATCTGTTGTGTGCTCTTGTGTTGTTGTTAAAGCTGAAATATTAATTAACTGGTAAGCATTGTAACATATGATTTTATGTACTATGCTGAAGTCCAGTCCAATGTTGGGGAAGGAGAGTAGACCATATGTTCCTGCGTCATGTGGCAACACCCAAACACAGTTGTCATTTTGTTCCTTCTGCTTGTGGGCGGGGACAAAATGGCAAAAGTCAAAGGACCTATTTCATTTTGCTGCCTTAACTAGGACTGCACATTGCTGAAGAACTTTCTGAATGTTACAAAAAGCTTCTGCAATCTGTGCCAAAGCAGTGAAGTGGATTGCTCTATAGTGTGATCACATGGTTTGATTCTGGAAGCAGCAGTGACATCAAAATATAATTTGGCGTTTGGAAACCTGGCTGCGGTATCTGCTATCCCGCATCAGATGGGCGTCTCATGATAGGGAGCGAAGGAGAGAGAAACGACAGGAGACGAAGTTCCTCGGGATGAGTGCGCCCAGAATGGCTGGGTACAAGCTCTTTTATTATGCTCATTCAAAAGGGGGTGATTGTTTATTCAGAACCTAGGTTAAGCCTAGGTCAGACGGAATATACAGAATTAACAATGGCTCAAACAAAAGCAAGATACCAGGACAGACAGGATGGCAAGATTTATATTTGATCAGGATATTTCTTCTTCACAAAGCTGCATGCCAGACAATGTAATCCCAAGTGAATAAACCATTTCTGCAAATGTTTGACTCCTTGTCTCTGTACGTGCCCTGTAAAAGGTCACTGAGAAGACAGAAGCTTAATGATTACAGGTGAATGATACAATGTTGCAAATGTCTGAATGATACATAGTTGCATTGATACACAGTTGCAAACACATAAATGATACATAGTTACAACACCTGGCAGCTGCTTCCAGCCCCACAACAAAGCAATCTATTCCAGCTCTCTGGAAGGCTTCAGAGCTCTTCAAAAGATAAGTGAGGAGGAGGGTATTTGACCTGGTGTGTTGTAAATCAGGTGTAAGACTTGGGTAGACCCAATTAGAATGGGAAAAGCCTGTGGGGACCCATGGAACAGGAAGCAGAGCACAGGGCATCTGGTAGGATTGGATGATCCAAGGCCTCCCCCACCTCGAGGATCCCATGCTCCACTTAACAATGTGCATGTTTATTTAATAATTCATTGGGGAGAGCAGGGATGGCTGTCATTAATTGAGATGCTTCATTTAATAACTGTTGCAACATGCACTGTAATGAACAGGCTCCATTATAGTTGTATTTCAAGGACTATCTGCATTGTAAGTTCTATCAAGGCAGTTTAAGTATGGTGCCAGGTTTTGCTGTTTTTGTTTTTGCTGTTTTGTAACTTCTAATTTTCTTTGTATTATTATTTTCAAATTATATTCAGCAGCTTAAAAACAAGAGTATTGTTTTTAAGAAGAGTGGCCAACAAGTATAATCAATCAATCAACCAATCAATCAACCAATCATGTAGGAAGTACAACTGTGTACAGTAAATTCTAATTGGCTTCAAGGTAGGTAGTACAGTTTATTTCTAGACATCTTTTGAAATGCTTCATTATCAGACCTCCGGAAAAAAAAACCTAAGGAGAAATTTGGGTTTCAGTATTCTAAGAGGTTTCAGTATTCTAAGAGGTGATCATTTTGTTTTCCTTATCATTATCCATGCTTAGCCTTTGATTAATAATAAGGGAAAGACAGATGTTTGGAAATGAGAACATGTAGAAGTCATATTTGTGTAGAAATATCACTCTAAGCACTCAATTGTTTTGTTTAGGATCTTGGCTGTCTCACTTATGTCAAGCATATTTTAAAATGCATGTCTTTAATGCAGTTCTCCCATTAAAATCCAGCACCAGGTAAAAACAAATAACACCCAGGAAATCCTCAAGGTTATCATGAGAATTGATAATGAGACTTGCAAACTTTCCACCATCTCCTCTTCAAAGTCAGGCAATAACATGTTCATTTGAACATAGCCATTCTCCTATATTATATTAAATGCCTGGAAATTTGAATTCATTGAGTATTATATTTTAAATTAGTTCAGTAATTATATTTACTCAGTCCAATTTGGCAAGTGCAATTAAAATCAAAACTATTTGTAAAAATGCCAGGGACAAAAAAATTGTTTTATAATGGTGCCAAAAAGTAATTGATAATGCATTTTTGAATATATTTACACATTATAAACATTTTTAAAAAAAATCCATCACAGTTTATTAATTCCTAAAATAGTTTACATTATAGTCCCCCTGTCTCTTAAAGTGGTGTGTGTGTGTGTGTGTGTGTGTGAAAGAGAGGTGGGGAGAGAGTGAGATTGCTAAAACCTGAATAATTCAGAAAATGGAAAAAGTCCAGAAGATAACAAAGTTCTTATCTACTTATTTTTAGAGGAAGTGCAAATTAGATCAGTTCCTATCAAAATTGCTTAGGCTTCACTATCTGGTGCTAAAATAATAAGATTTCAGTTTAGGTGATATCAGAATGTAGAAGAGGAAACTCCCTATGCAAGTCACACGCATAGTTCTATCTGACTTCTCTAGAATGATTGAAGCAGCATGAGTTGCTTCATCAACTGATTTTCCTGTAACACGAATGCGCTATATCCTGCCTGAATGTATGCATAAGAGCAAGAAATAAAAAAGTATTGACTCTGCCCCCGCCATTAATTTTGACAGAGAGGGCATATTCCATATTTATTCTCTAAAACATTGCCATTAGATAACAGTATGCTTCCTATGATATTGCTCCTGCTCTTTAAAACAGCTAACTCCCCAAGACTGAGATTACTCCAACCTTGCTAGTTTTTCTTAAGGAAAGAGCTGATGCAGTGATGCATCACCAGCTGGTGATGCAGTCACCAGCCACTTCGATCGGCCAGTAGAAGTGGCCTTGCAGCGAGGGGTGTGTGTGTGCATGTATGCATTCACCCCGAGGCCGCTTCTACCGGCCAATCGAAGTGGCTGGTGACTGCACTTGGCGAACTTCCATCGTCTGAAAGAGACTGCCCTAAAGGCGAGGGAACATGGGTAGCCACACCATGCCCTGAAGCAGCTGGGGACTTTGCCTTCAAGGGAGCTTTTGTCTGCCAAAAGAAGCAGCCTCGTGGTGAGGGAAGTGTGTGTGTGTGTGCGCTTGCCCCGAGGCTGCTTCTACTGGCTGATCGAAGTGGCTGGTGACTGCACTTGGGGAGCTTCCATCACCCGAAAGAGACTGCCTAAAGCGAGGGGACATGGGTAGCCTCGCCACGCCCTTAAGTGGCTGGGGACTCTGCCTTCAGGGAGCTTCTATCAGCTATCGGGGTATTCTAGCTGAGGCTACCTGCAGGGCACTCCAAAGGGCAAGTTTTCTTCCCATCCCCCCCCACCATTGCCCCGCCCATTTCTCTTCACCTAGTGTAGTTCTAACAAACGATGTGAGAAATGGCGTGGAAAAGCATGGTTTAAATAGGCTTCAATTTTGGAGGTGGGGCTTAATTTCACCTCATGCCTAGAAATCATGCTGGGCCTTCCTATTGGTGAAAGCCATATTGTTGGAAAAACATGGTAAATTCATGAAATGAAATGGAAAGCATAAGAGAAAGTGGAAACATTTTTGGCATGCATCTTAGGACAAGCAGTAGAACAATCAGGTCTGGATTTGGGAGCTAGTATCCAGAGTCCAGCAGCCACAAGGACTCAAAATGCCCATTTAGAATGCAGGATCTGATGGACAATGATAAAAAGGTGTCAGCACTTGATCTTCACCAAAGAACATTTTTGTGTGTCACATATACACACATCACAACTTTGTGGGATAAGTAACATGGCACAAATTTGAGAAAAGATGCAAGACATAGAAATTTCAAGCAATGACACTATGAGCAGGAGTGGGATTCTACCAGTTCACATCTATTCGCTAGAACTAGTTGTTAACATTCTAATAACCAGAGAACTGGTTATTAGAAGAAATTACTGGCCTAATCCTGTAAGGAAGACAGGAAGGAAACATTTTGGTGTTGCTTACAGAAACTGCCTCTCCGTTAACCCTTATTACATTCTTGGCAGGACTAGACTTTCTATCTCTGGAACTTCTCTGGAGTTTTTTTCTGTCCTTTGCTGGTACTTTGCTTGTGTGGAGTGACCATTCAAAGTTACAATGGCACTGAAAAAAGTAACTTAAAATCATTTTTCACACTTATGATTGTTGCAGCATCCCCACAGTCATGAGAGGCCAAGTGAGAAGATTGTGCCAAGATGTGAGTGACATTGAGTTGACTACGCCCAGCCAATAACGTGACCACCAAGCCACATCCATCAACTAAGCCACACCCACAGAACCAGTTGTTAAAAAAATAGAATCCCATCCCTGACTGTGACATTTTGTAAGAAAAAGAGAGGCAAATGTAACACAATATAGTAGATAGCAATACCATTCACTACATCTTCCTATACATTTCAATCCTGACAACCCATCCTTGGTTACTCATTTAACTTATCTTTTCCAATTCCCATTCATTCTTAATTCTATTTCTTCTACTTTTACTTTCACACATCTTAATGAATCTTTCACAACCTCACTACAGTCGATGTTTTTTCTCACGTATCTAAGTCTTCCATATGACAGAAGACCACAGAAGCATATTCTTATATGGAGCCACTTTTGTTATTTTCAACCAACTCTTGTTCCTAATTTCTATTACCTTTATGCCAGCATTTGCACAACTTAAAATTTCACATTGATTTTTCCAGCTTTCATAAACATTCCATCGAAGTACACAGACATTTCTACATGCAACAGTTTTTCATCATTTATACATAACTGGTAATCATTCACTCAATTTTTCCCTGTCAAACACAGCTACTTTGGTCTATGATACATTAATTTTCAAATCCTTAGTTCTCACTGTTCAAAAATTACTATGGATAATTTCTAGTTTAGTTTGTATATAGCATACTGCCAATCAATTCCTATATCCAGATCAGAGCAAGTACAAACAGCACTTTCTTTAGCTAGGAGAAAAAAAATGTACCTTCAGCTTTGTTTATTAGCAAACATTAACAAAAAACATAATTGGCAAAAACAGGACAAAAGAGGCAGAGAGAGGGAGACATGAATACTTGGTAAAAATTATACCATTTATGTGTATATATTTCTCTCAAAGGACATTAAACCTTCCAGACCTACTAGAAACAATCTAGTGGGTAATTAGCATAGATACTCCCAAAGGGAATGGCCTTTCATTATTCCAATTCTAGACCTTTTATGTAAATAACGGTAGCAGAAAAGATATGGAAAATAGGACATTAGGACATTGTACTTTATTCTGCCCCATTAAAGAAACAATTTGATGGACAAGGAGAATATATCAACACTTACTGTATTCATTGCAAATCATTCAGATTCTCTATTAATACAAGACATATCTTCATTAAAAAGGTATACACACACACACACACATACACACACACACTCTTATATCACCAGTAAACCCTCTTCTAACATCATTACAATAATTCTTTTCACCTTTGTCTATCTCAATGTTAAACACATCTGGCACTATATTTATTTTCACACATGATTTACTCCCATCATATGCTGAAGTTATTGCATCCAGCAACCGCATGCAATCTTATTGTTCATGTGAAACATTTCATAATTCAGGCTATGTAGCTTTTCATACACATCTAAATAAAAAAATATGATTAACTTCCTTTCTCATATTCATACATTTCCCATTGTTCAGAAAAGCAACAACTTGATCTCTATAGCCCGAATTTGAGATGAAATTATCATTTCAGTAAAATTCTGTGGAACATTTTCTGATGTTTTTGCATTTTCTCTTATTTCCTTTACATCGAAAATAAAAATTCCATTTTTTCCATTGTCAACCACAGTTGTGGTACTCATAGCCAGGTTAAAAAAGTAACATAGTCGTTCCTTCAGCAAACCATAAACATTTCATTAATTATATTATCTACAACTGTATTTTTACAGTTTTCAACATTCTTAAAATATTTAGGACTTCCTTTTAAATTTAACACTGACAGCATTAGTATTTACTATTTAAGTATCATTATCAGAGATCCCTAAAATATTTTGTGTTCTATCACTAATTTTCCATCAAATAATTTTATTATTTTTATTTCTATTCCTGTCCTCTCTTGAAGATTCTTTGTTAGCCTTTTTTACCCAGTTTCTTTGACACACATACACACACACACACACTATATATATATATATATATATACATATATATATATATAT
>BLBF01000006.1:30235593-30258160 GCA_015471245.1 Laticauda colubrina
GGTAGATAGATAGATAGATAGATAGATAGATAGATAGATAGATAGATAGATAGATATAGATATAGATATAGATATAGATATATAGATATATAGATATATAGATATATATATAATTTTTTATAGAATTTTGATTATACTGTAATAAATTCTTATCCAAACTAAACTTAAAGAAAAGAAAATAGAAAAAAAGAGCATCAAAAAAGAAAAAAAGACATGAAAAAGAAAAGTGAGAAATGAAGGCAAAATATAATGAAGTGACTTTCAATCTCCATTACAAGTATATTGTAAATAACTTTAATAACTTTTTTCTTCTCTAAAGTTGGAAACATTAATCTGTATATTCCATATCCTATCTTTTTTCTATAAACAAATCTGTTATATATTGGTTTTTTCAGTCTGATATCAGCAGAAATCCAAAAAAGAATGGTCAGATGTAACTACATATCTTGTTTTAACCTGAATCAAATAAGCCAACTTTATGGATTTTTTTACTTTTAACAATCTAAACCAGGGGTGTCAAACTCATGGTCTGTGGGCTGGATGTGTCATGTACCGGCCACACCCACTCCTGGTTTAGTGAAAGTCTAGTTTAGTGAAAGTCTGGTTTAGCTTCGGGGAAAGTCCTGATACATCACCTGATAATGACATGACTACATGATTTTGACACCCCTAATCTAAACCTTTAATTCATTCAAATATTATACTATGATTTTATTTCTTATATTTTTTCTCCCATCCACAGAGTTCTTCATGACTGTAATGTCTCTTTTGCAAATTCAAAAAAAAAAAAAAAAAATCTGTACACTTTCTTTGTTTCCCTTCAAATTTTAAAACCTCAGGTAGTTTATTTTGTAGATCAAGTGAAATATCCTTTTCTAAGTCATTCTTTTGGCCTGCCAGTTATAAATCCATTTTTGATACCATCCCTATCTGGTCGAATAAAAGTTGTCCTACATCTAACATTTCTTCAAAAGCATCTTTTGAACATAGTTTGTCTGTAGAAGCAGATATATCATTATTGACATTGTTTTCTGATTCCATTCTTCATGATTCTTTGTCAGGATTTTTACTGTCATAAGCAACTTGCAGCCTAAATATTTTTCCTTTACCTAAAATCTTTATTCTCCAATATGCAGTTTTTGAAATCATGAACTATATCTATGTTGTATGTAGGATCTATTTACCAAGAGAAGTTTATATAAATTTTAATATTCCAATTTGATTAGGCCCCTGAAACTATTTATAAATTTCTAAGATCAAAATCTTATTTAGCTTTTTGCTCTTTACATCAGATTCTTTACATTTTTAAGCTTATAAAAGATTAAATGTAGTATCAGAATTTTCAAATATGTCATTCTGAAGGACTCTTAATATCTTAAAAGTAGTTAATGAGCAATTTCTGAAAGTGATTAGAAAGAGAGGCTTGCAGCTTTAATGTCCTTTGTAAAACCTGACATAGTTGCGGACAAAATGGTTAATCCATCATGTCCTGGTACATAAAACCCACAGAAAACCACTATCCTGCAGTCTCCTTGTGGGGAACATCATCTGGAGCACCTGTGGGAGATCGCCTATCTTCTTCTTATATACCCTTAGATCCTTGGTCTTCATTGCAGTAGTCAGTTTTGCTTTCATATAGTTGTCACCATACCTCCCCTGGAAGCTCAAAGCAAACTTTTATGATCTTTAAAATCATTCTGCCTGATTATCTTTCACGATTTATACCTTAAATGTATAATTTACTATTTTTTCACTATAAAATGATGTAATATCCTTTTCTCACTGTTTTTTGTTGTTGTAGCCATTCATCTTATATCTGAATTTCCACCAACAACCTTTTTATATGTTGCATTAGTGTAAACCCACATAGTTCCAAGGCACTCTGTAAAGTAATTATTTTTATTCAATAGCAAGCAGATTTTGTCATTTATTTTCCTTTTGTCTACTTTCTATTTATTTTGTTGGATCGTATTGATACTTCTTATCCCTATGTAGGACTCATATTTTGTCTTGTTGCAATTTCAAGTTGCACTTACACTGTTTCACTAGTTCCCTTTGTCTTTTATCATAAACAATCAGATCAGTCATGATTTTAGTTTTCATTTTCTTGCCCCATCTATTTATCTATCTATATATTGACTTAGACAAGGTACTTGAAACAAATAGCTGATATGCTAGACAGATCCTTCCCATTTTTATTCATTTCTGGATCTGCAAAAAGCACAAATATTTTTGTGCACTTTTATGTTTATTAATGTCAACTAAATTTTTTCTCTAAGCTTCATCCATTCAGAATGTTGCAGAATGTTTACCATTGTTTCTTATTGACCACTAGAGTAATAATGTTCAACTATTACCAACATACAGATTCCTATTTTCATATGCAGTCATAGCAACATAGGTAGCACCAGTACATATTTTATAATATTTAACTTTGATTCATAAACTTTCATTTCTTTATCAATTTTACTTCACAAAATTGTTATGTACATATCTAATGATATGCTTATACCTGAAGAGAAGTCACTTGCAGGTGAATGCTTGATTCTTCCTCCAGATTTGTTCCAAACCCATTGTTCATAGGGCATCATTTTTCTTTTGGGAACTGAGTTGATTTATTTCTCTTCACGGTTATAGGAAACTGCAACAAAGCCATTTGTGAGCACACTATTATTTCATATAGTTTTCAGAAAGCTCCCATTGTGGGTCTTGGAGCTGTTATAAGTGAATCATTTTTTTCATTTGAGGGAATTCTTGTCTTCCACCTCTTGGTTCTAAGCTTAAGTTATGTTACACATACAGCCATAATGACATTTTTTTTCTTTCTCCCCTGGAAGAGACTCTGCCAACTTGTTCCAAGAGCTTGTCACTTCATTCATGCATTGCTTGTAACTAATTTTCCTTCACTCCTTCCTCCTTCATGAATCTAGTCACTGTATCAATGTGCAATCCTGATCACAGCTATTGAGAAAAGCACCTGGCTAGTAAATTGCTGGTAAACCATTATGCCACCTTCACAAATCATAGAAGCTTTTTAATGCAATAGTGTACTGGCCCTATATGAGTGGGAAAGTTTGGCATGTTTTCAGTGGATTTCTTTCCGGTATTCACGATCCACATCTCTCATAGCACTTTTTATATCAACTTCTTTGATTATTTTTGAAGCCTTCAGGAAAAGCTATGGTATAGAAATGTAGAAAATAGATTTTGAATTGGGGATTAGGGAAACAGACAATTCACACATAACTCATCAAATGTTATATAACACCTTAACAATCATGGAAAATATCTTGAATCTAAAACATTCTTTCCTACCTTTTTCCTTTCTTCTTTTCTTCCTTTCTTCCTTTCTTCCTTCCTCCCTCCTTCCCTCTCTCCCTCCCTCCCTCCCTCCCTCCCTCCCTTCCTTCTCAATTTTGTTTCTATTCTCTCTGAGCATTTATTTTATTAAAAACAACACTTGCAAATGAAAAATGTACCCTTTTTATTGTTAGTTTGCCAAGCCACATACATTTGATTATTTTCTTCATCTTATCCTTTTTCAGCTCTAAATACAGTTTTTTTCCTGATCTCCTTTGAATTCCAAGTGCTGTTCAATATCTTGTAAAAAGTCAAAAAGGAACATTCCAGTTGTTATCTTGCCAGAAATGCCATCAATATGTTTCATAAATTTACAGTGTAACATTTTAACATCCATTCATATCTTTTTCAGCTGTCATGATGCAGTGGTATTTATTTACCATCCAGTCCTTACCTATTCTACAAGTTGCATTAATTATGTCCATCAATCCATCCATCCATCCATCCATTAATAAATACATATTTATTATGTTATAGCACAGAAAATAATTGTATAGTAAGGCCTTGTCAGTCTCAGTTATGGTCATGATGAAAAAAGCAACTTTATGATCAATCCTTGCATATAGGATCTTCTTGGGTCTGCAAAGCAAAGGAAAGCTGAATTAAGATCATAAGTTTAGTTGCTCAGTTTTACTTAGTGGCCCCTTCACTTGACAGTTGATTTCTAGCCCAACTGTAATCATGACTACCTGTACGATAATTAGGATTTCATTTTCCTGCTTGCATAAATTTTCTAGGTTCTCTTTATGTTGTTCTGTACCATCTTTCATTCACTTTGCTTTTTAAATTTATAACATAATATTATTGTCATTATTAATCACAGAGTTCCTATTTTTTTCCAGACCACAAATACTAACAGATGGCAAGTTGCACCTGGTCTCTTAAGGCATGGCAACAACCATCTCTTATGACTTGCCCAAGAGCAGTCACTGCTGAAATGTTATGCCTAGCCAAGTATTAATGCTAAGCATGCTTGGCTATTTTTCCAAGGGCTGCTGGGTGCTTCCTTCCATAATCAGTCTGAGCACTGATGCTTCCCTTAATCTCCTGCATTAAATTGACCAGTAGAGCCAGACATATGGAGGATCACATCTCAAACCAAAATCAGCAGTTGTCAGAAGAAATTAACTCAAACAGGAAACAGCAAAACACTGGGTTTCTCTCCTTCTTGTGTGCTGATGAAAGCAGTTACTATTAATATCCCCAGCTGTGCAGCAGGCAGATGCCAAGATGCTGAGATGCAAACCCTTTGCTCATCTTCTCATCTGCCTTATGTCTCGAAAGCTTATGAGTATCTGACTGACAAAATTGATCTCAAGAGTGGGTTCATCAGAAATCACTCTGGCTGTATTAGTTATTATTTTAAATGCATGGACACCCTCTGACTTTAGAGAACAGATATTTCCTCATACATTTCTGGATTAAACTGGAAAGAGAAAAGGGCAATTATGTCTACTCAACAACTGTCAATCCCAATATTTATTATTATCCTGTTATCTATGAGCCCCGATGGCATAGTGGTTAAAGTGCAGTATTGCAGGCAAACTCTGTCCACAGCCTAGAGTTTGATCCTGATGGGGCTTAAAGTTGTTACTTCCATCCTTCTGAAGTTGGTAACATGAGCACCCAGATTGTTGGGGACAATATGCAAATAATGGTTACACTGTAAACAACCCAGAGAATGCTGTAATGTGCTATGGGGTGGTATATAAGCCTAAATGCAATTGCTACTTTTTTTCCAAGCCACTGATATACTGGATGTTCTGGAATTCTTTGGTATGTTTCTCACCATAGAAGCAAGACAGAAAGAACATGACTGTAGAAGATCAAGGAAAGTAATTCAGGATCTCTGCTGAATTTTAAATAGGAATATTATAAGATCTGGTCACATTAATCTGAAGCATCTCTTTGTTTCTTTTTAACAATTAGTATTTTAAATGAAGGCAGATAACTTGATTCCAAAATAAACATTATTCTAATGAAGATGAAAATTTTGCTAAAATTTACTTAAAATTTATGTCCATACAATATGCGACATTCTGTATCCATGCGAGGGAAAGACAATTTTTGCTTTTGCATTGTACATTATGTCAAACAAAAACATGACTTACTTCATACAACATGTTAGGATGATATAATTATTACTGGACAATAATTGGAGTTTTGAGATTCCATATGAACAATGAGTAAGCAATTCTCTGAAAGATGTTCTGGGTAGTTGGAAAATCATGTCAAGAGAATAACATCAAGAATCTAGAAGTTTGGGTCCTGAAATATGTTTGGTTTTATTTTTTATGACTGGTTGCAACAGAGGTGATTACTACCTGCACAGATTGACAAATGTATTACCCTACTGTCATGATGGCGAACCTAAGGCACGCGTGCCACAGGTGACACACAGAGCCATTTGTGCAGGCACATGAGCTCCAGCCAAACTTACATGTGCATGTACGTGCCTCCCAGCTGATTTTTGGGCTGTTTGAGGCCATTTTCACCCTCCCGGAGGCTTGAGGCTTCTGCAGTCTTAGGAGGCTGAAAAACCAGTCTTCCGGAAATACCAAAAGTGCTGTTTTCATCCCCTGGAGGCCCTCTGGAGCACCATTTTTGCCCTCCCAAAGGCAGACCTGCCACCCCTGATAAAGGAAAATCTGGAGACCCATGAAAAAAAATCTGGAGATTCTATAAAAAAAATAGTGAGATTCTCATTCCCAGTGGTAGAAAAAGCAAAATGGAGGCGCCCAGAGTAAAAAAGAAATGTGCTGTATGTATATATGATTGTATGGTAATATCGATATTGCGTGATCTGAGAACTGGCATTATGTCGTTTGTGTGAGAATCAGATTTATGCGCGTATAAGCCGACCCTCAATTTTGAAAAAAAAAAAAAAAAAGCATTTTAAATTCGGCATGAGATTTAGGAGCCTTGTCGTGAGACCGTGAGAAATGACAAAAAATCGTGAGACTCACGGCAGAACCGTGAGAGTTGGCAGGGCTGTCTTATGTATGAATTTTTTCATACATAATTATAAAATATCTGGTCCATACTTCTTTGGTCAAAAGATTTATCACACCCAAACTGAAGAAAAAGTATTAGAATGGAAAGATACATACTCTGATATTTTAATGCAGTGTGCTGCTGTCAACACTATGATTTTATTAATTAAAGATCCACCACATATTTGGAAATATCCTAGACCAATTGCATAAACTTGAAGACTAACTTGCCAAGGCCATGATCCTAGCATAGCATCATGTCCACCTACAATTTGAGTTCCTGTTGCTGCATTTTTCATAAGAGGCCTTGTTCCACAGACTAGAAATCAAAGAAAAATAAGTTAAGCCATGAAAGAAGCAGCATTCATGTAGCAACAATATATTTAAAACAGTATTTAATAAAACCACTTTCTATAAGAAATGAAACAAAAGTGAAAGATTTGAGAAACTGAATCACTCCCATTTAGATTATATGACTCTAGTCTAAACCATACATATTTACTAGCCAATTTTATCTTGGCCTACTTGTATCTAGTCAGCCTCTATAGTTAATTTATGGTTGAGTGTGTTGCACACACAAAATACACCAGAATTAACAGGGGGAATGGTGAAATGTCACTGAAAACAAAACTACATACCACATAAATATTCGAACTTAATTCCATCAGATATAAGATCTTTTACCCATGTTTCAATACATGGGTAAATGAGGCACAAAATCAAAACAATAATCCCAAATTACATTCAGTTATGACCAATTTTAGAACTGATAACGCATCAGACATAATTTAGTGTGTAAATTACAAACAACCTTGGCCTCAGCGTTCTTTCTTCTGTTACTATCCATAGTCCCAAATCTTTGTTTTATTTTTGAGCTTCCCACTCCAGTTACGATGGCGTAATTAACGACATTTCCCCAAGAGCTGGGAACAGGTAAATTATAACTATTTTCGAGTAGATCCCAGCACAGAAACACCCCTCCCACAATTAACTTCGATCTGTCAGGCTATCCCATTCTGAGCAACACGGTGGCGATCAATCGCCGAGCTCAATGCCCTGTGAAGATGGGCCAAGACCAAGGCTCACCATCAGAAAGATTCTGGGAGGACAGGGCTTTGGGCGCGACTTCCCTGAACAGCAGAAGTGAAGCCCAGAGGGAAAAGGCGGCGGGGCAAAAGTTGCGGCTCATCGTCCATCCAGGCAGAAAAATGGTGCCCGACTTCATGCATGTTTTACTTGAGGTGAGGGCCACTAAGGGCCAGCTGACAGGGAGTGCGAGAGCCAAGACTCTCATCGCGGGAAGCCACCTTGCTAAGTCACTGCTCTGGCGCAAATCGAGGCACAGCCAACGAGAGGGAGAAGGTGGGGATTTTCCTTCCAAGTGGTCACTGAACCCACCAGACTGAAATAACCGCTGGCTGAACCAGGGGATTCCGGGCCCTCCTCGCCACCATATAACGACCCCTTCGGCTATCCTCACGCTGATTGGCAGGCCCCACTTGATTACCTTCCAAAGTGATGGGGATGCAGCCTTAGATCTTCAAACATTTTTGAGGCCACCCCTGTGAGATCCCCCCCCAAAAAAGCATTTTAAATTCGGCGTGAGATTGAGGAGCCTTGTCGAGAGACCGTGAGAAATGACAAAAAATCATGAGACTCACGGCAGAACTGTGAGAGTTGGCAGGACTGCAAAGGCTCGAGGGAAACCTCTTCCGGAAGGCCCATTTTTTGGGAGGCCAAAAAATGGGCCTTCCGGAAATACCAGAGGCGCAAAAAAGGGCCTGTTTTTAGCCTCCAGAGGCTTCCCTCGAGCCTCCAGGAGGGTGAAAACGGCTTTCCCCAAGCTCCAGAGGCTCTCTAGAGTGGAAAATGGGCACTTCCACTATTTATGGAAGGCCTGTTTTTTCGGCCTCCCGAGGTTGCTGAGGCTTTTCCCAAACCTTGGGGGGGGGGGCAAAAACAGCCTCAAAAAGTCCAAAAATCAGCTGGGAAGTGCATGCATGCATAGTGCAGGTAAGGGGATGGGGTGGGGGTGTTGCACACGCATGTGCAGGGGGGCAGGACACATTGTATTGTGGGTGCCGGCACACATACGCTCAGAACACCACAACAAAAAGGTTCTCCATCATTGCACTAATGGGACTCTTTTTAGTACAATTGTATTATAGTGAAATTGTTAGAAATATAATGACCACCATTTCTCGGTTTAGCGAAATGCAAACCTCCCAGGATATTCCATAGTAAGAATTGATCAAATTACCCCGCTGCACTACAGCCGTCATAACTATGAGTTGGTTGCCAATCATCTGTATTTTGATCATGTGACCATGGGCAGGCTGCAATGGTCATTTGAAAATCAGTCATAAATCACTTTTTTACTGCCATTATAACTTTGAATGGTTGTGAAATGAACTGCTGTACATTGAGGACTACCTATAATCATATTCAAGTATTGAAATAGCCACAATGTCCTAGAGTGAAGTGTGTTTGTTAGAGCTCTTGTGTGAAAATAAGCTATTGGTAAGATCAAGTTATGAATATAAGAAAAAATATAACAGTGGGATAGTGCACAAACTGAGATTATTTGTTTATTTAGTGTATGATGAGAATATGACAGAAGAAGCAAACATATATACACAGTCCATATAAGTAAAACTTCTAGAGAGGTATGGCAGTGGCCTTGTAACTGGATGTCCAATTCAGCGAGAGCACCAACTGGGAGAAAGCCTGCCATAGGAACACCACAGTGTATTGGAATAAAAGAAATAAATCATAATCTTTATTATCATCATTGCTGCTGCTCAAATATGGCTCATAGTGGATTAAGTCTTGGGATAAGCATTTATGAAATTCAGCAACTTGTTCCTATCACGTTTACTTTTCTTATGCTAAAATGCCTCAAATTTGCTTATAAAACTGTTGTTAATTGTTAATTGTGCCATGAAATATGAATCTTTTAGAAGGAAATGCTTAATGGTAAAAAAAAAATGCCCTGGGGAATTTGTGTGTGTGTGTGTGTGTGTGTTTGTGTGTGTGTGTGTGTGTGTGTTCAGCTTCCTTTGGGTATTATCCCACGTCATTGTAGTGCTTTTAAAGTTGTAGCAACTTTTCAGCAGAATCTCATCTGCCATCATCAGGCTTCTGTATAGAGTTTGTTTGTGGGTCAGAATATAGAGTACAAACTCAATACAGAAGCCTGATGATGGCATATGAGATTCTGCTGAAACGTTGCTACAACTTTAAAACCATTACAATGACGTGGGATAATACCCAAAGGAAGCTGAACTGCATTCATATATATATATATATTTCTACAAATGGATTCTTTTCTTTCTATTAATTCAATATTAACCAATGTTTTCTAAATGAAATTAATGTCCCAGCCTGTTACACATGTGACTTTGCAAAACCCAAATAATTTCATGAGAGCTGACATGTGAGAACCTTTCTTATCTATTTTATTTAATTTATTTAATTTTATCTTATCTATTTTATTTAATTTTGACTGAATTGATATTAGCAAAGGGTATGTGGAAATTGTACACTTAAATTAAAAAAAAAACAATAAAATTGCTTAAATTTGTACTTAAGCATGCCAGCATGCTACTTAATGCTGGTTTAGATTCAGAATTTTCAGATTTTGCATTAGAGATGAGCATGAGGAAAATTTAATATCAACAAGCTTCTGAGTCAGTTTCCAATTCATAGTGTGTGTCTGTGTATCTGGCTTCCCCCATTGATTTTGCGTGTCAGAAGCTGGTTGGGCAACTGGCAAGTGGTACTTTTATAATCACAGAACACTGAATTGTCATAAATACATGACAGTTGCTAAATGCTCAAATTTTGTTCATGTGACCATGTATATGCTATGATGGTTCTAAGTGTGAGGACCTATTGTAAGTCACTTTTTTCAAAGTCACTAAACAAATGGTTGTAAGTGAAGGAACTGTATAGCTAAGAAGTGACATACATCAGCAGTCTTTCATAATCAAATTAAGGTTGGAGTTTGAACAATAAATTTAACTAGATGCAAATGACCAACATGATCAGTTCATAGTTCTAACCAGATTTTACTAAATGTAAGTAGGCACTTCTACTTCTATATCTCTCTTTGGTCAAATTATGCAGTGTGCTTAGATTTTTTTAAAAAATGGAACCCCCTTCTTACAGTGTTCCTATAGAAAAGGCCAAAGTACATTAAATAAAACTGAAAGAGACTGTTTAACACTGATAAATATGATCTTGATAAAAAATGAAATATTTAATGAATTGAATTCATTGCTACAGCCAAGCACTGACACTGTAAATTTAGTGAAATTACAAGTGTGATTTTAAATTCTAGAAGCCTACAAAAGTATATCAAGTGAAATTCAAATCTAAATATAATTTTCTATGAAAGTAAATAATCTGCAAACAGTAGGAAATACTTTTGTTATCTACTTATTTTTAATAATTTAAGCAGGCTTTTTATATTTCTGTATGGTGCATACAAAAAGAAATATTTTCCCTGTTTAACCATTTCAGTATTACAGTTATAAAAACATATTTCTTTCACTGAAAGATCTTTAAAGAAAGATATCCTCAAATATGTTTTCTTCTTTGCTTGCAAAATATTAAAGTTCTGATCCTAAAGTACACAATCTGTTGAAGGCCATGTGTCACTAAAGGTTATCTTGTAGGACTGTGCTGAAGTGAAAAGAAACAATCACCTTTATTCTATCTCAAACTAGTATCTCTTCTTCTTCCCTCTCTTCTCCCTTTGTCTCTAACATAATCTTCCTCTTTGTCCTTCTCTTTGGAGTTGAGGGTAATAACTCTTTCTGAAATCTAAACAGCTGGGTTCTATAAGAATTTTGATAATAGATGCTAGATGCAGTTTGAAAGAGGATGATATTAGCCCTTTAGGTTTAAGCTCACTTTAAATCTCACTCTTTCAAAGGCATTTTTTATTTTATCTTCATTAACAGGATGCATTTAATATACTGTATTTTTACACCATATCCTCTTTGTTCTTTTTTTAAAATGTTTGTCATGAAAATGTTTTACAATAAAATACTCTTTGAACATGAGGTTGAGTTCAATTGTTATGAGTGATCAAAGATGTTATTGCTTATACAACATCTATACAATTAGATTTATAACCCACATTTGCAAGGCAGTCTATATCCATTGCTAATCTTACCAATTCAGTCACAACCCTATAACGTAGGTAGGGCTTAGAGATAATATCTGGACCAAAGTGATCCAATGATCTTCCATGGAAAAATGTAGATTTGATCCTGGGTCTTCTTAAACACTCCATCCAGGGGTGGGATTCAAATTGTTTAACAACCAGTTCTGTGGGTGTGGCTTACTTGGTGGCCATGTGACTTTCAGGGTATTATCATTCACATCGAGGCAACTCAACATCATTCACATCGAGGCATGCATCTCCTCGCCTGGTCTCTCATGACTATGAGGATGCTGTAACAGTCATAAATATGAAAAACAATTATAAGTCACTTTTTTCAGTGCCATTGTAACTTTGAATGATCACTCCACACAAGCAAAGTACCAGCAAAAGATGAAAAAAAAAAAAAAAACCTCCAGAGAAATTCCAGAGACAGGAAGTCTAGTCCTGCAAAGAATGTAAGAAGGGCTAACGAAGAGGCAGTTTCTGTAAGCAACACCAAAATGTTTCCCTCCTGCCTTTCTTACAGGATTAGGCCAGTAATTTCTTCTAACAACCGGTTCTCTGAACTGCTTGGAATATTAACAACCAGTTCTTGTGAATAGGTATGAACCTGTAGAATCCCATCCCTGTATCCATCACTTTAACTGCTTATTCAATGCTGCAGCCTCCCTGATTTTTCCATCTGAAAAGTTTCCTGTAAAGATATCTCCATAATATCTCCTTTTTGGAATTCTCTGGTATCACTTGATGATGTCATAGTAAATATAGATGTAGGACTGTATTAACCTATCATTGGGTTAAAATTATCTTTTCTATAGATGAAAAAAAAACAATTCATTTCATTAGATGAATATGGTCAAAAATTATTGGAGAACAAAATTATGCATTAAGCTGTAGGCATATATCAGAATTACAGAATGGAAGTTGTGATTAAAATAATACATTGCCTTCAAATCTTTGAAAGGTTACCCACTGTCACCTCTAGGAGAGATAAAAAAATAAAAGAAAAAGTCTTATTCTGGAGATACCATGGAACAATTAATCAGTCATTCCACACAAATACCCTATCTTGCCTCCCCTAGATTTCCCTTTACAAAAAATCCTGCCGGACCATACTTTCACATGAATGAATATAAATGTGCACTGCACTTGAATCTTTTAGCAAGAGTTAGGATGGTCTGATGAGGGGGGAGGAGGAAGGGGAATGAACAGATGCTTTCTAGACATGCACGTATGCCAAGATGGCTTTTTTACATTTCATAGTTGGCAATTAATGCAGTGATAAATGTTGGCAGCTATGGCTAACACTCCTCTAGGATATACATTAAACTATCCCAACACCATATCACCATTCAGCTCCTGAGTTTCCAAGTTAGGCTTTCTAAATAGACTCAGGTCAATGCAGTTACAGCAAAAATAATTTTCAATAGCAGCAGCAGCAGCAACAACAACAACAACAAGTGCAATTGCAACCATAAAATCTAAGAATGTTCTATCATAGAAGATTGTTTTTAAAAGAACCCAAAGTAAAATAATGTTTCTTCATAATAAAGCTGTGATAGATCTTATGTATCCTCACAAAAATGTTGAACTTCTCAGCACTTAGGCTCTGTTTAAGTTTCCAAATTTAAAGTCAGGTTTTTCTATATGTCTGATGTTAATATCCTTGTTCTCTTAAGCAGAAAAACATAGTAGAAGTAAATAACTGTACCACTGAAAAAAAATAATACATTGTTTTGTCCCCCAAAAGTCTATAGCAACTCTTACTATATAACATGTCTTCACATATTTAATCAGCCTTTATGTATTAGGAGATAGATGTGCATTTCAACTTTTCAGCAAATTCAGTTTGTTCCAGATGCCCTCCCCATTTGTCCTACCTTACAAACTTATTTGCTCTACATACCTTCTTCACTTGTTCTGCCTTTACAAATTCTTCTGGATGGCTGGTGAAAAGTAGACTCAAGATTTCAGCTTCTACCTACCTGCCTCTTGCACAGAAAGTCCTCTAATGTGCTTATAGGAAAAGGCTGTAAGTGAGGCCCTGAGGTAAATTAAAAAACAGATGGTGGCTATTCTACAGTGGTACAACAAACTAAAGCCCATGTCCCATTGCACCAACAGATGCAAAGAGGATGTAAAACGTTAAAAAAAACTTGACATCCGTTGGAAAACGCGATGCATCCATTGTGTACACACTGCATAGGTGTTTCATACGCTCTATCCCTCCAGCATCCGTTCACTGAGATTTCATCCGCCCAAGAAGTTTTGAGCTGCACAAAACTTTGTGAACGGATGAATTTTCCACTGTGTACGATGTAAATCCATAACATCCGAGCAACAAACGTTCTATGTCCGTCTATCATCCGTTAAACATCTGCTGTATCCTCTCTGCATCCTCTGGGCATCCTCGCAACTCACATCCATTGCAGCCAAAAATGGAAAGAGGGAGGAAACAAAAGGTACACAGAACGTCTACATAGCGTTAGCAGCACAGAAATAGAAAGGATGCGCAGTGAATGGTTTGCATCCGATATACATCTGCTAGGCTTCCTATGAACATCCGTTTAACATCCCCACTACATACTACTCACGTCTGTTCTTTTCCGTTCTTTTCCGTTCTGTTTATGCAAATTTTCACCACTTTTTGGATCAGATGACAACAGATGGAGCCACCCCTGAAATTTTGCTCATCCGCTGTGTCCTTTATGCATACGTTTTGCGTCCGTCAGCCAGTGGGACAGGGCCTTTAGAAAAGATGCCTCACGTCTAAAAAAATTCCAGTGCTCAATATCAGTTTCCTTCACAAAGCCACTGTGGGTGGAGAATGCTATCACTGGACACCTGACTGGACTGTCTCAGACAACCTTTCTTTCTTACAGTTCCTTAAGTTCCATTGTAATCAACCAAATGCAAGCTTGGCCTGAGTTATTACTGACAACCGAATATCATTTGCTTACTGGGTAATAGTAAAAAATTGTAGGCTCCGTAATGAGATAATCTGGTCTTTTATATTCTTTTTGTAACAATAGTTATTACAATGGTAACTGGACTATAAATAATATACATATTCTTTTTGTCAGAGATGTGTTAGACAATGGTGAATGAAATATCATCAGTAATATTAATGTAAGAATAAAAGAAATAGCTATTGCTTATCAATAATTGTCTTTGGCTTCCCAGATGATTTTATAAAATCTTACTTTGCATATCATGACTTAGCTCATATACAGTATTTTTGTTTCTAATTATCCTCTATGATAGAATATCTCAAAGTATCTACTTACAGCCTGATTGTTATGTACTGAAAGGCAAGTCTGAGGTTATTATTATTTCTTTTGTTTTATTTTTCATTCCTGAACAGTATTGTGTACAAATTGACCTATTAACAATGTTCTGTCTATAAAATCAAATCAAAATTCAGTACTGTACTTATGGTAAAAGCATTTAAACTTGTGCTTCTATTATGTTCTCCATTCCTGCTGTATAATGAAAAAAAAGAAAATGAGAAAACCATATTAGGAATTATCAAAAGCATGGGATAAGATTTTTTTCCCCCTTGATATTGCTATTTGGTAAAAAGTTTGATATGGATGTGTAAACTAGATAATTCTAAATTTTGTCAGTTCCATACAGATTTGAAATCTGAATTAATTGAATGAAAAAAATCTAAACAAATCCAACTGATTCAGTCTTCTTTAAATATGCTTGCTTTTTTGAAATGTTCACTTAAGAAATTATAGTATTTCCAGGATCAATTGAATTTCCTGAAAAAGGGAGGGGAGTTGATGGAATCGTGACACTTTGAAATCAATTTAACTTTGTTGTTATATGTAAAATTGCCAATTCCATGATGACAGGTGACTAAAATAGAGTTGCTGATGTTTTAGTGCTAGAATATTTCAAAGGGTATTCCTTTTCTCATACAATAGTTATTGAATAAGCTGCTTTAGATGACTTGCTATGCTAAAACTGGCTTTGGAACCAAGTTTGGAAATATCATAAAGTTAGATTCAGATTATACATTTTTATCTCTGTTTCCAGATCATGGTTAAGCAATCTGTAATTACCATGAAAGAAAACAAAACTTTTGTCAATATAATTTCATGATTTGCTATGGAAAAGTTGGTGAGTGAGAAGTGTTTCCATTCTCTAATATTAGTTTTCTTTAACGAATGAAGACAATTATATGTCTCCCTGAATAATGTTGCAGGATCCAGTCTGGGTCAGAGATTTAGTCTTCTGAGCTTTTGGACTCATGCTGGAAGCCATCCTCAGGGAACTTCTCTCACACCAAAATGTGTGTCTGTAATTCTTAATTTTCTTTAACCCTTATTGCTGCTTATTAACTTTAGTTGCCTGGGAATCTACTTCAAGTTTCTCTTTTGCCTTCCTTAGTAGACTGCAATTATTTTATTCTACTTTTAATCAGCAGTTTCAATTGATTATTATTGTTCAAATCAAAAGCCCATTCTTATTCACAGCAACATCACAATCTATCTGTTTGTCAATAGCCTAGGAACAACTACAAAGAAAAGTTTCTTTCTTTAAGATATATGGCTAACCACAAGAGGAGTTATGACTTAAATTATAACTGCCTATGATATCTACAATGTAAATTTGTATTTACCAACAAAGCAAGGAACAGCTTCTGTTTTAAAAATAATATTTGTCTCTGTTTTAATTCTGTTGTTAACTGACTGGCACCTAGACAAAATCAGAATGAGGAAGCTGAGTCACATTTGAACACTCTGTTCTTGCTTTTTCTGTAGATTTATAATTTTATGTTAAAACTCAACTGATTCAGTCAATCATTGGAAGTATGGTAGCTATAGGACTATATACCGACTTTAAACTCAGGTCTATATATGAGAAATACCCTAAAATATGCTGTATATAGTGTATGAGAAGTGCCCTAAAGTGCCCCAAAGAGAGGGGTGGGATGCAAATATTTTTACTACTGGTACTGTGGATGTGACTAGGTAGGAGTGGCTAGGTGGGGGTGGTCATGTGACTGGGTGGGTGTGGCTCTTTTTTTTTTTTTTTTTTGCAGCACCCCCATGCTCTGTTTTTTTGCCTCCTGGGCCTCAGGGAAGCCTGGGAGTCCATTTTTGCTCCTAGGAGGCTTCCCTGAGGCCCAGGAGGCAAAAAATAGAGTTCAGGGGGACTGAATAGCACCTCCCCACATGCCCCTGGGCCTCATGGAAGCCTCCTGGGCAAAGTAGTAAGATAGCAAGTGGGATCCTGGCACAGCTGATCATCAGAACAGCTGATCGTTGGGAAGGGGAAAAAAAGAAATATCAGTTCGGTTGAACCGATAGCTGTTTTTTTAAACTGGTTCCGCCAATTGGTAGCATTTTTTACTACTGCTGAGCTGGGCCAAACTTCTAGAATATCACCACTGCCTAAAGAGTATAGCAATAGTCCAACCAGGAAGTGACCAGGTCATGAATGTCTGTGAGCAAGGCCTCCTTGTTCAGAAATAGGCATAATTGGTACACAAAATGAATCTGTGCCATAGCTCATTTCACCACAGCTGCCAAATATTCCTCAAGCAGGAACCATGAGTAAAGAAGGACCCTTAAATTGCATGCCAACTCTGCCCAAGAAGGTGCAATACCAAAACTACTCCATCTTATTGAAGGGGTTGAATTATTTCTCCATATCCAGGAGTTGTATTGGAGCTGACCCTTACAAACACAGGGCACTTTTCAGTCTTCCCATATTACACATCTATTTCATGAGCTGCAACTCCCAGTTTCTTTCTGGGTGGGATTCTAGTTGCTGGAATCAAGTTATTTGTGGGTCTGCTTCTCCCTGATGGCATCTCCACAAGATCCTTCAAATCCCTTTCTTTAAATGTTGCCATTTTGTAAGATATAGAAAGTGTCCCTTTGCCATAGCATCCCTTGTCCTATGGAATACCTTGCCCAAGGATCTGGCAGATTCTCATCATTTTAGCCTTTCATAAGGCTGTCAAGAATTGGATCTTCCTTAGCATCTTGAGATGGTTGTGTTGAAGGCATACAAGAAGGATGACTGAGGTGCCAGGTTTTTGTTTTTATGTCATTTAATTTTTTTTTTTTTTTAGCACTGTTGTGAGCCATTTAGAGTTATATTCTAAGCCATACAAATCCTATGAACAAACAATTGTGAAAGCATTTTTAATATGCTTTAAATTTGCTTTTGTTTTTAAAAGAAAGTACTTTTTTAAGCATTTGGACAAAGTAACATGGTTGTACATTTGTAGGAATAAAACCAATTGAAAAGCTAAACAAAGAACTGCACTAATGCTCTGCTAACATTTAGTTTGATATGATACAGAACAATGAACAGAACTAAGCAGATTAAAGTGTTAAGATTCTGTATCTATTTCTTCAAGAACGATCCTTCCTCTAAGATTAAAACACTTTTGATAAATAACTTCTTGTGATTGAATGGTTTATCTGTCTGTCACTTTGCACTTCACTGCCCTTTCTTTTCATAGTCCTAGCATTTTCTATACCTACTGAAGTGTGAGCAAAATATTTTGCGGAACATTTGTTTTTTTTCTAGGGTTCTTTTATTTGCTTCTGAAATGTCCTATAATTTCTGAAAGGTAGGGTTCACTTTGCCTTGGAGATCTTTTCTTTCATGCCTTCTTTTGGGATGTCGTTCTTAATTTCAGTTTTTAACTAACCACAACAGGTTAGTGGTCTGATATTTCTTTTATTGTGCATGATATTTTCCTGAAACTACAGCTATCAATTAGTGAATCAGTATTCACATGTCTAGTAAAATACACATTAATGCTAATATGTTTATCATTAGTTAGATCACTTTGTTTTATCTTTACAACTTTTTTAAATGTTCAGAACTGAAAACTTAATTACTCAATATTGATGTATGCTAAATGATGAACATTTACGTCAGCTACTTAAGATGGAAATGGAACTAAGAGAAAATAACATGTTACTATTTTGCTTCAAGGTGGATCATATTTTATTGAAAAATGTCAGGCATGGAAGGATTGGAAAAAAATGTGCAAAAAGGAAATCAATTTTATTTCTCAGATAAATGTAAATGGTATTTTCAAAGACAAAAAAATTCAGTGCTCATTGTATAATGAGACAAATAAAATTTAAATTATTTGTATGAAAGGAAAACAATATAGAATTATTTTCCTTTCTTTTAAATCTAAATTACTTCTAAAGGAAAAAGAAAAAAAAAGATAAATTCAAAAAAATAAAGAACCATTTTCAGTGCTAGACTCCCCAGCATATCATTTAGGAATGCCAACTTCAGCTGAATCCTGGATATTTTCTCTTTTTTTTTAAAAAAAAGGCTTCATAGCAAATATAACATCAAATAAATATATTCATATTAATTGAAATAAATGACTAATTACCACTTAATATCTGTAAAATTTAGGTACATTGTTTACAAAATTAATTGATCCCCATCTGACTGTGTCAACTATTTTTGTCACACAAATACAATCCTTTCCATCATGCAGGAAAACATTTTCTTCCCTTATTCCAAGAGGAAGAGAAAGATCATGGTCATGGTTTTGGTTATAATGATAATCAGGATGATGATCAGGATGATGATGAGAAGAATCAATGTGGATTAAAGGAAAAGGTTAGAGGGGTAACTGAACTGGGAAGGGAACAAAAGAGAAATGCACAATAAAGTGAGGAAAAGAGAGAAAAGATGATGACAGGAAAAGAAAGAAATTCTTATGTAGATGTTATAAAAGTGTCAAATTCATTTATTTCTGTGCATTATTAGTAATGGCTGCTGTTATTTCTACCTATTGTTTTTAATAGTTTTGTTTATTATGTTAGTGAATATAGATAGCCAATCAATTATACTGATTGTCCTGGTAACAACCAATTTTGATCAAAAATATTCTCCAGAGAATGTTTGGAATTGGTTCTAAGACTTCTGAGTTTTATCACAGTTGTGGTCCCACTCTATAAATCAAATTCAACCTGAATATTAGAAATTAACCTTTTAATATCTGAAACAATAGTGTTAAAATAATCACATCTCCAAAGTGAGTGAAAATTTCAGTTGCTCACGTGGCAAGATGAATTTTGGCCAATTTTTATTTAATAGTTATATGCCACCCATCTCACTATTGAGCAACTGTTACAATATCTTTTACTTCCCATTTTCCTTTTCCTCCTTTTTCATTGGCTAATTGTTCTTTGCACTTCCTGTATATGAAGTCATAGTCATAACAGACAATGTTTTTATGTTTCCATCTTGCCTTAGTTGGTGGGGTAGTCATATAAATCTATATTTCAGTGCTCCTTCTCTTACTTTAAGGGTGTCAACAAAAATGTGTATCGTTCATGCCTATCAGGAAGGCAAAAAAACAAGCTTTTCTTTTCCTTGTTATAAATTATTTAAGTTGTAAGGTCTTGAATATATATGTGATAACTGTGTTTTTATTGTAACCCACAGAAGCAAAGTGTTTATATGATTTATAAGGCTCCCTTAAGTAGAACAAAATGGTGTTTCATATCTGTAGAAACAGCTGAGAATATGATAGTTGCCAGATGATATTAGTTAAATAGCATTGTATATCCAAACATCATCATCATCATCTGCCAATATCTGGCTTCTAGTGTTTTCCCATTCTGAAAGCTACAAATCTCTTCAATTTGCTTGGGAATTACATATCCTAATATGAAGAAGAAGAAAAACAAGGATTGTGGATGTGTTCCATCAGCAGTTTTCTAGGACACATTCTAAAGCAATGTGTATAGTATTTTTAATTACTATTTTGGGTTTTAGTTGGCTGTTGAAAATAAAGGGGGAAAAAAGAAAATAAAATTTCTTGAATACTTGTAGACTTAAATAAGTTATGGCCTGATTCATATGTTGTGTCAGGCTTCCTTGACTGGAACTCAAGCTGGGGATTCTTCCTTTTATTTTTCCCAGCTTACTGCTTGAATATGTGATATGATGCTTGGTAAATATAAAGCTGAATTATTGCTCTATGTTTACATAAGAACTATTTCTACTCTGGTATCTGCTGCTTTCCACTTCATTTCTTATGCTGAGGAAACCATAATTTCTACTAAGAATCTTGAGATGTCATTTCTTTCCACCCAATATTTTCAAATTTTCTAGCTCTAATAATTTTGATGCTACAATGAGGTTTACCTCATCAGAATCTGATTTTGGGCATAAATGTCCTCCACTGTTCAGAATTCTAATTTTTCACTCTTAACCATATCACAACTTTTGATAAAATATAAGCTGGGGGAAAGAAGCAAGAAATAATAGTTCTTGTTATAATCAGTCAGTATATCTCTCTAATAACTGTGATAATCTATATGATATTAAAAAATAAACAAGCAATAACACCACCACCCCCAATTTGAGTGAGGACACGAGTAAGTTAATTCCTGGACTTCTTATGTGGTTATCGATACAACTGCTGTACTATATCAGAAAAAGGGAAAGTCATGTGGTCATGCTCCAGCGTATAAAGTGAAGTAAAGTTTTGTAGACACAGAATCTCATTGTAGGTTTTTTTTTTTTTTTTGCTGCTAATTATTCTTTGAGTAGGTCTGAGAGCTTGAAAATGAAATAATAAAAAAGTGGAATTGGAAAGGATGAAGTTCAATTACACAAAAATCCCTAAATGCCATATATTTAATATTTAGTATAATTGCTTTGACATT
This sequence comes from Laticauda colubrina, assembly GCA_015471245.1. NCBI lineage: Eukaryota > Metazoa > Chordata > Lepidosauria > Squamata > Elapidae > Laticauda > Laticauda colubrina. Next base: position 30,256,800 of record BLBF01000006.1, read on the forward strand.
TTTTGATATTTGATTAAATGAAAGAAAGATTAATTGGTCTTTCCTTTATGAAGAGCAACGTCACTGGGTAAGCATTCTGTGGAATTACCCCACATCAAAACATGAAAGATAAGTTGTATTTTTCTGCATCTATGATGTCACACTCCTTATTTTCAGGGCTCAGAATTAAATGTTGTTTGTATGATTAAGAAATATAGAATTGTAGAAAAGTATAGACAAAGGCAAAAGTTCTCAGTTATATTTCAGACAAATACAAAAGTTGGGTAGATTTATGAGACAGAAGGCAGATCTTTAAATAGAAAGGAATGTACAAGACTGAAACTCTTTAATCATCTTTCTTTGGAATAATAATAATAATAATAATAATAATAAACACCTGCCTATTCTGTGTCTCTGTGAAGAACTCAATAGATGGATAAAAATGCCAAATTCAATCTAACCATCTAGCTGACTGTGTGATGGACCATAATAATAATATGACTTTACATATACAGTAGCTAGATTCTTGGGAAGAACTTGATTGATATAAAAGGCAATGCCAGCTAAAGACTGGCAGCTGTGATTTGTTGTTGGGAACAGATAATAATAATTTATTAAATTCATATAATCCCCAACTCTCTGCAATTCTGAGCATTTATTTTCACTTTTATTTTTATCACTGCTTCAAAAAGATTATGATCCCCTATTATGTCTGTCCATTTCACTGCATCTTAAGAACTGGCATTTTGAACCACCCTGTAGGGGTAATGGGTAAGGGGTAGACCACCCAGCTTGGCAGAGGGGAAATGCATTAACCTTTCCTGGCTAAGCATTTTACTCCCCTCTAAAGATGGCTATAATGGTGGTCAAATACGGCCACCCTGAAGAGGAAGAACTAATCTGAACAAGATTGTGCAGGAGTTGTAAAGAACATGACAGCATGAAAACCGGGCTAAACAGGGGCAACATTTAAATATAAGGTAGCCTGGAATTAAAAATTTAAGGATTTTATAAGAAAGAAAATTAAAGCAGCAGCCAAAGAAAGTGAAGAAAAAAAATTCCACAGCTGAAAGTGGTTTTGAAATTTGAAAGGTAGAAGTCAGAAGAAGATATTTGTTTAAATTGGATAAATATATGATCTTCGCATTAAACAAGCATAACTAAAGTTGAACTTGAACATGTCAAAGAAAAAAGAAAAAAATAGTATTTGTATATATATATATATATGCTGTTCAGCTTCCTTCGGGTATTATCCCATATCATTGTAGCGATTTTAAAGTTGTAGCAACATTTCAGCAGAATCCCATCTGCCATCATCAGGCTTCTGTATTGAGAACAGAAGCCTGATGATGGCAGATGAGATTCTGCTGAAACGTTGCTAC
>BLBF01000006.1:30273012-30313620 GCA_015471245.1 Laticauda colubrina
CCTAATAAGCCAAATTATATGTTGGCTGATGCAGGCTGAAGAGCTTTGATGATAAAGCTTGCAGGATAAAACAATAATACATTTGATAAAGTTGTCTTTTGCATATAACAACTGGATACCTATTTCTGTAGCAGCTTTGAGTATTTGATGACCTACCCATTATTTGCTTATATTTGTATGTTTCTCATAATTTTAACTTTGCTACCAACAGTTCCTGATAAAGAATTCTGGTTAGCAGATTCCAGGTTCGCAAAAAAAAAAAAAAATCATTCTGCCCTTCACTAGAATTTTAATAAGGTTTGAGACAGGGATAATACAATGTGCTGAAAAAATTATTGTTCTGTGAAAAATAGGACATACACATAGAGACTTTTATCATTTTATAACTATGATATGCAAGATCCTGTATCTCGTCCTTGAAAATTCAGGAATACCTTCTGCTTTTTTGGAAAAAAGTGAAACTAAAACCTTTTAATTTTTTTAAAAAAATAATCGAATGGTCAGAAAACAATGCCAAAACAATGCTGATGTTTCAGAACTAATTTAATTGATTTTAACTTCCATTTATGTACCAAATAAGAATACACTTTATTTATTAAAGAGGAATACACATATACACACATAGACACAGAACAGATAATTATTGGACAGAGGTAAGGTAAAGAAACATTTGCTTTAAAGCATTTCAATCTTTTCTATCATGCAAAACCTGGAAAATGCTGTTTTGATGGGGAAAATGTAGCAAACATAGGGAGTAGTGGGACAAAGAGAATGAAATGCTGCTAGCATTTATTGAAACAGGAACATCAATCATCTGAAGAGCTTTGATGTTGTCAGAGCTGTTGCTTGTCTGTTTGATAAGCTGGAAGAACAGACAACTTCTTCAGCCTTCACTCTGAAGAACAGAAATCAATTTCTTAATAGCTCAGGTACATATAAAAATAATAAAAATTCAAGCAGACACACCATTAAAAATCATTCTTTGCTATTTGTCTATAGGAATTAGGAATAAAATAAAGGAGGGGAGTATTTCTTAACTGTTACTGAAATATTCTATATTGTGTAGAATTGGTTTATATCTCCAGAATGATTGCAGAATAGAATAAAATTAAAACAGAACAAAAGTCAAATTATGATTTTTTAAAAAAATCAAAATTTAGATAAGTTGTTATAAAGAGCTACATTTAGTACTTCCGTGGTATATTAAAATCCTCTGAGTTGTTTTAATTAATGCAAATATTTAGGTTTTAAACTTGCTGGTTTTGAGTAGCAGTCTTACATTTGATGGATTCAGTTTATATGCTTCCCAATGGTTAAATGGTTAGACTATTTTGGCATCTTGCGCATAAAACAAAATTCTGTAGTTCAGGTATGTTGAAAGGATGTGTATAACAGTACATTAACTTAAAAGATAGTGTATTTGGATATTCTAGTTTGCAAAGCCTGACCACACTTGAGATAAATTTGATTTTGATTTTGTCATACCGGCCAAAATGTTTGGAGCAGTAGTCTCCTTATATTTAACACAAAATGCTGCAGGTATCAAGGTATAACCCAAAGCTTGTGACCAGATCTATATTACACAAAAGCTACCACTGACTAAAAGTGGGTTTTGAAGTATGCGGCTTTGAATATAACAGGATTGATTCTCCCTCCCTCCCTCCCTCCCTCCCTCCCTCTCTCTCTCTCTCTCTTTCTCTCTCTCTCTCTCCCTCTCTCTCTCTCTCACACACACACACACACACAGACAGAGAGACAGAGAAAAATATTACAAATCTTTGTCTCTCTCTGTCTCTGTCTTTGTATATACAATATATGTATACATATGCATATGTAGCGCCTGTGTGTTTGGATATATAATATGTATATATGCATTCATGCATACATATATAAGTTAATTTGTGTACTTTGGGAGAATTTTTAGTGCAAAAATTAACACAGACCAAAATTGACATGACCAAAATTTAGCCCAAAATTTATGTTGCTAAGCAAGAAATTTGTTAAGTGAATTTTATTCCATTGATGACCTTTCTTGCCACAATTGTTAAGTGAATAACTGCAGTTGTTAAGTTAGTTGTAAAGTGAATTTGAATTCCCTTAACTTTATTTGTCAGTAAAGAGCATCACATGATTCAAGAACACTGCAACCATCATAAATATGAGCCAGTTTCCAAGCATCCAAATTTTGATCACATGACCATGGGGATGCTGCAATGGTTCTACGCGTGAAAAATGGTCATGTCACTTTTTCAGTGCTGTTAACTTTGAACGGTCACTAAACAAACTGTTATGAGTCAAGGATTATATGTAGAGACTGTATGGTAGATAAAATAAAAGTAAACTGAATGTACTGGGAATGGTGTCTGTAAGTCTATGCATGGAAAAAAATAAGAAGACACAGAATCAAGAAAAGTCAAGGAAGCAGTCAAAAAAAAAAATCAAGGAAGCAGTTGGTCCATTAAGGAGAGTAGATGACAAGGAAATAACAGGCAACAGAGAGAAAGCAGAGCTGCTTAACTTATTCTTTGCATCAGTCATCACACAAAAACAAACTATAGCTCAACCCACCAAAAACATAACTGTAAAAGAAATAAAAGTTAAAATAAGCAAAAAATAGTAAGAGAACACCTGTCTGATCTTGATGAACACAAATCACCGGGGCCTGAAAGATTACATCCCAGAGATTTAAAGGAGCTGGCAGAGGTAATCTCAGAACCACTGCACCATATCTTTCAAAAATCCTGGAGCACCAGGGAACTACCACAGGACTGGAAAAGAGCTGATATGGTTCCCATCTTCAAAAAAGGGGAAAAAAAACAGACCCAGGAAACTATAGACCAATCAGCCTAACATCAATACCCGGGAAGATACTGGAAAAGATAATAAAAAAACAGATCTGCCAACATCTAGAAACAAGTAAAGTAATAACTTGCAGTCAGTATGAGTTTGTTAAAAACAGATCATGCCAAACCAATCTTATTTCATTCTTCAACATAGTGACTAAATTAGTAGACCAGCAAAATACTGTGGACATAATATACTTAGATTTCAACAAGGCATTTGACAAAGTAGACCACAACCTACTTTATGGTAAGCTAGAAAAAAGTGGGATAGATAACACCACCACCAGATGGATTTGCAACTGGCTGACAAGCCTTACTCAATGAGTAGTCCTTAATGGGTCTAAGTTTACATGGAGGGAAGTAAGCAGTGGGATGCCACAAGGTTCTTTCTTAGGCCCAGTACTCTTTAATATCTTCATTCATGACATGGTTGATGGAATAGAAGGGGAACCTGACAAATTTGCAGGTGATACTAAGCTGGCAGGATTAGCTAACACCCAAGAAGGTAGGCTCAAGATCCAGATGGATCTTGACAAACTAGAACCCTGGGCCATATTTAACAAAATGAAATTCAATGTAGAGAAAAGTAAAGTCCTACACTTAGGCAAGAAAAACCAAAAGTACACATATAGACTGGATGAAACCAGGCACAATAGCAGTAACTGTGAGAGGGATCTTGGAGTCTTAGTGGAGAACCAGCCAAATATGATCCAGCAGTGTTCAGCAGCAGCCAAAAATTACATCAACAGAGGGATACATCAACAGGGATACATCAATTACATCAACAGAGGGATACAATCAAGATCAAGTGAGGTACTAATACCACTCATTAAAGCCTTAGTAAGACCACACCTAGAGTACTATATCCAATTTGGTCACCACACCATAAAAAAAGATGTTGAGATTCCAGAAAAAGGACAGAGAAGAGCAACCAGGGTGACTAGGGAGTCTAAAACATATGAAGAACAGTTATAGGAACTGGGTATGGCTCGTGCAGTGAAGAGAAGAGAAGGACCAGGGAAGATATGATAGCAGTGTCCCAATATTTGAAGGGCTGCCACAGAGAGGAAAGGGTCGAACTATTTTCTAAAGTCCCTGAAGGCCAGACAAGGAATAATGGATAGAAACTGAACAAGGAGAGAATTTACATGGAAATGAGAAACTTTCTGACAGTGAGAAAAATCAACCAATGGAACAGCTTGCCCTCAGAAGTTGTGGGAGCGCCATCACTAAAGACTTTCAAGAAGAAATTGGATTCTCATCTGTCAGAAATGGTGTAGGGTCACCTGCTTGGGCAGGGGTTGGAGTAGATGACCTACAAGGTCCCTTCCAACTCTGATTGTCTGTTATCTGTTAAGAATGTATGTTAAATGAATGGCAGTTGAATATAAAAGTGAGTATTAATGTGAAAATAGTACACTAAAATGGTTTAGTGACATGACTAAATGAAGATGAAATATCAAATCTGAATGAAAAATGAATATTTGAGAGAAAAGAGATGGTTAGTTGGAGTTGAGATACTCAAAATTGGAAAGGTTAGAAATTAAAGGATAAAAACCAGTCTATGAATGTGATGGAAGTAAGAATAGAAAGTTGTGAAGAGGTGTACTGAAAGGCATGGTTATATAATATTGTTTTGTTTATCTCATAACTTTTTTTTCTGTTTTTTATTGAATTTGCATGACATTGATTACTCTGGAAAGAATTAGCACAATGAGTGTGCAGGTAATTGTCATTATTATTTCTTACACAATCGAGAGTATTTATTTATTTTTACTGACATAAAATTAGTTTTTGATGAAACATATTCATTACTGACAGATGACATATTAATAATGTGAATAGTCACAAGAAATTCATCTATTCTGGAAATATTACATGAGAGTTCATAAATAATTTTCATTTCCTTTCTCAAGAGCTGTTTTCCCTCATCTGGTAAGAATTCCAAGATATATTTTCTTTTTAACTGAGAAGCAACCTTTAGGCAAAATTGAGTTGTATAGTTAATTCTTGTAATCAGTGCCTGGAGTTTCTCCAGAAATTACAAGCTCTGTATTCTGTAGGTCCCAAATAGGGATTTATAGAACCCCTTGAGAAACTTAACTAGTATTAGCAGAACATATTTTTGTATTTTCCATTAAGCTATGCTGACTTTTCACCAAGGCGGAAACCTCCAAATCCACCTTGAAAATTTGTGGTGTGAAATAATCTTATCACTCAGAAACATACCTAAACAGAAAGTAAGAGAGAGTGGGGGAAAAAAAATCTCCATAGACCTCAAGCCCATTACCATAATGTCAGATATTGATTCATGCTGTATTTGCCAAAAAGTGTACTAAACTTCTAAATTGTCTCTTTCTGACTTCTCATATTTGTGGATTTTAATCCACAACTCATAAATTATCATATTGCTTATTGTAAATATATTGTTTAGGTGAAAAATTTATACAGCTAATTGTGAAAATATTTTTACAGATTTGGGTTTTTTTCCAGCATATTCTTTGGCCTCTTTATGCATAGAATTTGAGTAAAGTTTATTATTCCTGAAAGAACAAATGCATCCAACAATATAATTACATTGCCTTACTGCATGCATGCTGCATTAAAGCCAGATGATGATGATGATGATGATGATGATGATGATGATGATGATGATGATGATGATTATTATTATTATTATTATTATTATTATTATTATTATTATTATTATTATTATTATTATTATTATTATTACAGTTTCAGTACATTTGAAAAATTTATTTTACTGGGACATAGATTTCCATATTAATTTCTTATATTTAGAGATTGAGCATTTATATATTTCTCTAACTCATTTTTGTAAGTGAAGGAATCTTCTGGAATATTCATGGAGAAATCATAAAAATAATATAAATAAAACCAAATATTAATGTGTGTGATCACAGTTAAATAATGTATATTATCATCTCCTTTTCCAAATAGGTTATCTCCCTTGTATTGGCAACTGACAGATGCAATGTACTGCTGGCTAATATTATAGTTTAATGTCAGACAGTTGAATGGAGTTTCATACATACCCATTTCTTGCCATGTATTTAAGAGCCCAACTGGATATTCTCCTGCTTTTATAAGATATCTTTTTGAAATAATCTATATTGTATAAGCTATTTTTTTATATTAAACTTTACCATTTAAATATGTCACCATAGTAGTAAATTGATGTAAATAATTTTGTAGCTTTTAAATTGCTTTGGACAGATTTTCAGGAGTTGGTGACAGAAGATTCTATTCAATGTTTCTGACTGACTGCAATATCTCTAAAAAGGTTGCAATTTCTTTTTCTCACATGAATACACATAGAGAGAAAGGTTAAGGAGTGTGATAGGTCTTAGTTATTTACATTAAAAGCTTACCAGGTTTTATGGCCAATGAGCTTTATCAAATTTGCAAACTGACAACCTGTGAGTGTTGCTTTAATACTTATGTCTCTCACTCTTCAACTATAAGTTGTTTGTCAGCTTTGCTTAGAAGAAAAAAATGAAACAAGGAGGAGGAGAAAAGTGGATTTATTATGTTGCTTTTAAAACACATTTTATTCCTTTGTTTTGTGTTCATCTTTCTTTTTTTCTAAATCTGTACATGTACAGTACATGCATATGAATGAATAACAGTATAACAGACTTGGAGGTCTTCTAATCCAACCTCCTAATCAGGCAGGGGATCTTATACCATTCTAGACAAATGTCTGTCCAATCTCTTCTTGAAAACCTCCATTGATGGATCATTCACAAGCTGTTTCACTGGTTATTTGTTTTGGGTGTCAACTTAGAAATCACTTTTTACCAAGGCAGAAACCTCCAAATCCACCTTGAAAATTTGTGGTGTGAAATTATCTTATCACTCAGAAACATATCTAAACAGAAAGTAAAGGCCCTGTGACACTGCCCAACAGATGCAAAACGTTTGTAAAAAGGACACAGCAGACGAGAAAAATGTTCCATCCATTGTTGTCTGCTCTCAAAAGGGGCAAAAATTTGCATAAGCAGAGCGGATAACACGGAAAGGAACGGACAGGGGGAGGATGCAGAGCAGATGGAAAGCGGATGCGGAATGGAAGCCTAGCGGATGGAAGCGGATACAGAGCGGATGCATAGAGGATGCGTAGAGGATGCAGAGCGGATGCGTAGAGGATGCATAGAGGATGCGTAGAGGATGCAGAGCAGATGCGTAGAGGATGCGTAGCGGTTGCGTAGAGGATTCAAAGCGGATGCAGAACGGATGCGTAGCGGATGACGCGGATGCATAGCTGCATCCGCTTTCATTCTTTCTCCGTCCATGCTACTAACGCTGCGCGCCCGTTCCGCTTCCTCCCTGCGTCTGTTTATCGCTGGAACGGATTTGAGTTGTGCGGATATGCAGCGGATGCCTAGCGTATATAGCAGATGCATAACGGATGCAGAACGGATGTCCCCCGTATGCCTAGCGGATGCAGAACGGATGCATTGGATACATTTTCTGCTCAAAAGTTTTGAGCAGCTCAAAACCTTCTGAGCAGATGAAATGTCAATAGACGGATGCTGGATGGATAGAGAGGAAGCAAAACGGAGGCAGTGAGTACAGAACGGAAGCATCGCGTTAACCGACGGATGGCAAGTGTTTTTCTCCATTTTACATCCTCTTTCCATCCATTGGTGCAGTGTGACAGGGGCTTAAGAGGGAGGAAAAAAGTATCCATATACCCCAAGCCTACTACCATAATATCAGATATTGATGCTTTATTTGCCAAAAAGTGTATTAAACGTCGACATTGTCTCTTTCTGCCTTCCCATGGAAATTTCTACTTAGACATTAGTTCTAGATAGGTTCTCTTCTTGATTAGTTTCTACCCATTACTTCTTGCCCTTTCTTTTGGAGAATAGGTTGACTCTCTCTTCTTTGTGACAGCCTGTCAAATACCAGAATAGCTCGTTCTTCTTTCCAATAGATATGCCCAATTCTTGTAATTGTTCTTCATATATTTTAACCTCCAATCCCCTAATCATCTTTGTTATTCTTCTCTGCACTCTTTCAAGGGTCTCAACATCTTTTTTATATCATGGTGACCAAAACTGGATAGAATATTCCATGTGTGATCTTACAAAGACATTATAATGTGGTACTTACACTTCATATGATCTTGATTTTATTCTTCTGTTAATGCAACCTAGGACTTCATTAGCATTTTTGGTGGCTGAAACAAACTGCTGGCTGATATGTAAGTGATTGTCCACCAGGACTCCAAGATCTTGTATTTCAGTATTTTTGTCTTACTTGTCGTATGGCCCTTTTAATTTCTATATCACATGTCTTTTAGCATCTTTTCCTAATGTTTCAGTTCCCTCTTTTATTCCCTACTTCTCCCAGATCAAAGAAACTTATTTAAAAACCTCTTTTTATATTTCTGCGACTTGTCTTTTTCTGCGTGCTCTTCTCTGACTGAGATTTTTTTTCCCTGCATGAGTGAATTTGAGACATTGTGCTTGCTGAAATACTGTGCTTGCTGAAATACTATTGTGAATACTGCGGACAAAATATTTATATCATGTTTAATATATAGTAGGCAATAGCAATAACATGCTTTTTCAGAATCCAAAGGCTCAAGCAAGAAACAAAGGCTCAACTACACCAAGAAACATATTGTCTGAAGATTGTGGACTCTTTAATCTTTCTCTTCAAGAGACATTTTTATTTTTAAATTGGAATAAGACATTGTTTTTATTGGTTCACAACTTCTGGTACAAAACATCTCTGTAGCCTCTGTGTAATAATTTGTGAATGACTTTATTATCTTTTCTCAATCAAGATTATCTTTACCCCCAAAATATACAAAGGAAATATTAAGTATATCTAGCTAAAACTGACCTCTACTATCCATGCTAAATTTGATTTGGGATCAGTTATACAAATCTAATGAATATACATTTTATTAAATAATGAGTTTTAATGTATGCTTTAGATTTGTGTCCACCTAAAAGCTCTAAAAAGGTTTATATATACTTCCATTCTATTTAATGGGGAAAGAATATTTTATACTAATTTGATTAAAAATAACAATTGAAAATGAACAAACTATTGCAGACTAACAATGAAAAGAATAAAAATAAAGAACTGAGAATGCAGAAAATAGTCATTTCAATTCTGATCAACAAAAGTCCATTAAGAGTTACCAGAGATAATAAATACATATCTATTTTCACCTTGATCAAATATACCAATTTTATATTCTTTCCTTTTACTTTTAATAATCTTGATCTCTCATCCCTTCAAACAATGACCTGTAATTTGTTTTTATTTTATTTTTTTCTATCCTTCTCACAATATTATTCAAAATGTTAACAAGACTCTTGTAAATCTGATATAGGAAAATTATCCAGGCCACTCTCTTGTTTTGTTGTTTGTATATTCCTTTTAATTATTAAGGCATGTGCCAATATCAATGTCCAGTGTAGTATGTTTTTTCCATATTATTCTTGTAGTCTTCATTTTTAAACCCCTTTCAGATCAGTCTGTCTTGTTTAGCAAAAAGTTTTCATTACATCTTTTAAACAGTCTATTTGTAGTAGCAGACACAGTTAAAATTCACCTCTGAATTGATTGTTCAAAAATATCCTTCAATATGTCCAATGTTAAGTTATTTTGCTCCATTCTTTAGTAGAAAGACAAATTTAAATGTCCCGCTCTAATTGTAATATTCACTACTACCATCCTTCAATATTTTTGGAATTTCCAAAATTTCCAGCAAAATTTCTCATCTACACTGATGAGTACACTACATTAATCAGTGCCAAATTTTTCTTGTGACCAATATTTAACTTTATTTGTGGTTTCCATCTTTCAGATTAACTGAGATCTTATTGCCTGGTAATATATTTTTTTCTCAAATGCAACCTTCTACAAAAGAAGACAGCCGATGCACAACTACTGAATTAAAATGAATGCAAATGTTATAATTTTATTTAGATAACTTACTGAGTGGATTTGATCCCATGTCTTTCTTGAGAAAAATAAAGACAAATGATTGCTTCCTTCTGCCAGGAAATCCCACAAAAAACAACTAGGATTTCTAACAATTATCTTAACAATTTCTAAAAATTTAACCAGGAGATTGACTAAATTGGTGACAAAGTCACAGCAAAATTTGTTACAGGGAAAAGAAAGGAAAAATATGTTAAAATAGTGGTGGCCTATTAGAACTTGAATCTAATGCATTCAGCATTCACATCAGACATAAAATCTAAGACATCTCCATACTGCTTAGTTAGAGTCAATTCAGATTTTATTACTTCACTTAAATTATGCCAGACTAACAAATGTGACCTGACTTCTTCCTCTGAAGTTCTTCAAAAGGAAATAACATGGTGTTTCATTATGGAATTAGATGAAAAAGAACTTTCTAGGCATCTTCATCTATTTTATTTCTAGTTTATCTTTCAGGTGTTTATTAATACCTTTGTCCTAGTCAAGAATACTGACATCTGCAATTTTTATTTTGCCATCTATTATTAACACCTTAGCTTGACACTTAATTATTGTCTAGGGATTTATCTATGTTCAGCAATATATTCTATTTTATCCTGAGATGGCTGAATCAATTTATTTCTGAGTCAGGGTCTCTTTCCCATCTATTCATTTATAAAACCATATTATTATAATGGCTTACTATTAATGTGATTTAGAAAACTGCAAAAATTGTGTGATACAGCTTTATAAATAATGTCTCAAAATGCACTTCTAAATGTATTTTCTCTCAAAATAAACATTTATAAACCTATTTTCACTGACCTGAAAACTCTGTTGGGATACAAAGAGGGCAAATAATCCTTTTATTTTGCCTACCAGTGTGCATAGTATCTGTTCGTATCAGAATTAATATCCATAAAATTCTAAAGCACCTAGGTGGTATCTTTTAGATATTCACTGAGTCCTCATATCATAATAAAGGCTATTTAAAAAAAAAAAAAAACCTTTGAAATCCTTTTAGTAAGAAGTCTTGGAAACCTTTTTGCAGTGGTACGTTCTTAATTTCACCTGTATTTCATCTCTAAACTGCTGCAGAGACAGGCTGAAGTTGCCTTCCATTCTTAAAATGTTTCCTTCCCTTCTCAAAACAACTCTTGTTGCATGAACATTTCACACTATTTTAATGGTACAATCAAAGCAGAGGTCTACTTAGCTTCAGCTGGTTGCCTGCTGTGGACATGCCTCCTTCCCATTGCATCTTATAGCTTTTTTGACATGGACTGCAGGGAAGGCCAGTTTGGTGTAGTGTTTAAGGTACCAGGCTGCAAACTGGGAGACTCTGGGTTCTAGTTCCACCTTCAGCATGAATCTAACTGCATGATCCTGGTTCACTCTTTCTCTCTCAGTCCTAGAAAGGATTGATAGGGTCAGAAGAGTACCTGTTAAAATAGTCTTGAGGAAGTGTCCTTCCACTATTTGTAGTTTTATCCTAAGATTTTCTGAAAACATAGCTGTTATGTTTGATAAACCATGTTGGGTTTCTTAGTATATGTTAAGAATACATCTCTGATTTATTCAGTGGGGCTACAATACCTATACAATAACTGTTGCAGTCCAAAATTCATTTTGGAATTGAGTGTATACTTCACATCTAGATATCTTATCATAGTAGAACATTTCTAGATATCTGTCAGGAATTTGCCAAATGTTGCTATTGCCAAAATATGCATTAGAGATTTTGCCACTGATATTTCATTTATAAGAATGAAGCTTTCCTGTATTATCCATACGTATTCCCTGCAGTTAAAATATATCTTCATCTTTCTTTCTCATAATAAACATACTAGCTGTGTTTTATCTTGATGTTCTCATTTTGCATTAACTGAAGCAACAATGTTAGTTCTTTATCTGTATCCGGAAATGTCTCCATATAATTTGGGCTTTACAGATCCTTAAAGGGAAAAAAAATCCCTTTACATGGCTGTCCCATTTTAACCACCAGAATGGAAAGACCACACCATTTGACTTTGTTCAGTAACAGAAGCTTCTGTGAATGCATAGCCCATGTATAGAAATCATCCCCAGTTAGACAAATGAGGCAAACAATGTGAATCAACCTGGTTTGATACTTTGTCAGAATGGAGCAGACACTTCATCATGCTGAGCAAAGTGATATGCAGCTGTGCATTGAAGTGTCTCACAATCTGTACCTCCATATCTAAACAAGAAGAAAAATGGTTTAATACAAATTCTAACAAAATATAAACTGCTATTTTTTTTATGTATGCCATAGCTGATCTGTTTTATTTCCATATTTTCTACTTTTTAAAAATGTTTTTGCTCTGTTTTTGAATTCTTTCTTATTTTTTTTTTAGTATTTTTTTAAAAGTTTTTTTAGTTTCAGAACAGGAAGAGGAATTTAATGCAAGCCTCGATGCTCTAAGTCACTCTGCTGCATACTGTCTATTGACTTCTTACACAGTAGAAAAGTTATTTGTAATAGTGGATAATTCACTATAGGACAGCTATTTTTTAATAATTGAATTGCTAACACATAGGATACATTTCCTTTTCTAAAATATTATCCTATTGTTTAAATCAATGGGAAAAGATGGGATATTTAGCATTAATGAATTTACAGAGAATGGATTAATGTCCTCAGTAACAACAATCATCTGACAATGAAAAGCAATATGTAACTCGTATCAATTATGAAATGTTGGAAGCTTGGTTTTTATCTCACCACTTGAAATTGCTTCTTTCAGTTACTGAACATGGTCAAAGCCTATGTGTCCCTGTTTGCCATTTCTATAAATAATTCTGCCTATCTGCTTGTTCTGTAAATCTAGATTCAGCAAGAAACATTATATCCTTCAATCTTTCTGTTAGGCAGCACAGGAAGAAAATGCCAAGTACCCCCATCCTTTCTTTCTTTTTAGTTTGTTTGACTCAGCATTGGGATGACAGTATTCTGACATTAATTTGCAAGGAGAGCACAAAGAAGATTAGATGACAAGAGGCTAAAAGGAACAATGTAGAAATAAAGACAATAAGGGGACGTCCTCAAGCTACAAAATATGAAAAAGGGACATACTATAAAGCATTGTTTTGGAAAAGAAATAAGTAAAACAAAGTCTTAAAGAGTCAAGTTACTGCTTAGTAGCCCACTGGGAGTTGGCCATTGTGAATGCAAAGCACATCCTCCATCATTTTCTTTGGAATTCTTTAAATGGTGTTAATTTACAACTTGGACAAGTTGTTTCTTATTTGATTCTAGATTAATATGTTTTATGAACTCAACCTTTCAGGGGTTTATTCAATAAATTGATAAAACTAAAGTGAGCTACCTTAGCTTGGACAGATTTAGAGTAGACATTGGATACAAGATGGGCAGCAAATATTTTTTTAAATAAACAAATAAATATAACTTAATTTTCCAAGGCCACATATAGAATACAAACCTAGCCTTTACACTCATTTCTTCTTGATAAAAAAGGAAAGATAAAAATATTTACAGGCAGAAGATTCATGAAAACTGTGGAACCTGCTTACAGTAGGCTTAACATGGTTTAAAATAAACAACCCTCTCTAAAAAAATAACACCAACCACACATCATCCTCCAGCAAATAATAGCTTTGAACTCCCAAAAATGTTGTCCTTATATGTGATATTGCATCACTGAAAAGTCCCATTTGAAACTAGCAACCAATTTCGCATTTCCTAACACCAAGATGCCAGTGGATAGGTTTAGAAGCTGCTGTATGAATCATTTTGGATACACCAGAAAATATATTGTCTCAAATGTATTTCACCAGCCCAAAGATGGTTTAGATAATCTGGAAAAAAATGTTTACATAGAAGCCACTGTTCACTGTAGCTTTTACAATAATACATTGAATTGCTGAAATTAGCAGCAGGTCACATAGATTTATACCATTTGGATAAGGTTATTGCAGCAAAATCAGTGAGAGCTTCATCCCTCATATTTTTGGATATAATATTTCTATCAGCTAGGTTTATGCCAGCATTTGGAAGATAAATACTGGGTGGAATGTTTGTTTGGTTCAACTGTACAATGTATGAATTATATTAATCCTATTGTGAACAGTTCCAATCTCATATTCTGTCATAGTTTGTTTCTGGCATGGTTTAGGGAGGATAGTTGCGAAGCACTTATATAGTCCTTATGAGTCCTATGAAAATGGTTTAAGTTTCAAATACAAAGACCTGATGAAAGAAATAGCAAGCAAGAAATAATGGAGAGTTTAGAGCTGGGATAAATAAAGGCTTGGTTTATGGCAGGTTTGAATACAACAGGGATGATGCAAAAACAAAATATTTAGCTATTGAAAACAATATTTAACTGATTCACAAGAAATGTTCAATTGTTAAAATTTTGAAATATGCAAGTCAAGCCTATCAGCAATAAGATCGAGAATCTTCACATTATTTGCAGGTAGATAAGATGCAGGAAGAAAGACATTGTTTAGAATCATAGAACCATAGAATGGAAATGGTTATTTGATAGGTCTATTTTATCTGGAGGCTTTGTCAGAATGACAAAATGCGGTATCTGCTATCCCGCATCAGATGGGCGTCTCATGATAGGGAGCGAAGGAGAAAGAAACTACAGGAGATGAAGTTCCTCGGGATGAGTGCGCCCAGAATGGCTGGGTACAAGCTCTTTTATTATGCTCATTCAAAAGGGGGTGATTGTTTACTCAGAACCTAGGTTAAGCCTAGGTCAGACGGAATATACAAATTTAACAATGACTCAAACAACAGCAGGATATCAGGACAGACAGGATGGCAAGAATTATATTTGATCAGGATATTACTTCTTCACAAAGCTGCATGCCAGACAATGTAATCCCAAGTGAATAAACCATTTCTGCAAATGTTTGACTCCTTGTCTCTGTACGTGCCCTGTAAAAGGTCACTGAGAAGACAGAAGCTTAATGATTACACGTGAAATGATACAATGTTGAAATGTCTGAATGATCCATAGTTGCATTGATATACAGTTGCAAACACATAAATGATACATAGTTACAACAACAAAACATGTCTTGTGATGTCACAATAGATGCTCTTCCCATTACGCCTATATGTTCAAAGTCACAATGTATGGTACAAAGGGTGGAGTTGGCATTGCAACATTGCAAAAAATGTTTGATCATTTTATCCTTGTTGTCCTCTCAAAAGAAGTCTATGGGGCCATTTAAGACATAAAATGCTGCCTCCTACTTAATGTAAGAATCTAAATCAAAGCACCGATGAAAGATGGCCTTTGAATAAAAGTATCCAGTAAAAGGAGCTTACTGCCTCTCTGGGTAATTGATTACACTATTATATTTTCTTATTACAAAGTTTTATGTCACCATCTTCATCAATTGGAGATTGTTTTCCATAATTCTGCATCCTGTACTTTGGGGTAATAGTGAACATACCTTGATTTTTTTTCCTCTATGAGGTATCTTTTCCAGTTTCTGAAGAGTGATATTACAGTTCACTTTAGTCTTATGTTCTCAAGGCTGAACATTAGGATATGAAGCATTTTGGATTCTAAAGCAAAGAGTTGCAGTGAGACTTGCTTGTTTGTTTTCCTTGCTACTTATACACTGATCAGACACATGAAATATATTCTTGCCTTTGAATGAAGCACTTCACAATCCTATGTCCTCCAGCTTTTTTAGTCTAACTTCAGGATTTCTGAATCTTTGTAGTGTCCAAATTGTAGTATCCGTATGGGATAGAGGCTGGATTTAAAAACAAAATGTCAAATAATTGTTGTCTATAGTTTGGAAACTACATTTTGTTACAATATTTCACTTATGAGGGACTATTCCATTATTTTTTTCCCTTCTTCTACAAAATTCTAAGTTGATTTTCAAATCTGGAAAATATGCAAAATTCTGCTCTCTTCAACTTCAAAAGTCAAAGAAATACTGACATATTTGCTTGAACATAGCATATGTTTACTATATAATTCATTGGACTGATTTTTTTCATCATTATGGTCATGACGGCAATACCAGAACAAGGTTTGGGGGGCAAAAGTCCTATTTGGGAGAATGAGCAGGACCACTTCTCTAAATAACTTTTTAAACCATGTAAAAGGAAACTAGAAACGTCAAATCCAGAATTTAATTTTCTTTAACAACATCTATGAAAATATGCTTTCTCTGAATATCCATGGCTTTTTCAACAACCAAGGATAAAGAGGAACAAAAGAGAAACTGCTGAAAAAGGTTGGTGATCCCATCCAATTCAGATAATATGGAAGGGTAGGGAAAAACCCAAGAAAAGATGGACATTAAATATTCAGTTAATAAGAGAAAAATAATACTCCAACAAACTCAAGGAGAAATTAAATTATTTCCTAAAGGAAAATAATAATGGAGCAACTACAAAACAAAACATTTGGGACACAATGAAGGCAGTAATAAGAGGTACAACAATCTCTTATAACGCCAAGTGGAATAAGGAAAAATACGCCCAGCAAAACAAATCACAACAAAAAATTAAGGAATTAGAAACTCAATTAAAAGTACCCCAAAGCATTCAAAATTGCAAGATCAGATAATAATAACTAAACATAAACTGAATTTAATTGAACAAGAGAGAATGATTATAAATTTGAATACAACTAGACAAACTTATTTTGAGCATGCTAATGAGCCAGGGAGATGGCTATCATATAGACTAAAAAAAAGGAAAGAAAACAGATTGATATACCAGCTAATAGATGGAAGGGGGGATATACAACAGGAGATATAACAGAAAAAAGAAATTGCCCATAAGTGTTTTGAAGAGTTATACAAAAAGGAAGAAGTTAATGAAGATAAATAAGAAACTATTTAGATGAAGTGAAAGATAAAGCAATTGGGGAAAAAAATGGAAAAATTATTAAACAAAGACATTGCTTGGTTTGAATTGAAATCAGCAATAGAGAACCAGAAAAACAAATCCCCGAGACCAGATGGGATTCCAGGGCAGCTGTACAAGGCAATAGCAGAACAAATAGGACCTCTTATGGTGGTGGGGAGGGGGGCAATGGAAGGGGGCAATGTTTTTGCTGATCCCGAAGGAGGATTCGGATCCTTGATATATACATAATTATAGGCCGATTTCACTGTTAAATATTGATTACAAAATATTCACTTCTATTATAGCAAGTAGACTAAAAAGAATGTTAAATGTGCATATATATGAAGATCAAAATGGATTTCTCCTGACCAGACAAATCAGGAACAATTTAAGAATAGTACTAGATGTCTTAGAATTTTATGAAGCCCACCCCAAAAAACAAATTGCACTTATGTTTTTAGATGCAGAGAAGGCCTTCGGTAACTTAAATTGGCAATTTTTAATCCAAAAAAATTATAATATGAATTTAGGCACCAAATTTGAAAATATTATAATAACCATTTATGATACACAACAGGCTAATATTATAATAAGCGTGGAATATACCCACCTAATAAAAATAGAAAAAAGGAGTCAAACAGAGCTGTCCACTCTCACCCCTGCTCTTCATATTATCATTAGAAGCATTACATATGTGAATTAGACAGAACCCAGACATAAAAGGATTAAAGGTTAAGAAAGAAGAATATAAGTTTTAAGCATTTGCGGATGGTATAATTTTTTTCATTGAGGAACCAATAGAAAGAGGACAAAAATTGATGAATGAAATAGAACAATTTGGAGCAGTAGCAGGACTTAACATTAATAGGAAGAAAACAAAATTAATGACTAAAAATTTAACAGAAAAACAGAAAATAGAACTAGAAGTTATAGGAATACAAGAGATAAAGTTAAATACTTAGGAATATGGTTGACAGCACATTGCAAGACACTTAAGAAAATAATTATGATAAATTGATGTAACAGGTAAAGCCCATGTCACACTGCACCAACGGATACAAAAAGGATGTAAAACGGACAAAAAAGCTTGCAATCCGTTGGTTAACGTGATGTACTCACTGCCTCCGTTTTGCTTCCTCTCTATTCGCCCAGCATCCGTTTATTGACGTTTCATCCGCTCAGAAAGTTTTGAGCTGCCCCAAACTTTTGAGTGGAAAATGTATCCAATGCATCCATTCTGCATCCTCTAGGCATACGGGGGACATCCGTTCTGCATCCATTACGCATCTGTTATATCTGCTAGGCATCCGCTGTGCATCCGCACAACTCAAATCCATTCCAGCGGTAAACAGATGCAGGGAGAAAGCAGAACGGACACACAGCGTTAGTAGCACAGATGGAGAAAGGATGAAAGTGGATGCAGCTCATCCGCTCTGCATCTGCTCTGCATCCGCTTTGCATCCTCTACGCATCCACTCTGCATCCGCTCTGCATCCGCTCTGCATCCTCTACGCATCCTCTACGCATCCTCTACGCATCCTCTATACATCCGCTCTGCATTCTCCATACATCCGCTCTGCGTCCTCCCCACGTACATTCCTTTCCGTGTTATCCGCTCTGCTTATGCAAATTTTTGCCCCTTTTGAGAGCGGATAACAACGGATGGAACATTTTGCTCGTCCGTTGTGTCCTTTTTGCATCTGTTGGGCAGTGTGACATGGCTGAAGGTTTTAGAAACATGAAGCAAGCTGCAACTTTCATTATTAGGCAGGATTGCTGCTATTAAAAAGAATATTCTTCTAAAATTCCTTTATATATTTCAGATGATCCCAATCAAAGTACACAATTTTTTTTTTTGAAGAACTGAATAAAATAACTGTAAAATTTATCTGGCAAGGGATAAAACCTAGAATAAATTTAAAGGCAATGCAGGATATGAAGAGCAGGGGAAGGCTGGCACTTCCAAATTGGGAGTTGTATTATAGTGCAGCCTCTTTAGTATGATTGAAGGAATGGGTGAATTTAACCAATAAGAGAATATTATTCTTCGAAGGCCATGACTTGCAAAGGGGGTGGCATGCTTTTTTATGGGATGTAGGGAAAACTAGCCAGAAATATTTTCACAGACACCTAATCAGAGACTCATTATTAACTAATTGGAAGAAAATATGGAAAAAACACTATTTAAAAATACCAATTTGGATTTCAACAATGGAGGCAATGATTCACCCAAATAATCTGGATATCACTAAAATGATTAAATATAAGGATCTATTGGATACACAAGGAAATTTGTAATCATGGCAAGAACTTCAAGAGCGGGGACTAAAAATTGATCAGTGGGCATATCTTCAAATTCAAAGTAGATATATAAACAGGACAAGAAAGAATTTGTAATTAACAATAAACTCTAGCAATTAGATAAAATTTCATTAGGATCAGGCAAAAAAAATATAACAAAAATTTATAATTATTTATTAGAAGTAGAAATAGAAGAAGAAATTGTAATAGGGGACATGATAGCCTGGAGTAAAAATATAGGATGTAGCATCACCATACCAGAATGGGAAAAGGTCAGGGATAGAAATAAAATTACAAAATCGGTAGCATACAAAGAAAATGCCTATAAAATGTTTTATAGATGGCACCTTCCTCCTTTGAGATTAGCGAAGATGCACCCCAATGAGTCCAAATTGCTAGAAATGCAAAAAAAAAAGAGGGAACTTTCTTCCATATGTGGTGGTCCTGTACAGAAGCTCAAAAATATTGGCAGAAAATTAGAAATTGGCTCGAAGAAATGACAAGAGAACAGATCGAATTCAAACCAGAGTCCTTTCTGTTAGGGATCTTTGATAAACAAATATCAAAAAAAGGGAAATATATAATAATACACATTTGACAGCGGCCAGATTGGCTTTTGCACAATGTTGGAAGCAGCCTCATGTTCCATCAGAGGATATGATCATTCAAAAAATTTCAAGTTGTACAGAAATGGACAAATTAACTTTGGCATTAAAAAAATAAAGACACTTCAATATACTACAACAGCTGGAACTGCTGGTACAAATGGATAGACCAAAGATAGACTTCACACTAAAAGGCAGAAGAGGATAGGATAAATCCATAGTCGTGATACACAGAAATATGTAAGGATTAGGTGTGTGTATATGGCATAAAATAAGGATAAAAAAGAAGTCTTACAAACTGTTGAAGATGAGAATGTTTTTAATTGTTTTCTATTTTTTAATTTCTATTTTCTTCTCCCTTTCTTCTTTTTCTCTCTTTCATTTATGTATGTGTTGTTGGTTTGGTTTAATTGTAAAATCAATAAAATTTATTGAAAAAAAAAAGAAAAAGGTTGGTGATCTGACAGGATGCAATTCGTGAATATGAAAAGGAGACAAACAACAAATGGTGGGCTTTACCATTTGCTTGTCACACAGGAGAATAATGGAGCTTACTAACCCATCCTCAGAGAATGGATGGAGCTGCGGAGTTTTCAACAGCTAGCAAATCAGACAAAAAAATAAAAGACTTGAAACTATATATAATTATCAAAATGATGTTTTTATTCTATTTTTTCTAATGTAGTCTCAACTGACCATTTTAAATATAAATGTAACCCACTTCCAAGGACAAAAAAATACACAATTATTTTCAAACTGTAGATAAGAAGCATTATAAAAAGGGTCATGGGACTTAGAAGAAGATATAGTCAAGAGATTTTTGTGCATATCATGCCAGTGGTGCCTACATTTAGGTATGAGATGGAGTCTTAGTAGATTTCTGGTAACTTGGTTATGTATGTATTCATCCCCGTGTGTGTGTGTGTGTGTGTGTGTACATGTGTGTAGAAAGAGAAAGAAAGAGAGAAAAAGAGAGGCTAGGATAAATTCAAGCCACATCTTACAGTTATATAACTTAAAATGACAGATGACAAGCTTTCAAAGGAAACAATGCTTTGTAGTTTATTTATTTATCACACTGTGAGCTGTAAATTCACCTATTTATGGAACCACATTTTTCTCTATTGTTTAGCTCTATAGGTGGTCTTCTATTATCAAGTTGGATGTCATAATTATGTCAGTTTGATGTCAGGTTGTTGCTGGCATGAACTGACTTCATTTTATTTTAATTTACTTTTGCTTCAAGAAAAGGAAGATGAAACTGGAGGGATATGTGTGTGTGTGTGTGTGTGTGTGTGCATGTGCTGATGGATATGCCGCTGCTGAATGTTTGACAATATAGGGCCTTGTTCTTTCTTGCATTCCATATTAAAAGTTGTGAGGTGGCATTAATGAAACAATTAAATTGGTCGGCCAATAAATTTAAACAAGTTATTAATAATAGTTTATTTATTTAAATTGTATAGTTTATCACTATAGTGATCAGCCATTTTATTGAATGATAGTTGATAGAGATGTAGGTATAGATACCAGGGCTTAAAACAGACTGAAAATAAAAATTGTGAGATCATTTCTTTCGAAGTAATTGGCATAATATTTGTGAGTGCTGAAATTAGCAATACCAATAGCACTTAGATTTATATACCACTTTGTAATGTTTACAGCCAACTCTAAGTGATTTACATAGTCAGTATATTACTCCCAACAATCTGAGTCCTCATTTTACCAACCTCAGAAAAATGGAAGGCTGAGTCAAGCTTGAGGCGGTCAGGATTGAACTGTCAGCATTAGCCTGCAATACTGCATTCTAACCACCATACCACTATGACGCCTTGGGGAATGACATGTAGTCTCTAAGGAAGAAAACTGATCCAATAGTTCTGGAATGTATTAAAATATATAAAAAAAGAATCATAACATATTTCAGGTAAATTTTAGCATAGCCTTAAGGTGATTTTTTTTCTACCAGCAGCTACACTCAATATGTAGGAATAACAAGACTCTTCTGTTTTGGGATGGACATTAAACTTTTCATTGTAACAATTACATTAAGCGTATAATAAGATTTATGCTGTAAATTTTGTGTGATTCTTCCTAAAAATATACAAGAACCAATCTTTTCAGTAATCATGGTTTAGGCACTCTTGAAATGCAATGAATTGTGGAAATCTTATATGAGTTTCATGTTGAAATAAGAAAAGACTGAATTGATGATTTCTGGATTTAGGGATTAAAAAAAGCCAAGGAGATGGGGAAAAAAATAAAATGATAATTAATTTATAGAAAGAGTGGAAGAGGTAGCTATGTGTTTTCTTCTCTTTTCATTCTTTTTTTCTTTTTCTCACTATCTATTTGTTGTTGTTGTTTTGTATACTTTTATTGTATTTTTTAAAAATGCTACATACCATGGAATTGAAATGCTCAGACTGCACTCCCTAGACTTGGGAGGGAGTAGAAATTTGAAAGACTTGGAAATGCAAGGCACATGCTGGAACTTATAGGAATTATCAAAGGACAGCAGATTGTATAAGTGCCAGAAATGTATGAATCATGACAGCTGAGGTAAATAGACTTCTGGGTTAGAAGCAATAAATATCTGCATATAAGGTACTAAAGGACACAGATAATGAGCAGTCTCGCCTTCTTTATGACTTCTGCTGGGAAAAAGATGCTAGGATAAATAGGTGTTTTGGTCTGATATAGCAAAAGTTATACTATATTCTTCTGAATGCTGTTGATCAAATCAAACCCCATCAACTCCAACTATTGATAATAATTTGATGCTGTGGAAACTGCATTTTAAATCAATTTTTATGAATGTTGTCAAGATTATGAATATTCCATTACTCCTATTTCCTATATAATTCAAGACACGAGAGCAGGAAGCAAGAGACTATCAACAGCTTTCATTGTTTCTTTCCTAGTCTAATATCTTTTGCTTTGTGAATTTGCATACACTTTTTGTGAATTTGCATACCTTTTTGCAAGCTACTCTGATTAACATATATAAATAAAAAAATCTTGTGGGTTTCTGATCAATGTAATTTTATATTCTGGCAACGATATTGTTCTGGGTGCATCTATATATCTATGGAAATAAATATATTCAGTGTATAACATAAGATTGCTAAGATTATATTTTAAATGCACAATTTAAACCATAGCACATTAATGGAATAATTTTATATACCTTTCTTAATGTTTCAACAGCAGCTGACTAGGGTTAGGTTTGCATTTGCGAAGGTCACAATTCTAGGTCATAGATGTGTATTTTGGTTGTCCTATAAAAATCTGTTTTGATTTGACTCAGTTACAGTGATTTTATAAAATTGCTTCATTGATCCATATGGATGTTTCATTAACAGACGAAGAAGGGAATATGAAGCATAAGTGGAGGGGTGTATTTTTTTCTAATCCAATAGCCACCTCAAATGGTTGCGTCCCTATTGGCAGAGCCAGGTCTTCAGGCACTTACAGAAAGTCAAAAAAGTAGTTGTGGATCTCATCTTAGGATCATGATGTTCCAAAGGGCAGGAGCCAGGGCAAAAAGACTTTTCTCCTGGAGCCCATCAACTGAAAATTCTTGACTGATGGGGCCAGCAGCATGCCTTTTCTGCTGGCATGGGTGGGTTGGACCAATCTTATTGGGGTGAGAAAGTTTTTCAGATAACCTGGACCCATGGCATGAAGGTCTTTAAAAGTGATAACTAACACTTTAGATTACACCTTTAATTGTAAACCAACAGTCAATGAATCTCATTGAAGAGGGTCACACTAGGAGCCCCAAAACTGTCTATGCTGCTGCATTCTATTCTAGTTATAACTCTGAATATTCTTCAGGAGTAAAGCATATTGCAATAGTCCAAGCATAAGATGACTAGGGCTTCAATGACTGAGTGCAGGGATTCCTGACCCAAGAAAGGACCAACTGTTGCACAACATGGAGTTGTGCAAATCTTTCCCGAGGCAAGACTGTTACCTCCTCTTTGAACTCTTGGAACATGAATTTCCTGGTACCCAAAGTCATTCAGTCTTGCCAGAATTCAGATGAAGCATATTGTCCCTTATCCAGACCCCAATAGCTTCCAGGAACCACAGAGAACATCAACAATACCATATAGGATTCTTTTGGACAATCTCTGGTCTGTCTAAAACTGAACATTGAGGAGGATTCTAGACATCTAGAGTATATTGTCTGCCAATGTCAGAAATAAAATAGTATTTAGAACTGATTAGGGTTTTGTGTCTCTGTGTGTGTGTCCCCATAAATATACAGTATGTATATATTTTCAGCAAAATGTTTATCTTCTAAAATGTTTCAAATCTGATTCATACTATTTATGTAACTAATAAAAAATACTGCCTACAGCACAGGTATAAGTAAGTTTGATATCCTACTTTACACCTCCATCATATTAAAATGTTATATAAAATTTTTGATTGACAAAAACAATGATTATAGTTTTTGGGGAGGGAATGGAATATAAGAGACTATGTGGTCTAAAGGGAAGAAGGGGAAAGATGTATTAAATCTGAATGAACCTTAGAATCCATGAACATAAACATGAGATGCATAGAAACTATGGGTTTGTTATGAATTCCTGTCCTGGCTCCATTGACCTCCTACAGAGGGCTGCAAGAGGCCATTATGGTTGAAGATGGATCCTGAGCAGGCAGTGTGCAACTGAAAATGGAGCCTTGATGAGTGATGTTGAGCTGGCCACACACCCAGCTCCCCTGAGGTCAAACACAACCCTGATGCAAATGAAATCGAGTTTGACACCCCTGACCTGGAAGATTGAGAATGTCCATAGGAAGAGTTTTGCAGAGTGGTGATGTTTTATTTGTGATTTTTTTTCCACTTCACCATGTCCCATCATTGCATTCGAAGAAAATTGTCAAGATATGGAATTCTGTCTGTTAAGAACTGACTCCTTCCATTGAGTATTGTAGGAGTGGGATCGTTGAAGTGTCACAAACTTTTTTGTTTTTCTCTAATTGTATAAATATATGTCACCAAATTTCCACATGACACATAATAATGTGTTGTCCCTTCCATTGTAAAGAGCTAGTCATACTGCCACAACTCCCGCCTCATATTTTTCACTCTCCACCCCTACCATGGATATTATTGCCATGATTATATATAGTATATCAATCAATTATCTCTTGCTTCTATGCTAGACTATATAAGAGCTTTGTATTCTTTGTAATATTTATTTTTTCTCAATACTCAATATCATATTTGAGAGAGTATTATTAAGGTGTTTATTTGTTCACTATAAATTTTTACAATATGTGAGAATATTGGACACTTATTATTTTCCTCCTTTACGTTCCCTTGCCTGATATTAAAAATCTTAGATGTTAAGTTTATGCATTCCACTAATGTTGACTTATTTTTTTTCCACTTCAGCCAGCTAAAATGATGACAATATGATCCCCTCACTTTTCAATATTCTTGTTGCTTTAATTCTATGCTAATCCTGCAGAGAGATAATTTAATACATATTTGTTTTTAATTTGATTGTTATTTTTTGTTTGATTTTGATTCCAGGAGAATGTTCCTATTGGTCTGAAAGCATAGTATGCATATTTTGACATCTTTTCCTTTTAATGCAAATTGGAGATTCAATCTACCTATGGGTGACCTTGTAATGGAGGGCAGTGCAACATTATAAATGGAATATTTGGCTATTTGCCATGTGCATAGCAAGGGCAGAAACCTAATCCTCTTTCAGTGCTCCATTCTCCTTTACAATGTTTCCAGAGTTGTCAAATATCACTAAATAAATAAACCACATGTCATTTCTGGGCTGTATGCTATATTGAGTACCAACTGCCAAAAATATAGAATTCAGAGAAGAAAGAAAGACATATGTTACATTTCTTTCATTTGTATTAATATATTGAAAGACAAGCCAGAACTCGTCTGTGGCTTCTTGGGAATAGATAGATTCTATATACCTGAAATGTACACTGTTTGAGTGTATTTGTCATTTGAGTAGGTTATTTTGAAATACTTGTATCTTGCTTTTCAATTTTAAATAATATTAGTGTCTAATCCAAGAGTAATAGCTGTACAAAAACAAGCTAAAATTCTATACACCTAAAAACAAGGAAACCATAAGAGAACCAATGATATTTGATGAATTTGATTAAAGAATGTTCACAAAATAACTTGTGCCCATTTGATTCCTTGTGACATGGTGCCATCTATAATATTGCAGACTTTGTGACTGAGTTTCAAGCTTATGCAGCAGTATAAACAGAGGAATATAAGAAAGTAACATTATTTTTATTTTATACCCTCTAGCTATATTTCATGTTAAATTGTTCGTAGCTAATTTGACTTTATCTCTGTGGCCAGTACAGTTATGTGGATGGATGGATGGATGGATGGATGGATGGATGGAAGGAAGAAGGAAGGAAGGAAGGAAGGAAGGAAGGAAGGAAGGAAGGAAGGAAGGAAGGAAGGAAGGAAGGAAGGAAGGAAGGAAGGAATTGCAGAATGTTAGTATTAAAAGTAGAAACTACAGGGTACACATTAAAGTTTGTTTGTTTGTTAAATTTATATGCTGCCCTAGTTCAAATTGGTTCAAAATATGTTTGCTTGGGAATAATTGGAAATACTATAAGGATGAATGCTCAGCAACAGCAATGTAGTTAAAGCTGAAAATTGGGACTTCTGCATGAGCTGGAAACCAAGAAGAAGGACCACATTTAGTCTTTTGAAATTGTGAGAATTCAGTTTCCATAACAACATGCTTTTGTTTTATTTTTCTTCATGTTCTGATGTCATTTTTCATGTCACTTTTCAAACCTTTGGTGCTTTGGCAACAAATGTCTTGATGTAAGTTTGAGTTGCTTTTCCCAGAAAGATGACTAATTGGATTACCTAGTTAGATAATCCTTGTGAGGAGGAACATCAATATATGATAAATAGATTTGTTATTTTTCCAATTAAAAAGGGGGAATGGGACAAGAAGAGCTTTAAACAATTATACCAAACATGATCATGTATTTATTGGACAAACAAATCAAGAGAAAATTCAAACAATATAGATATATTTCTATTTTTGCTTGCTACTCTATTACAGGGTCATTATTTCATATGGAATAACAATTTGCTTTGTGCATCTTGATCACATCTAGGGTTATAGTTATAGAGATTGTGATACTTTAATGCACCTTAACATTGTTCTATTTAACTGTAATATATGCACAGCTCAGAGATTTTTTATGTGGCTATGCATTCTAGTAGATTGCTATTGTATTTTTAACTCCTTCTCACACAAGGGAAAATCAGTGACAGAATAATATATGGAATATACCCAAAACTAGAATATTAGTACTCTAATTTGTGGCATCAGTAGTCATGGAACAGACATTGCAAACTATCACAAATTTTGAAGCAAACACCATTAGAGTAGGAAGCAAAGCATTGAGAACAATGTAAACTAACTCACCTGTTTGGGGTGATGCTCTTAGTGGATAGTGCCACTATATAGCATTGATTGTTTTTAACTCTTATGACCATTCATGTAAAGCATATACAACTTTCTGGAATTGAATAGTATGGAAGCTATAGGAAATGATAAAATGAATATTTTTATAGAATTAACATGTTTTTTCTGATTCCTGTTTTGTGTGTACATCAGTTCACCCAAACCATAAATCACCTTTGTTCTTGTTGAATATTTGCATTTAATATTCCATATAAGACAGAGAGACAATTTTCTACAATATGTTCATTATTATTCTCCACAAGTAATAGATCACTATGGTTCGAAGAAGATCATAAGTGGCTTAGAAAATAATACGAACATTAAAATAAAAGCAACAGTAATACAAATAAAATAAAACAGTGACTATCTTCCAAATGTGCTGTACAGTAGGAATATTCCCCATATGTGCTCTAACACCACTTCTATAAATTTAGGCTGATGATTTGTCCATCTTTCTATCTCTCACAAGAATTGAACATCTCCATAAATGATTCAGATGAGGAGATTCTCAAGCCCATCTTCTAAGTGTTGATTATTCATCCCAGCTTGGTGTCATCTACAAATCTGATGACTTCTATCCCCTAATTTAGCCCTGATATCTGGAAAAGAGTTTTTCATTGTATCAAAGCTCACTGTTTAGACTTCCTAAAATGCAGTTTTGGCCACTTACCTATATTTCTGTCCAATAAATTTTCTTTAATTTCTATTAAAATATTTTAAAGTTAAAAATAAATACAGAACAAATGGGAAAAAAGACAACAAGCAAGGAGAAAGCAAAAAGTGCAAGAAAAGAAAAAAAAAGTTTAAAAAAATAGAAAGAAAAGAAAAATGATACAAAGTAGTGGCTTTCGATATTCTTCACAGCAATTATAAATACAGTTATATTTTAATCTCTCTAAAGTTATATCATTACTATTATTCTTTCCATATTCTATTTGGTATAGTAATTCAAACCATAAACACAAAGGTTTTTTGCTTTTATTTTTATACAAAAAGTCCTTAAGATGTTTCCAGACATTAATAAATGTAGATACTGTATTTTCTTTAATCAAACAAGTCAATTTATTTATCTCAGCAAGACTTGTCAACATCACTAACCATTCCTTCATAGTAGATAATGTCAAATCTGTGTGCTAGACTATCTGTAGCAATCAAGTGAGTATTCTTTCTATAAGCCTTGGAGCTCTGGTGGCACAATGATTAGAATTCATAATTGCAGGCAAACTCTGCCCACAGCCTAGAGTTCAACCACGGCAGGCTCAAGACTGATTCAGCCTTCCATCTTTCCAAGGTCAATAAAATGAGGATCCAAACTGTTGAAGGTAATATACTGACATTGTAAACTGCCCAGAGAGTGCTGTAAACCGTGGACTTGGTCTGATGAGGCAAAGCTGAAGCTCCAAGCTTGCCTTGATTGCACTGATTGGAATATCATTGAAGATACCTCTGCAGACATAGACAAGCTCACAGATACTATGACATCATGTGTCAGCTTCTGCAAAGACTTATGCATACCAACAAGGAACCTGAAAATATATAGTAATAACAGACCTTGGTTGACAGCTAAACTTAAGCAGCTACATCATTCCAAAGAGGAAGCCTACAGAAAAGGTGACATAGTGCTACACAATTAGGCCAGAAACATATTAACAAGAGAGATCAGAGCAGCAAAAAGAAGCTACTATGAAAAGTTAAGGAATCAATTCTCAACAAATGAACCAGCAAACATGTGGAAAACTCTTAAAAACATCACTGACTTCAGCAAACCTCCTTCCCAGGCGGAAGGAAATCAACAACTAGCAGATGACCTGAATGTGTTTTACTGCAGGTTTAAAAGGAAACTACAGCCACCTATCTCCACAACCTCTATCTCAAACACTCTAAAAACAGCCAAGCCATCTACAGCTGACCCCAACCCATTGGATTCACAACCTCTGATGATCACAGAAAAAGAAGTGCAAGATCTATTTCACAGACAAAATCCAGGAAAAGCATCAGGGCTAGACAAGATAACTCCTTCTTGTTTAAAAGTTTGTGCTGACCAGTTGGCTCCCATCTTCACCCAAATTTTCAATAAATCACTAGAGATGTGATATGTTCCTTCTTGCTTCAAACGCTCTACTATCATCCCAGTGCCAAAGAAGCCCTCCATCAAGGAACTGAATGACTACAGGCCAGTTACTCTAACATCCGTAGTTATAAAAACCTTTAAAAGGCTAATGCTGTTCCACCTGAAAATCACACGGATCTGCCGTTAGATCCCAGCATCGACAGATGTTGCTGTTAATATGGTTCTGCATTACATCCTACAATACTTTGAATCTCCAAATACCTATGGAAGGCCCCTCTTTGACTTCAGCATTCAATACTATAATTCCAGACATTCTCCTAACTAAATTAAACCTGCTAGTGGTACCTGAACACACTTGTAAGTGGATCATAAGCTTCCTAACAGACAGGAAGCAGCAGGTGAAGCTAGGCAGAATCAAATCTGATACCTGTACAATTAGCACAGCTCCCCCCCCCCCAAAGACTGTGTGCTTTCTCCACTTCTCTTCTCCCTATGTACCAATGACTGCATCTCAAATGAGATGTTAAAACACTTTGCAAATGACACAATAGTGATTCATCTAATTCGAGAGAACGACGAATCCACATAAAGACAGGAGGTTGTATAACTTGCCTTGTGTATAACCAGAATAATCTGGAACTGAACACATTCAAAACCACAGAAATGGTGGTAGGCTTTAGAAGAAACCCTCCCATACTACCACCTCTTACAATACTAGACAACACAGTATCAACAGTAGGGACCTTCAAATTTCTAGGTTCTACTTTATCACATGACCTAAAATGGACACCAATCTGCTTTCAAATGAAGACCTGTATTCTGCATGAGTCAAAAAGATGGCTATGAAAATATTTATAGACCCCTCACATTCTGGACACAAACTGTTTCAACTTCTTGCATCAAAACGACTCTATAGAACAGGCGTCACCAACCTTTTACACCACAGGGACCACCAAACTCATAATGTTAAATTCCAGGGACCACTAAATGGTTCTGTGGGTGTGGCCTAATATATGGGTGTGGCTTGGTGGTCATGTGACTGGCTGGGCATGACTTGTATGTAAATATTATAAATATTTATATAAATAATGATTTTTTTTATAAAAAAAGAGCACCTTTAACCAAAAATCAGGCAAAGCAGGCAGGCAGACTGCATTGCTTAGAGAATCACAGATTCATTCAGAGATCTATCTATCTGCCATCGGCTACCTCAGTCTGTCACATAAAATTTGCTTGCAAGCAAACTCACAAAATTAACTCACAACACACCATGTATGAAATATTGAATTTTTTTTATATAAAAAAGAGAAACTTTTACTCAAAATCAGGCAAAGCAGGCACGCAAATTGAGTTGCTCACAGAATCATTCAGTGATCAATCTATCTGCCATCGGCTGTTTGAGTCTGTCACATAACATTTGCTTGCTGTGAGGCTGCACTAAATAATAGAACCCTCAGTACTAAGGGAGGTTCAGCTATGCTTAATAGCAGACCTGAAGATCTAAAGACTAGCTAGAAAGCAAGAAATCCAACCATTTCCTGCTTCCTAGCTAATCTAAATCGCCCAGTCCAGCAGAAAAGCTAATGGTCGGGAAAAGGAAAAATAACAACTTAGCAGGCAAGTTTTCCAGGTAAGGAGTGAGTGGGCAGGGAGGGTTCCCGTGGGTGGGTGACACAGCCTGGATTAATCATGTGGGTGACACAGCCTGGATTAATTGCCTTGGGGAGGGTTCTCTGGGGGTGAGATTCTCTGCAACCCACTAAAATTTTATTGCAGCCCACCAGTGGGCCATGGCCCACCAGTTGGAGACCGCTGCTATACAGCGCTGCACCCCAGAACAACTAGACACAAGAACAGTTGTTTCCTGAACCACATCACTCTGCTAAACAAATAATTCCCTCAACGCTGTCCAACTATTTACAAAGTCTGCACTACTATTACTATTAATCTTCTCATCACTCCTTATCACCCATTCCCTCCCACTTGTGACTGTATGACTATAACTTTGTCACTTGTTCTTTTACGATTTATATGGACTGTTTCCTCGTAAGATTTGATTGTTTATAGTACCCTATGACTAATATTAAGTGATGTACCTTATGATTCTTGACCCTTAATGAATATATATTTTCTTTTATGAACACCAAGAGCATTTGCATCAAAGATAAATTCCTTGTGTGTCCAATCACACTTGGCCAATAAAGAATTCTAATTCTAAAATGCTGGTAAATCTCAGTGCTATTGCTGTTGCTATGAGAACATTGTCTGCCCAATACATTAGCTCCTTTCTTCTATTAAGTCTAAAATTCCTCAAAATGAATGAAATTCATCAGGTAGAACGTGATGTTCTTTCACTTAATCATATTCTAGCCAAAGATTATGTATGTCCTTGCCTTCCCTTGATAAAGTCAAAGATACCATGAATGAACTCATCCATTTGGGTTTTTCCAAAGGTTAAAGTGTGAATAGACAGGGAGGCTTCGAAGTGATGGAGAGGTATAAAATAGAAAAGAACAACCCTATTCTTTCGGCCACCTCAGGTAATAAAATAATATTCAAAAACACTGCTGAGAACAAATTATAAAGCATTTCTCAGGCACTTTAGAAACAAAATAGAGAAACAAACCTATTTCATGGGAGAAGAAAATGTTTGGGAAATGGCAAGGCAAAACTTCTCATATTCCTCTCTTTGCTATGCTTTCTCACTTCTTCAAGTTCTGAAAAGGAAAGAAAGACTTAAGGCAAGAAGCATGCATGAAGCTACCAATAGAATAATAATTTTAACTCTGAAATAAATGATACCTGTGGGTAATAAGCCTAAAATTGCTGGGTTTCTTGGTAACAGTATATAATTATAACTTGCATAGGTTCTGCAGGGCAACAGTGCAATTACCACCCTTGTTTCCGAGTTTTAATAAAAGTGTTAGTGCAGTGTTACTTGTGATTCAGTAGCAGGGGACAAGGAACATATTGAAATGATAATAGTAATACTTATATATGCTTTTATAAACTTTCCACATAAAGTACTTATTTTCTTTCTCTTGCCTTCCTGATTGGGCAATCCAAAAATGCACAGCGTTGAGTGATTACATCAACACAGCTACCATGCCTAAGCAGCTCAGCCAGGCTATCAGAGGGTTTCCCCCCCCCATAACTTCCAGTGAGTGATGAGTGATAGGGCTGTATTATACCAGCAGGTAGATTATCATGTGATACTACACAATTTCTTGGTAATTAAGGCTTATTGAATGATATTGTCTCTTTACAATCACAAGGAGGTCTCTCAGTGTTGCTGAACAGTAACTTGATAATTGCTGGGCAAAGAGTGATAGGTGGTGTTTTAGTAGACTGCTTACTATTTTTTAAATTCAATTCGTTCTATAATATCAGAGACCACTGTTCTGAATGTTGCTACAGAATTCAATGTTCACATCCATCTGTTATTGATTAGTTACCCAGCCATCATAAAGAAATTGTTGATTTAGTTTCAGGATGGCTTGAGCCCTTTATTGGTTGACTAGTTATATGACAGAGAAGATTGTTTTGGTTGTTGTCTTGGTTTCGAATAAATCAGAACAGTCTGATGATTTTATTTTTCCTACTTGGAGTTTCAACTCAGGATTTTAAATTTTAGGAATTTTAGAGGAGACGCTCGGATTTAATGCTAAGTGGATGAATGGTTACTGGTTTTTAGCCTTTGTTTTAGTGTTAGAAAAGATATTGGAAAGTATGGAGGGAAGAAGAATTTTTTATGTTCAAAATATAAGATTTTGGAAAACAATGATATATCATTTATTATTTCCTTTAGCTTATTATTTTTAAAATCTCACATTATTTTGTTTCTGAAAATTAATTTTTCTGCAAATAATGATAGTAATTTGCAGTGAAAAGCACAACTATTACCACATGGCAGGAATGTCAACTTAAGGCCTGTGGGGCTGGCCTTGAAACAGCAAAAGTCCACAGTGCCTCTGGCAGCCAAAATGGGGCAAGGGGTGTGCATGCTCTCCCTGATACCCTGTTTTCAGCCTGGATGGCTTCCTGCAGCACTTACTGTCCAAAACCCCAACCCCCCACCCCATGCCCCATTTTCACTGGCAAAATGTTACAGGAGGCATCTCTCCTGTCTCTCCCCCTTCCCCTACCGGTCAGCTTGCAGAGCAGAACCAGCCCTCAAAGAAATCCAATTTGATACCCCTGCCATCAAACTATTCGTCTGGAGCCGGTGCTTCATTTTCACACATTGGAGGCATAGATTTTCTTTCTTTCGATGTAATTACTTAAAAATGTAAATTGGCGCCATGGAGGTTCTTCATGGAAGAGACATAAGTAAAATGTGTTACCATTTATTATGCATTACGATATTGAAATTGTGTTCTTATTAGCATGAAGATTTGCAAAGATTATAAATGCAAACCTAAATGTGCCCTACTGAGAAATCTTAAGTCAGTATGTTTGAGACTGCAATGGTCTTAAACAATCAACTACCTAATTGAAATTTAACCACCTAAGATGCTTTAACAGTGTATTCTTATCTACGCAGAAGTAAATCTACAAAAATCTGTGGGGCTTCTCTGATAAGTATTGTAGCATTAATTAATTCCTTAACTGAATGAAAAAAGATCCTTTCCTAATTAGCATTTGTACTGAACAATTAATATTTGGCACAGTTAAATTTCTTAATAGAAGTATTAAGAAAATTAAGAAATTCTGAAAAGAATTGAGAATTGTCTTTTCCCAATAACACTTAAAACAATCTAACAAAAATAGACAAATAGGACAATAGTACATTTACATTAAGGTAGTGAAGTAAACTGAAGTAATATAGGGATTCAAAACATTAACAGGTGGGACTTTCAAAGATTAAGCATTTTCAACCTGTTCATTTAAGCATTTCCCCCCTGTTCATTTATATTCAGTACAAAACAAATATTCTTGAAGACTTGAGCTTCCAGGAAGCAGGATTTAGAATAAACCTTGCACTTTACAAAATGAAAAACAAATTATTAAATTCTATATAACAATGTCTGGCATTTGAACAGATATCATTTGAAGAAACTAGTATGCATAGAAGTGTATTATCTATGTGAGGAGGATTTTGAATGTTGATTATGCTCTATGATCAAAATGTCAAGAGCTGGGTAAATTATTCAATAAAACATCCCTAGTCATCATGTTTTGAAATATTCTGATGTGACTTTCACTAAAGGTGTTAAATGACAAAAATAACGAGAATGGATGAGTAAATAATACTGGCTTTAGTAATCAACACTTACATGTTAACAATATATATTTCAGTTTATTTATTTTCATAAAAAATATGTGAGTCACATGAGTTTACAAAAAATAGTAGTTTCCTTGAATTAGAATTTCCTTTGATTTTTTTTTAAAAAAATTATTTATCTCATTCTACAAATATAAATAAAAATAACATTGGATTGAGATAGGGATGGAATGTTTTCTTATATTCCCCCTTTTTTTTTCAAAAAAAAAAAAAAAGATTTTGTTTAAACAACCTCTGTGCAGTTATTCCTGCTGTAAGAGTCACTTTTATTTCTTGGGCATATCATATGAATGAATCTGTCCTTTTCTAAGAATAATGAATGCCTGGCCTTATTATTAAAAATGTAACTTTTAGATCTTTGGAATAGAAATGGATTTCAATCTCCCTTTATATATTAATTATTGATAAATGGAGGCTGGAAGATGACTATGAAGCCTGGCATGATTAAAGATGGAACATTTTTAATTTGATATCTCTAACAGTGACAGAGGAATCCAGTTTAATCGAGTCATTTATCAAAAGGGGATAAATCAGAAGTATATGAGTGGATTGCACTGAGAACTGGAAGTGAAGCAGAAGTCTAAGTTAATAAAAGATGATGCACTTCTAAACATTGTGGGGAAAAGAAAAAGAAAAAAAAGAAATATTCAGTAGCATTTTTAAATGAATTGTGAAATACAGATTGAGGATGTATCTGTTCCAATATAGGTTGAGTCTCGTTCATACATTCTTTTCTGTACCTGCATTAGCACTCAAAGTTAATATGCCTAAGATTTTGTCTGTGAGGTAGACATGATGAGAATATTGAGGTATTCTTATTAAATGATTAGAACCCAGGGGTTTCAAAGGCAATCATAAAACTATTTGATCCCTTCTGTAAAATTTTATCTTTATAGGATTTCTCCCTTCCATATAGTTACATATACTGTATATGTAATAATGTTGTGCTGTATTTTTTAAATCTGTTACTTGCTTTTGGACATAAACAAATCATACTGAACTTCTAAGTTTCAATTCTGGTTCAGAAAATCCTGGATGACTAATAACAAATCAGTAGCAAGTTAAGATATAAAATGGAATGTGTGTTCATTTTAAAACATTTTACTCTCATCTCTTCAGCGTAACTGTGAGAAGGTAAATGAGCTTTCATTATACATTCATTTGTCTTTAAAGACAGGTTTATACCGAGATATTTTTATTATTATTTTATTCAGCTTCATTAACCAAGCTGGCTAGACTGATGAAGTTCAATATTTTGAGGGCCACTGTGGCCATTTCTGATACTTACAACCACAATTTAGCCCAAATTTTCTGTTGCTAAGTGAGACAGTTGTTAAGTGAGTTTTATCCCATTTTACAACCTTTTTTGCAACATATGTTAAGTGAATCATTGCAGTTGTTAAGTTAGCAACACACTTGTTAAGTGAATCTGGCTTTCTCATTTTTGACTTGGCTTGACTTTGACTCATTTGACTTGGCTTGTCAAGCTTAGAAAGTACATTTGATCATGTGACTATGGGGATGCTCCAATTGTCATAAGTATGAAAAATGGTCATAAGCACAGGTGGTATTCAGCCAGTTTTGACAGGTTCTGGAAAACCGGTAGCAGAAATTTTAAGTAGTTCAGAGAACTGGGTAAATTCCAACTCTGGTTGGCCCCGCCCACATCTATTTGCTGCCTCCCGAGTCCCAGCTGATCAGAGTCCCAGCTGATCAGCTGGGACTCTTTTTTTGTCTTCTTTTGTTGCCCTGCACAGGAGAACGGAGCTGGAAAGCAGGTTAGTGGGATGAGGAAGGAATGGGGATTTTACAGTATCTTTCCCCTGCCACACCCACCAAGCCATGCCACACCCACAAGCCACATCATGCCTACCAACTTACGCCCACAGAACTGATAGTAAAAAAAAAATGAATACCACCACTAGTCATAAGTCACTTTTCTGTGCCATTGTAACTTTCAACAGTCACTAAATGAACTGTTGTAAGTTGAAGACTACCTGTATGTTTTATCTGATTGTATCAAGTCATATTATTTAATGGTTACTCTGATATATGTGTGATGCTTAAATCAAGTTCATCTATAATTAAGTTGGGTGGTTTTGAACATTTCATGTGTTACATATGGATAAGATAAATAAGCAGCCATAGAGGAGTTTGTTGAAAAAAGTAAGATGATAGAAGTATGTTTCCGTGCATTCATTGTATACTGAAATTATTTAGAAAATAGTCCTAATTTTTCTGGAAAATAATCAACAGCATGAATGGTATTTTAGGAAACAGCTTTAATGGTTTCCCCAAAGGTCCTTTAGCTGTTAAAAAGAAAATGAAACAGGTTAATCTATATACCTGAGAAACTCTGAAGCAGAATTTTAAAATTTTAAAATATAATGCATATTTTATACATCTATTCAGTTAGCTAATTTGAAAATATATTAAGATATACTTTCATTTGATTGTTGTTCATTCAATTTTAATCAGACAGCTGCAAATTTTCATCCAAATTTGTACTATAACTAGATGTGCATGCTTTTTCACTGTTAGAACTGGATTAAAGAATAAGTTATGACAAATATGAGCAATAAGTTTATTCTGTATTGAGTTTGTAAAACTCCCTCCAGTTAAGATAATTTTAGAACTTCCTAGGCTAGAATTTTACACATATTTTTTTCTTCTTCCTCTATTTTGTAAAATAGGTATATCACTCACCATTGTTCATAAAAATGAGAAACAGATTGAGTCACTTTAGTATCTACTTACGAATGATATTATAAGATTTCTGAGATGCATATCCAATGAGTCTGTCTGATCATCCAAGTAATCTTCATATGAGTCCTGGTGGCTACCAAGAATCTTGATTTATATAATTATAACTCACTCTTCATCTCCAAAAGATCTGAAGTTTTGTGACATGTCCCAAACCAATATGCTTAGCCATTATTTGCATTGTTGAAAAATATCAATACTGGTATTAATGAGAAATGTTAAGTTAAACACATGGAATAAGAGGATTTGTGTGAGAATCTATTGACTTCCTGGCTGAAACCGGACTTTTTAGGAATAAAGTATTGTTCTGAACTGAAATTAAACAGGAAGGGAAAGGAAGACAATGAAGTTAAGGCTAGGTCCCACTGGCCGACGGATGCAAAATGTATGCAAAAAGGACACAGCGGACAAGCAAAATTTTGGGGGCACTCCATCTGTTGTCATCCACTCCAAAAAGTGGCAAAAATTTGCATAAACAGAATGGAAAAGAAAGGAAAAGAACGGACGTGGGTAGTATGTAGTGGGATGTTAAACGGATGTTCATAGGAAGCCTGGAGGATGTATATAGGATGCAAACCGTTCACTGCTCATCCTTTCTATTTCCGTGCTACTAACGCTGTGTAGACGTTCCGTGTACCTTTTGTTTCCTCCCTCTTTCCATTTTCAGCTGCAGCGGATGTGAGTTGAGGGGATGCCCAGAGGATGCAGAGAGGATACAGCGGACATTTAACAGATGATAAACAGACATAGAATGTTTGTTGCTCATATGTAACGGATTTACATCGTACACAGCAGAAAGTTCATCCGTTCACAAAGTTTTGTGCAGCTCAAAACTTCTTGAGCAGATGAAATCTCAGTGGACGGATGCTCAAAGGATAGAGCGTATGAAACAAGTATGCAATGAGCACACAATGGATGCATAGCGTTTTCCAACGTTTTTTAACGTTTTACATCCTCTTTGCATCTATAAGTGCAGTGGGACAGGGGCTTTAGTAGTGAGTGTAAATTTTCAGGTCAGAAGTTATATGAAAGCAATTTTGAAATGGTTGTTTCAGAGACCTACCATATAATAACTTGGAATCATTAGAACTCTTCTCCAGGGCACATGTTAAACATAGAGGTTTTTCCCCTTAATTTGAAATATACCGGATATAAAAATAACTTTGTGATTATATACTAGCAGACTGTAAAAAGGAGTTTTTCCTTTTCACAGTAAGATAAGGTTGTTATAGTAAGGATTGTCTGCCAAAAACATGGAGGGGAAAAATGTGATTAGGTATAACTGAAGGTCAGTGTTAATTCAAACATTGGGACTTTTTTGCTCATTTCATTTTTTCCCCTATAAGAATAAAGTTACCCTGTGGATTGATGCTAAGAAGCAGGAGTTTGTCTCTGGAGGGAAAAGACAGTTTACTAATCATAGGAGTCTGTCTTCAAATCCAGTTTGTCTCAATGGTCTTTGGTTTAAATAAATGATGGGCAAGCTGCCTATGGATTCTCTCATAATTAATTCATTCGACCCACTTCCTTTGAGTTTTACCTAAGAAATCTTTAAAGAAAAGAAAACTAGTTTGTTTCTAAGCTTTGTCTGAAATCTTAGTAAGTGCCAAGACCCAGGGAGCCTTTATCCTTCACTCCAGTCTTTCCTGCTAAATCCTACTTCTCAGTAAACTTATTATTTAATGCCTTTAAGCAGTTTGGTAAGTTTTATTTTATTTTTGTCAAAATGTATGTTTTGTTTTCTTGTTCATCTGAGTTCATTGAGTTGCAGTTTGCCATATTTGCTTCTGTTGTTGTATATTTAATCTTGGTATAATGGTTGCCATTTTGATAACAAGGTCATGAGTTACAGCATTCTCACTTTCTTCATCATTTACACATTATTGCAGCGGCCTCCAATTTTATCTCTTACATTTTCAAGAAATTTTGTCAATAATGCTTTTCATTTAAGATCCATTAATGAAGATTTCTCTACATATAAAAAGCAATAATTATGGAATTTATAATGTAATTGCTTCTAATAATCAAATAGTCTTATTTTCTATTTATTTATCAATTATCTGGTTGCCCAACTCCAAAGAACTCTTTACAGCTTCCTAAAGCTTGAAAAAAAGAATCATATTATTATAACAATAATGCTCTGAGGAAATAACAATATACTATCTTTTCACATCACCTTTCAATTTAATGGAGCTTGCAAAATTGATTTAACCTGAGGCTTGAGGGAAAAGGCAGCTTTTCAAGAATATTTGAAAGTGGGTGGATTTAGGGTCTTATGAAACTCTAGCCAAATGCTTTCCCAAAGCACAAATGGCTGTCACCTGGTCCCATTAGGTAATATTACTTAACCACTAAGTTCTAAAACAAATCATGTCTTTTAAAGTACTGAATCCTACCTAGGATAGGTACTACAAGAAACTACTAGAAACAACTACTACAAGAAACAAATGGTATCTCAAAGAGATGGGTTATATGCTTAATCTATATCTTTGGGAGCACTTGTGGTCAACCTCAAATACATTTCAGAATATAGTTGAAAGAGAGAGATAGAGTTGGTAAGAAGAACAATAATTATGTCTTCAGTTGTTCATATCTAAGTGGTTTTCTGAATGTCATAGGGACATAATTGAGATTTTATCAAATATTGAAATGGACAGAATCAGCCTTTCTTTCTCCCTGTGTCCCATTTCTTTGATCAAAAATGTAAAAAAAGAATTAAGGATTTGTGATGGCAGCATTAATGGAAATAGCTTGTCTTCCATGTTGATATTCGCTTTCTTCTTCTTAATCTAGTCTTATTTCACTTGGTAATTAACCTTTTGAATAATCTTATTTACATAGCTGGATTAGTCTTTGTTCTGACTCCATCCTGCTAAAAGGCACTATCTGGATTTTTGAAAGTGGATTTTATAAAGTGGATGATTTAAGGCAACCTAGTCTCTCTTTTTTTAGTGTCAGCAGAAATTATTTAATGGAAAATCAAAATTATATCCAAATACTACAAGAAATGTTAAGAAAAGTGAAGGAACTGTGGTTCAGTTTTCTTCAAGGAAAAGCAGTAAATGATAGCTTGGTGTAGCAGTTAAAGCATATGGCTATAAATTGGAAGACCATGAATTAGTTCAGTTCAATCCTCCATTCTGTAAATAGAAGTCCACGAGTCTTAAAGTTGCCAAGTTTGGAACCTCTGAATTAGTTTCACCTTAGGCATGAAGCCAACTGAGTGACCTTGAGCCAGTCCCTGTCTCTTAGCCTTAGAAGACACTAGGAAACCACTTCCAAAATTCTTGCCAAGAAAACTGCTTGGAATAGTACAAGTAATCACTAAAAATCAGGAAGGAAGGAAGGAAGGAAGGAAGGAAGGAAGGAAGGAAGGAAGGAAGG
>BLBF01000006.1:30313630-30329702 GCA_015471245.1 Laticauda colubrina
AGGAAGGAAGGAAGGAAGGAAGGAAGGAAGGAAGGAAGGAAGGAAGGCTAAGTTTCCTGCGCTTAGATCAGAACAATAACTTATACTAAAGAGACTTTGGACAGCAATTTTCAGCTCATAGAAGATCAAGTCAGAACTCAAATACTCATTAAGGTTTTGATATACTGAAAAGAAATCTAAACAATTCCGTTTATTTATACCAGTAAAAGCATTCTGTATTTAAATTCTGTTCACCACAGATTTAGAGAGAAAGTACTTAACTGTATTTTCTAGGCTGGGATGCTTAAAATCTGAATACGTTGATAATTCTATTACAGTAGTCATTCCACATCTTCAGAATGGGCATTAGGTGGAATTTGTGGATAAATGTTTCTGTATTCCATGGCCTCAGTACTGAAAAGCCTTTTCTGACTTTAATTTTGAAGCTTGTAGCTCTTATTACTATGAATAGGATTTTTTTAAAAATCACTCTATGGTAATATGTATGTTTGTGTGTGTGTGTGTGTGTGTGTGTGTTTAATTGCATTTTTTGCTTTTTTAATTGGGCATTTTCCAGATCCACAAGGCTAAAATTAATCTGTTAATATTACATAATTTTAGATAACACAACACTTTTTAATTGTCTGGATTATGTATAAGGAAGGACAAAGAATTTAATACTCTCTTCTCCAGCACTTCTATGGTAACTAGTAGTCATGCACAGAGCTCTCTTAACAGAAATACTGCACACCATTTATTAGTTTATCTTTTTCAACCTAACTAAAGGATATAATTTGAATCTGGGATGCTCTGCATGCATCTATAGTTCCTTGATGAAATCTGTCTTCTCTTCAGTCAATCAGTCTGACTGAGATCTTGTCCTCAGTTGCTCTTTGAATAAAGCTGATTTTTAGTGAGTAAGACTCCATACAAGCAGACAGTGCTAAGTCATTAAATGACTTAAGTCATTAGGAGCCTAATAATTGATTCACCATTTGGATCTTGCCTACAAGATCTTAGCTCTTGTCCTTTCTGTTGGTCTTTTGGTCTGTATTTGGAAAATGGCACATTCTGATCCCTGAACTTTACATGAAGTAATTAGGGACAGTCATCTGGAACTTTTGTGTAAGGTATTAATGCATGAGGATATGCAGCTCTACTCACACTTATCATCCAACTCCACAGAAACAATTAACAAATTTAATTTTCAGCTCT
This sequence comes from Laticauda colubrina, assembly GCA_015471245.1. NCBI lineage: Eukaryota > Metazoa > Chordata > Lepidosauria > Squamata > Elapidae > Laticauda > Laticauda colubrina. The sequence continues at coordinate 30,314,825 of BLBF01000006.1, forward strand.
TAATGACTTAGGGCCTGACTCCATGAGATGAGTCTATCTCAATCCTTTTGTGAACCTGCACAATTACCATGGATCACCAGGAGAGGTGAAAAAAATCCCCATTGCCAGGAATTCAGCATTTGGGTACTTGGGGAAAAAACTTATCTTGTGTAAAACTCAGGTAGATTATTTTGAATCCTTGCACAGTCCACATCTCCATCTCAGAGCTTTTCATAATTTATTACTTTAATAATTATTTAATGTTCTTATTTTTTAAAAAAAAATTAATTGTACTGATTTCATGATATTTTATATTTTGTTTTATGTCTTCTGAAAGGCAATAAATAACTACCGGGCAATTCCTGCTTAGAAAACTAGGATTAATAGAAGCTGAAATTGTAAACTAAATCAATATAGAGAGCACATGTGTCCAAATGACAGGTTGGATTAAAGCATCTGAATACTGAAAGTCAAGGTCTTGGGGGAAAAAATGTAATAGATGATCTTAACCTTAGAATTTATTTATTTATCCCCACTGATGCTCAGTATTGCAGAGGGGAGGGGAATGTTCCTTCTCTCTCTCTCTCTCTCTCTCTCTCTCTCTCTCTCTCTCTCTCTCTCCCTTTCTCCCTCTCTCTCTCTCTCTTGGCAATTTTTATCTTTCACCCCAGAATCTTCCCAAATTAAAGTTGAGTGATGTATTTATGGTACAAAATATATTGAACATTTTTCTCTTTTCTCATTTGGCAAATTATCAGTGAACAGATCATGATTTTTAAACTAATTTGTTCATTATTCTCAATTGTTAGATGAATCATTTGTGGGAACAAATGTTGCTCTTGGAACAATGATCTGAAATGTAGTTTTTTCTGTAAATTCACTGTTCATTAAACATGCTTTTTAATATATCACTTTCATCACCTGGCAACTCCATATGTGTGTGTGTGTGTGTGTGTGTGTGTGTGTGTGTGCATGTGTGACAGAAACATCCAGAACTTGAGCAGACTTTGTCTGCCTCGATTATTTAGGTTGGATATGGATGGCTCCCAATATCTTAAAGATAATAGGCTGAAGGAGGAGGGAAACAAATGGGAGAGAAGAGAGATAGGATGGAAGGGAAGGGCTGGGCATGGGAAGTTATTTTGTTCTTGGTGAAAGCAGCCCAGTGCTGCCTATGTTTGTATGGTTTCTGGAGTTTTGGCGGTTCTGGTATCTGGTTGCTGCACTTTAATGCCAGGTCAACCTTTCTCCTCTCTGAAATGTGCCCTCCTGATTTCGAGTACCACATCAACCATAACTCTTGGGATGGCAGTTCTTACTCATCAGTCTCTGGCAGCTTCCATGGTTCCTGCACTAATACAATTACATGTGAGATTCTTCTTATGAGACTCAACTGTACGGATCAGTGGGATTGCTGCTCACTTATCTTCTTCATTGCAGCTTAATTACATCCATACCTGTGCTCAGACTATGAGCTGGTGGTGGAATTTTCCAGGCTTATGGTTCTGGAATATTTCAGTCTGTTATCTCTTGACCTGAAGAAGTTAATGGCCACCATGACAGCCATGGACCTAGTTGAGATTTTCTGTGACTTGACTCAATAGGTGTTTGTGTGTGTGTTGTGGCACAGACTGAATCTGGTATATTATGATCTGGATTTGGGGGGAGGGGGTATTAACATCAATCCCCTGCCAAGACAGACCAGTTGGCTTGAGAGTTCTCCACTGTCCTTCAACAGATGGAAGTGGCTCTATTATATCAGACTTCTCCAGGCTCCAAATATGCAGCAGTTTCAGAGAGAATTTGGATATTTTCCCAAAACTCTGTCACATATACAGGGCTGAGCTTCAAAACTTTCAGCAACAGGTTCTCTGCCCACTGTGTGTAGGCATAGTGGGCATGGCCTAATTGGCCTCCTTCACCATGGGGAGGTGTTTCTCTAGAGGCTTTCCTTGAGCCTCTGGGACAGTGAAAATGGCTTCCCCTGGGCTCTGGAGATCCTCTGGAGGCCAGAAATGGAAACGGCCCATTTCAAGCCTTCTGGAGACTCTGAGAGGCCCATTTTTCATTCTGTCCCAGTCTCCTCATGTGCCCTGCACTTACCTAGCATCCAAAATGGACTGCATGGAGACTCCTGGGAACAGTGGGGTAGGGTGAGAGGGGCCAGCCAGGGGTGGAATTTGGAGGTTCTTCAAACTGGCCATAAAATTAGCTATAGGTTATTCCAGACCTAGGTGAACCCATTGGAACACCCCCCCCCCGCACATACAGTAGTTTGGGTGTATCCTCATGACTGCTTGGCATAAGCAAGTGTCATGGGTGCTAGACCAAATTGCACTTGTGCAGTCTCTGTGCACATGGATCTCATCAAGCACTATGGTTTACTAAGAAGCTCCAAGAGATAAAGCTACACAAGAGATGACTAGAGTCTTTCTGGAAGAAGACAAAGAATGAATCAACTGAGCCCAAGTAGGAATCTATATTAGGGCTTAATTTGTGGTGATGAGAGCAGTAAAGCATACTTCTTCACCCTTATTGCATCTTCAATTGAGTGGTCCTGTTTTGGGTGACCAGGTCCTTCATAGGAACTGGAGAATTCCTGCAGGGTTACTGTGATGAATATCCATGGTATCTGTCAAATAAAGTGTCTCAACTTGCTTCATGCCCATCTCACTGTTAAGGCTTTCAGGAAAGTAAATGGGTCCAAGCAGTGGTTAATGCCTCTTTGCAGATGGGTGTGGTACCACTTGTCTTGAAGTAGGTAGTATGGACTGAGCTTAAGGCTGCTATAAACTCTTCAAAGAAAATGTAGGATAGTATTCTGCTGCTATAAAATGAACACATTTTAAGAAATGTACAGCTAAATATCCTCAGATATACCCAGAATAGAATTCATAGTCAGTGATTTAGGGGTGGAACTTAAAGTTCAGCAAGCGGGATTTTTATTTCTGTGCAATCAGCAAGAGCCAGACAATCAACCTAGCCAATTCAAAGACTTTGTATTGATTAATAATCACAAATAATTATGTTGCACTTTTCTCTTCTTATTTCTGCCTATGAACAGTGTGGAGACATAAGAACTTATTGTGCCTTTTCATGACATATAAAAGCAATTTTGTGAGATCTAACATTTCATTTGAACCTGAACCATGATCAAATTGTTTTTGCTTTAGTTGCTTTAATGTTAGCTTTTGTCATCATGCAGCTGATGCAGCAGGATTGATTGATTTTTAAATCAGTTTACAAGAACAAAATTGGAAGCTAGAGAAGTCACAGAATGGAACCACTGTAGCTTCAATGTCTTTTCTAATTCCAAGGGAATCAGGGGAAGAGCAGCTTTCTGTAATCCATCTACATAGGTCCAATCTTTTTCTTTAACTGAAACAGTAAAATTAAACAAATAAATCAGGAAATGCCAGCTTTCATCACAAAGGTGACAGGGATACCAAACCAGATGAATACTAACTATGGTTCAGAACAAGAAGGATTGAAAATTTCATGTGCAATCATGCACATTCAGTGAAAAAAAGATGATGGGGAGACATAATAAGAGTCTTTAAATATTTAAATGCCTGTTAAAAAGATGATTAATAATAATAATAATAATAATAATAATAATAATAATAATAATAATAATGAATAATAACAGTGTTCTTACCTCTTAAGAGCAGAAGGTTTACTTATATAAAATCTGACTTGGTGTTAATGTTAAAAGTGAAGAAACATCCTGAGGCAAAAGCATTCGGACAACAGAGCAATATTTTCAAAACAAAGTGTAAAATATTATATGAACAATGAAAGATAAAACTAAAGTATCGCATTACAATGGCTGCGCTTTATAATTTTGTTTCAATTGGGTTTCATCCAGGAATTCACTAAAGAGATGGCATTGGTCATACTTATTGATTTATAATGGGGTCAGATGATATATCAATTTTTGTGTTTCTTAATTTGACATTGGCTTTTGATACTATTGATCACCGTATGTTTTTGTAGGGTTGCAGGGCTTAGGGGTTGGGGATACTGGATTACATTGTTCTCTTCTCAGTATTCTTTTTTTACATGCCTCCCATTAGTGAAGTCTTTCAGGGTACAATAAGTTCCCCTCTTTCATGGTTTTATATCTCCATGAAACTGTTGAGGGAGGCCATCTTCAGGAGTGGGCACCATAACGCCCATGTGACTCCACTGCTCTACGATCTTCACTAGTTACCAGTGAGCTTCCAGGTGAAATTCAAGTTCTTGGTTACACCTAAAATGTTCTTTAGGAGAAAGACCATGTTATCTTAGCACCACATAACTCCCATGGTTTTGCACACCTTGTAAGAATAGGAAGATTTAGTGTTCTTCAGATCTGTTCGATCAAATAATGCCACCTATCAGGACCTTGGACATATGCCATCTATTATGGCAGTTGTTCTCTGAAATGATGTAAGACAGCAGCCAACAACCCTTTGGGCACTAGGGACCGGCTCCATGGAGAAAGGTTTTTCCATGAACTGGAGGGGCATAGTTTCGCGTCCTGCCTGCATCCCATGAATAGGGTTTTGCATGTTTGCATGGACTGGTTGCTGGCATGTGGTGGACCAGTGTTGGTCCATGGACCAGGAGTTGGGGACTCTTGATATAAGAAATTAATGTACATTCTAACTTAATGATGTTCCAGAAGTTGTTCTCTCAGCATTTGGATAAGATAATAGAATTGAATCAGTGTCCTGTCATGTGGGATATTCTTATCTAGATCACTAGTTCCTTTTTCCTGTTTTACTATTTTAAGTTGAAAGCACTCAGAATTATTCTGGAATCAAGCTTCCAAACCCAACAAATGAAAGAATAAATAAAAATCTATATTTATAACTGGAATGGCACTATGTGAATTTTGTAAAAACCTTGAGAACTTATGAGAAAATGGTGTGACAGCAAAAAGTAGATAGGTATAAAACACATTAAGAAACTAACTGATTCCAGTTTTAATAAACTTGATTCTTGACATATTGAGATCCTTACTGTTTTCCTGTTCTTCAGAGAGGAGGCAACAGTCTACCACATTTGATTATTTTACAGTCTTGTGGATTTTTCTGTAGGAATGTTAATTTTTACTCATGCATTTAACAAGAAATAGGTTCAGTCTTAAGCCTAGAATTGCTATTTATTGATTGTCTCTGTTTTGTTTTATTGATTTTGTTGATTATTAGATTACTTTATTCCGATAAGTCTATCTTATTTCATGTTTTAGGTCCACTGAAGTTGGGAGACCAATAAATTTAAACAAATAATAATAATATTACATCACCCTTTAGTGATTTTGCATGATAATGGTGTGAACTCTGGATCCGATAAACTGCATAAATTATGTATGAAGCTAATTACATTTAGCTCTTCAAACAACTAGATGATCAGGTTTCAACTGATTTATTTATTTAAGAAAATTTACATCACCATCCATCTTATACAGTATAACTCTGAGCAGTATACAACAAAACCATCCATTAAACTCAAATATTAAAAAAAAACACAATTAAATAATCAGCATATATAAAACCCAGATCATGAGAGGATTAATTAAAATGTTATTTCTGGATATACTTACAAATTATATGCCTGTAGCATTATTAAACCTGATTGATTAGGAAAAATATCCAATAGATGAAAAGCCATTAATACTTTAAAGCTGAGAGTAAAATTTTACTTTTTCAATATTTATGGAGACACAAGAAACATCTCTCCGGAGAATGACACTTTCCTCAGTGCTCAATGCTTTCACAGATTTCAATATTTATTTAATAATTTTGTTCCAAGAAACCTAAGTTCAACATTTTTTTCAATCAATCACAGAGCCCATTGGATTATTTCCCCTATTTTTCAGACCAATTTTTTTAGATAGAGTTATTCTTAGGGAGAAAGCAGTTAGGGAGCAGTGATGGTAAGGTTGAAAAAAAAGGATATAATAATTTAAAATTATACAGCTGTTTACTTCTGTGCTAGCTCTGGATGATGTACAGATGAAAAGAAGATTTAGTAGATATAAATAAATCAAAATGTCAACATTTTGTTACTATAACATAGGAAAAAGGCATAACATAACCAAAATAGAGATTGCTCAGCATGTGGCTACACTTCGACCCATGACAAAACTTTGGAGAAAAATAAGTTTTCAGGCCTGAATTAAAGATCTGAAAAATCAGGGTAAACTGAATTTATGGAAGGATGATATTCCAGAGTGTAGGTGCCACAAAAGAAAATGTGCACTTCCTAGATTCCACCGTATAATATTGCTTGAGAGAGGATAAACAAAGCACGCCTGTGCTATCACATCTTATGGGACAAGCAGGTAGTGATTTAGATATTAATTAAAGTTCCTACCCCTTATCCATTTTACCAAAGTGAACTAGAGATAGATATAGAAGAAGAGACTGGAATAGATATATAGTTATGCTTATGTATGTGTACGCACATATATATTGCTAAATTTTAAAATCAAAGTTGATAGTTACTGATAAAACTATAAGATATCTTATAGTTCTGGATTGATTTTTTATTTATACTGGGTATCTTTTCTAATCATTGTTATTTATTTACTTTGATTACAGTGGTTTTATCTTCATAAACCATTCAGAATGCTGTAAATTACATGAAAGATTGTAAAAATAAATATCTGGCTATTTTCATCTTATACTGCACCATAATGATGTAGAAATTACAAAATTATTTAATAAAAAATGTTTACATGCTTGATCTAGGTTTGGCTGAAAGTGTGATTATGCTACAATTACCCAATCAGTTTTAAGAGCTAAACTAATACAATATGTTGGCTTTAGGTCAGATGATCTAAATTCAGATTATCACTTGTTTAGAGAGCTTACTAGGAGCTATATGTCAATTCAAGATCAAATACCTTAGTTTGTTGTAGTGAAAATAAAACTAAGTGAATCCTCTACATATGAGCCCTAAGGAAAAAGTTCATTATTAATACAATATATAAATAATAAGCTTATTTTAAGGTAAAGGTTCCCCCACACATGTGTGCTACTCATTTCTGGCTCTAGGGGGCTCTAGGGGGCACTGTTTCGAAGCTGAAGAGCAGCACTGTCCAAAAATGTCTCCGTGGTCATGTGGCTGGCATTACTAAATGCTGAAGGGGCACAGAATGCTGTTACTTTCCCACTAATGTGGCCCCTATTTTTCTATTTGCATTTTACATGCTTTTGAACTGCTTGGTTGGCAGAAGAAGCTTATTTATTTATAGTATTAGTATTCTAAGTTTATGGATTGATTGAATGATTGAATGATTGATTGATAAACTAAAAATTTGATTTTTGAATCCAAGTTTCTAGTCAAAAGTCAATAATTTTATCTATTTCCACAATATTCCTTTAATGTTGGAGAATTAAATTCTAAAATCAGTTCAATAAATCATTGTTTTCATTTTAAATTATGTGCAAAATAATACAATTCAGTCATTCTTTTCATTTTTAGACAAGAACAAATTGTACAGTATGTTACACTAAGACATGCACTAGTGATACTTTTATCCATTTATCATTTAGATTCCTTTATACTGTGCACTACTTTATTGTTTCAGTATGAACTATAGCAACCCTTGCTTTGAGCTTGCATCACACAGAACATAAAGTGATTCAGTGTCTGCTTTTCTCTGGTTTTTATTTTAAAAGGTCACTCATAACTATAAGAAGAATCCTTATCACTAGCTCTTTTTTTTCTTCTTTTTTTTCTGCACCATCTTATATCTCTTTATTGATAAGATTAAATGATGGAGAAGACAGAAAAGATCAATGTTATTCTGAAGGACTAGAACTTGCTGGCTGGCCTATCTTTGTGCTATCAATGAAAAGTGATTCTTTAACCTGCTATGTATTTTTATCCAAGTTCATCTTATTCAATCCTTTTTCTTTTGCTTTTTTCTTCCCTCATAGGTAAGTCCACTGTCTACTAAACTTTCCTTGACTCACTGTTGTTTGATCATAAAGGTGAGTTATTTTTCTTTCAATTGATTATTGATGATCATTTTACAGAAAATTCTGAAATCCTGTAATTAGGCTTTATCATTAGGCCTTTTGTTAGTGATTCAGATGGAAGAGATGCTGCACATTTATTTTCGGTCCATTATCACTCTATACAATGAGTTGAGGAAGAGACTCCAATATGTTTGAGAAAAATGTAATATAAGTCAGAATCTTGTGTATTTTTATTCTATCCAGTTTGTCACAAACTTGTATTATAGAAATAAAGAAAGGCTATATCAACAGTTATTTTCATATAGAATTTGAGAAGGATTTTGTGTGAAACAAGAAAAACAGAGAAGGAACCCAACTGAAAACAGGCAAGAAATAGAACTGTGAAAATCTGAAGGATTAGTTTTGGGGAGGAAGAGAGGGAGGAGGTGAGAAAGTAAGAAGGAAGGAAGGAAGGAAGATTTGAAAAGGTAGGTTATTTATTGTTTTCATAACTTTACAATATTCACTTTAGGATTATTTTTTATTGTCTCATTTTGTTGTGCAAAAAAATTACTGTATTTTCCTAAAGAAATAGCTGAAAAAGTGGTTGATGATGATGGCAACGATTGAAATAGAAACATAATAATCATTGCACCAAAGTCCAATTCATTAAGATTTATTGAAGGTTTTTTTAAAAATAAATAAATAAAGTGGGCTTTATTTTGGAATAGATATGCTTGGATTATACAAATAAAGCACAAATAAATAAGTCCAACTCTGTGTATCCAAACAAGAGTTATCATTGTTTTGAAATAATTATTCAACATCATAAGACCAATAGGAAAATATTGCTGAAAGTGATTTTTGAATGGAAAAAAAGATTTTTGTCTAATACCAACTGATAGAGACCCATATTGTTTGATTTGAAACATATACAGAAAAAATATGGCATATCTAAATAGTTTTGTACATGGGAGAAAATAAAAAAATATTATGCCCTTATGACATTTCAGAATTGCCTATGATTCTTGTTGTCCTCAGTAATCTGCTTTATATCATGTGGTTTATATTGTGGTTTATACTTCATTTATTGATTCACTTTGTTTACTGCCATGTTGGTATCAACGTGTTTCAGAATTTCCAATGTGATAATAGTGTTGGTTGATTTGCCACAAAAAAAAACAGAAAAAGACATTTTAATGTACTCAACAAAGGATCTATTGAACCTCTTGAACCTGAACAAAGCATCAGAGTCATGACTTCTCTGAATTCATTGCTCAGAATGATGACAACAGTTGGAGAATTAAAGAGTAATTCTTTACTTTTATTTCCTAGCTTCATAGGGCTATTCTACTTCATCAGATTTAGTAGATAATAATATATTAACAAATATAATGATTTGGGAGCGGGGGAGTAATGGTTCCTAAAAAATCATTACAACTTTTCTGACTTTTCTTGGCAGATAAATCAGGCAACCATGTTCTGATTATTTTTTCTAATGCACCTCCAAAAATGCTTCCTAACTCTGAAGTGGCTTCAAAAAGCATTGTTTTGCAGCACCACTCAAAACAGATGGTTTGTTGAGATAACTAGAACACAGTGCAGAATGGCATCTGGTAGTTGTTGTTTTTATAGCCCCGCACAGGCTGTTGCCCATCAAGCTGCATGTAGCTGACAAGGTGTTGAATAAGCATTCTGTTTTTATTTTACTTTGTATGTCAGTTATAAATAAATAAATAAAGGTAGACGGATTTATCAAGCTGTTAATAAACATCATTCATTGGTTTTGTTCTGTTTGGTGGTTTGCAACCTTTTTTTAGGCCCGTTAATACAGCCAGGAAACAAAAATTCAGATGCATTTAAATAAGATGCTCTCTACATTTATCACACAATCTTGGGTGTTTTGATTGTTCTGTGCAATGTGGCTATCTTTGCTTTGTGAAGAAAGACTGGAGTTCACATAAAGCAATACTTTTTAGCTCTCAGATTAATGGAAACCATTTCTACAATCTGCTGGTCTTGATTTCAGAATGTTGGAGTTGCTTGTATTTTCCTTTCTTTTAGACCATAGAATGGACTTTGTATAAAATCTAGAGTAACTGTCTTTGGCTGTTCAGGAAAAATGTTTTTTAAAATAATATTATTATCTTATTTCGTAACATTATGCATTTAATCATTACTTAGAAGATGGAACAACTTTTGTATCAATTATTAATGCTATGGAGGTAAATTTGTTTTTCTCTCTCATTATATATCATCTCATTGGTAGTACTGGATATGTTTGTGAACTTCCAAAACTTAATGGAAATAAGAATTCCATCCTATACTAAATGTTAAAATATAACAGCTTCACTGCCAGTTTGGGTGGGGTGTGATATCTTACTATTTTTTACTATATGTAAACAGGCAGAAAACCTCACACTCATTCACACTGATGTTACCTCATTGGGTAATGAAAGGTCTGCAAACAAATAATCAAGTTCAGAGAGCACTAAGAATTCAGTGGATACAAAATGATAAAATAAGATGCTACACTGTACTATAGTTACAGATATATGAATTGGCATGCAAGGGAAACTGAACTATGATAATGTCATGGCAACAACTGTAGGAGAAACATAAAATTGGGAAATTGAGAATGTAGTTTAGGAGCTTCACCAAGGTCTCAAGAGCAAATAGTCTTATAAAATGGAATTTTCCTATCTTTTCCAAAAGAACCTCTGTTCTTTGGAAAAGATATATACCTTGCCACCTGAAAGCTCTTCTATAACCAAGAATTGTTACAATGATTAAATAATCTGCTTGCTTTAGGGAACAATTGATTCTATCCAAATTAAAGTGACACAGAACCAGTGATAATGAAAATAATTATAGATGAAAATGAAAAATCCTTGAAACAATTTTTGCACAAAGAAATAAAGAAGTTTTTAAATAGAGAAACAGTTTTACATATAAAACAGATACATACATATAAAAAACAAATTACTTATTTCATTGATATCTCCATATTATATTTTTTCTAGTCAATAACTTTAAGTACTCCTATTTAGCTTTAAGTAGAGATGATTTTTAAAATGTACACTTCCTAACTTGTCTCTAAAGAGAAATTTTTTACAACCCAATAACATAGAAAGCCTAGGTTAGGTCTCCAGCACTTGCCAGAACAGATTCCTGCTCTGTTATTTGGGATTGGTTTAACCCAATCGGGATTGTTTTAACCCAATTGGAAGTGATGAGGCGATTAGGACAATAAGCACATGATGTCCTTCCTGGCTAACCAAAACTGCCTAACGGTTATTGTGTGGGTAAGTTTCAGTGGGCAGCGACAGATTGACAGTGGGGCAACATTGTATTGTGCTGGTTTTTCTCCTTTGTCTTAGGTCAATATCAGTCACTGGTGATTGGGAGGAAAGATCTGGATAGGTTGTGTATGTTATCTCCTCTTCTCTTCAACTTTTATATGAAGCTTCAGACTGAGATCATCCATCACCTTACACTTCAATATCATTGATATGCTGATACTTAATTATATCTTTCTTCCCCTGGTGGATTAAGTGATGCTGTTGAAGGTTGTATAGTGTCTGGATTGGGAACAAAAGATTTGAACTGAACACTTGCAAAACTGGATGGCTCTAGATTTTGGGAAACTATTTCAGGGACTATGCCATTTTTGGTATTGCCAAAAACAAATTCATTATTCAATCTGAGAAGCCTTCTAGATTTATTTCTTGCTCAAAGGCAAATGGCAGTTGTGGCAAGAAGGGTTTTGCACAATTTTGCACCATGTGCAAGTTGCTCACTTTCCTGGGATTTGCAGTCATTCATGTTATGGTAAACTCCCATATAGACTGTTGCAATGTACTTTATATGGGGCTGCCCTTGAAGGGTATAGGGAAGCTTTATTGCTATAAGCAGTGCAGGTAATTATTTGTACCTCTAGAACAGCACATGTTACACTTTATTCCATGAGCTGCTTTGGATGCCAGTTTGCTCTTGGATCCAATTCTAGGTACTGCTTTTGACCTTTAAAGCTCTTCATGGCATAGAATAGATTATTTGAAGGATTGCCTTCACCTAATGATATCTGCCCATCCCATTAGGTCTGGCAGAAGAAATGTTCTACAGGTCTTGTCTGCAAAGGAGTTACACCTGGTAGTATCTCAAAGATAGGTCTTTTATGCCCTGATTTCTTCCTGTGGAACAAACATCATTCAACTCTGAGGTGAGACTGGTTCCATTGCTGACATCCTTTTAGAAATCTCTTAAAACACATTTATATCATCAGGCTTAGAGATCTCCATAAATTTAGATCTCTATATTGTTTATAATGATAGCTCACTCTGCTACTTTGATGTTGGTAATTTTGACAGGTGTTTTTAATTATAAAATTGTACATGTTTATTGTTGTCTTTTAATGATGTTTTTATTGCCCAGAGTCACATTATGTGAAATGGGCAGCTATATAAATGTTACAAACAGACAGAAAGATAGATAAAATTTGTAGATATGTCAGTTATAATATGTTCTTGGCTTTGCTGAGTAATTCTTACTTACTAACTTACTTAAGACATTTACTTACTTAATCACTCACTCACTCACTCACTCACTTCCTTTATAAAGAACTCAAAGTGGCAAGCTACCTAATACTCATTCCTTCTCCTATTTTCCCCATACAACAACCCTGTGAAGTGGGATGGGCTGAGAGAGAGTGATTTTCTTAAAGTCATCCAATCAGCCTTAGGCAGAACTAGAACTCCCAGCATCCTGGTTTCTAGGCTGACACCTAACTACAACACCCAACTGGTTCCCATGGGGATTAGGTAGACCATGTTCACATATATAAGTACACTTTCAGTTGTTTCCAACATAAAAAGCATTAGGGGAGAAATTAATGATGAACCTGTTGATTTTATTATTTTACTCTAGAAGTTCCACATTTTTGAGAAGCTTTTTATCCACTTTTTTGTCCCTATACCATAAGTATCTGTGAAAGCCAAGTACATCCAGAATTGGCATTCTACTGTTGCACATTTCATAAGTTAGCACTCAATTTGTTTTGCTTTTAAACCGGTGATTAAGGAAGATATTTTGTTGTCAAAAGCAACACAAAAATGATATTATATACATTTTTTGTCACTTAACATTTGTCAGTACATTACATTCTTGGAAGGATTTTGAAAGGCTGAAAATGCTGAAAAAGTTAGATACCACCTCAAGCAAATATAAGTCTAGTCATAACAAATGTATACTTTTGACAAAACTTCCACAAGAGTCACCAACAGTATCGTTTGCAATTAATGAGAATTTTGGGATACAAAATAGAAAGGATCAATTAGTTTTGGAAGGAACTTTTACACATAGTATCAGAGAATCATAAGATTGGAAGGGACAATCTAGTCCAACCTGAGCTTATTTCTAAAATAGCCAGACCTGATTTCTCATTTTTATTCAAACACAATCTTTGTCTACACTACACTGAGCTATTCTATAATAGCAAGACATTTATTTTGTTGATATAATTTTTTTTCTGAATGAATTAATTACTGTACAGTACATACATTTGCTTATACACATACACATACATGCATTTACTTTGTGTGAACAAAGTTTTATGGGGTCCTTGGTACCAAGGTCCCTTCGTGTCAATCCTGAATTATAAATATTCTCCTTTATTGGTATACATTTCTGTCTTATAAACCCATAGTGCTGGTTTAGACCATTGAGAAAGCCCTGCTTAACCAGTAATCTGTTAAATATTGTTACTTTGAAATTTAACTTAATTGCGTATCATTAGAGAGAAACTGGAAAGGTACAGAATATTTTGACTTTCTATAACCCATTAAAATAGTTGACTGTTACTGGTATAAAAATGACACTTCCAAACTAAAAGCTGTTGACTCTTATATAATAATTTGTTATTAAAATATGCCCTTCCTTATTGCTTTGGAAGGAATTGCTTGTGAACTACTGTCTGGGGGTTGCTTGCTGGTTACTCACTAGAATGTTAGATGTATTGTTCAATCAGCCTGTTGGCCACCCTTGAGTGTTGGCAATTACAGCTCCATTTGAATCAGCCATGGCTTCATTTCAGGTGGTATATTGAATCTTTTGCCAAATCCAGTTTACTATCAGCTATTTTCCTTGCAGTAGCCATGTGAGCAATACACATGTGAGCTCAACAAATGCTCATTACAAGAGGGAACTTGGCAAGCCAAAATAAACCATAATGTCCTGAGCACCCTATGATGTGCTTTGATGTACTCAGAGATATTCACAAAATAATAAATATGGTAATTGCAAATAACCATATCGAAATACAAAAGTCTTCTAAAGAACATAGCAACTTGCTTTTTTGAATCTAGCTATTAGTATACTTCACTTAGAATAATGAAAGAAATCTATCCCACAATAAGGTTTTTTTTGATTGCCTCTTTATTTGGCATCTCTTATGAACTTTGACTCAAATTCAGAGGGGGTATTCAGCAGTTTCTGACCAGTTCTGGAGAACCAGTAGCAGAAATTTTGAGTAGTTCGGAGAACCGGCAAAAACCACCTCTGACTGGAGAGTTTACAGTATCCTTCCCCTGCCATGCCTACCAAGCCACGCCCAGAGAACCGGTAGTAAAAAAATTTGAATTCCACCACTGCTCAAATTGTATATATGTAAACAGATATATATTGGGTTACCAAAATGATATTTGTGTTTTAAGTCTTTTACATTTTACAAATTGGTCATATTGAAATACAGTGCACCAAAGAAGTCAGAATTAAAATAAAGTTTCCTGAGGTTTTTAGCAAGCAAACAACTACACAGACTCCAGTTTCTCTTTATTTATAATTAGTGGCCATTGAAATTGAATTATTCCCATGATGGACAGAAGGAAGGAAGGAAGGAAGGAAGGAAGGAAGGAAGGAAGGAAGGAAGGAAGGAAGGAAGGAAGGAA
>BLBF01000006.1:30335705-30364972 GCA_015471245.1 Laticauda colubrina
CTATCTATCTATCTATCTATCTATCTATCTATCTATCTATCTATCTAGCCTCTGGCCAAAGAAACACTCCAAATCCCCAGAGTCTGAAATAGCTTTCTACTTAATTGATGCTCAACGCTTTATGAATATTTGAAGTTAGTTCAGAATATTATATGAAATCTTTTTGTTAACTTTTTGTTGTTAATTTTTAGAATTACAATGTTTCTATTAAAGAGCAAAAACTGGCAATTTCTCAGCTTAATATTTTTGGATTGACAAAACTGTATTATTCTGTCTCAACTAGGTATGGATAGATTGTTTTGATGATTGATTCATAAATAATGACCATAAAGTATTAATTAAAATTTTATTCCATGGCAGTATAAGAAAATACTGCAATAATATCATAAACATTAGGCAACAAACAAAGAATATCCAAGAAAACAGAAGAATATAACATAAGATAGCAATAGAATAATATTAAAATAAGAAAAAGAAATACCTTAAACCCCTTCTATCAATCAGAAAATTCTAAGGAGAAAATGTTAGGCAGATTTCGTCAAATTTGGGGTACTGTTTATTTAAGCACCCTCTCATACTGTTATTGCACAAACACATGGAGGAAGGTAGGATATAAATTTAGTAAAAAACAATAGCATCTTATTTCATTGGTATTATAGTGTAGATTAAATATTTTAAAATATATTTAAAATTCTAATATAATATTTTTAACAATTCAAATGTAACAAAGTTACTTTTTAAGTTCTAATCTACAAAAAATTCACAATAGAATTTGTAATGCATATTCTAACACATATCTCTCTCTCACACACACACACACACTCACTCACACACACTTTCTGAATGTAGATTTACAGATTAACAGAGTTGGAAGGCATCTTGTAGGTCATCTAGTCCAACCCCCCCCCCCCCCCCCCCCCCCACCAAAACAAAACCATCTCCAACAATTGGCAGTCCAGTCTCTTCTTGAAAGCCTCCACTGAAGGCAAGCTGTTCCATTGGTTGATTGTTCTCACTGTCAGAAATTTATCCTTATTTCTAGGTTGTATCTCTCCTTGATCAGTTTCCATCCATTATTCCTTATCTGTCCTTCTGGTGCCTTGGAAAATAGCTTGACCCCTGCATCTCTGTGGCAGCCCTTAAAATATTGGAACACTGCTATCATGTCTCCCTGGTCCTCTTCACTAGACTAGACATGCCCAGTTCCTGTAACTGGTCTTCGTATGTCTTTAGAATAGAATAGAATAGAATAGAATAGAATAGAATAGAATAGAATAGAACAGAACAGAACAGAACAGAACAGAACAGAACAGAACAGAACAGAACAGAACAGAATAGAATTCTTTATTGGCCAAGTGTTGGAATTTGTGTTGAGGGGATTATTTGTTTAGCAGAGTGATGGCATTCAGGAAAAAACTTTTATTGTGTCTAGTTCTGATGTGCAGTGCTCTATAGTGTCATTTTGAGGGAAGGAGTTGAAACAGTTTATGTGAGGGGTCTGTAAATATTTTCACAGCCCTCTTTTTGACTCATGCAGTGTACAGGTCCTCGACTGAAGGCAGGTTGGTAGAAATTGTTTTTTCTGCAGTCCTAATTATCCTCTGAAGTCTGTGTCTGTCCTGTTGAGTTGCAGAACCAAACCAGACAGTTATAGAGGTGCAGATGATAGACTCAATAATTCCTCTGTAGAACTGGATCAGCAGCTCCTTGGGCAGTTTGAGCTTTCTGAGTTGGCACAGAAAGAATATTCTTTGTTGTGCTTTTTTGATGATGTTTTTGATATTAAGTGTTCATTTTAGGTCTTGTGATATGATAGTACGTAGAAATCTGAAGGTCTCTACTGTTGATACTGTATTGTCTAGTATTGTAAAAGATGGTAATATGGGAGGGTTTCTTCTAAAATCTACCACCATCTCTATGGTTTTGAGTGTGTTCAGTTCCAGATTATTCCAGTTACACCACGAGGCAAGTTGTACAACTTCCTGTCTGTATGCAGATTTGTCATTGTCTCGAATGAGATGAATCACTATTGTGTCATCTGCAAACTTCAATATTTTAACAGATGGATCATTTGAGATGCAGTCATTGGTATATAGGGAGAAGAGAAGTGGAGAAAGCACACAGCTTTGGGGGTGCCTGTGCTAATTGTACTGTTATCAGAAGTGATTCTGCCTAGCTTCACCTGCTGTTTCCTGTCTGTTACAAGTGTGTTCAGGTACACTAGATGGTTTAGTTTAGTTAGAAAAATGTCTGAATTGATGATATTGAATGCTGAGTTAAAGTCTACAAAGAGGACCCTTGAATAGGTACTTGGAGATTCAAGGTGTTGTAGGATGTAGTGCAGAGCCATATTAACGGCATTGTTGATGTTTTTGCTCAGTATGCAAACTGCATGGGATCTAACAGCAGATCCATAATGGTTTTCAGGTGGGACAGCACTAACCTTTCAAAGGTTTTCATAACTACGGGTGTTAGAGCAACTGGTCTGTAGTCATTTAGTTCCCTGATAGAGGGCTTCTTTGGCACTGGAATGGTAGTAGAGCACTTAAAGCAAGAAGTAAAATAGCACATCTCTAGTGATTTATTGAAGATTTGGGTGAAGATGGGAGCCAACTGATCAGCACAGACTTTTAAACAAGAAGGAGTTATCTTGTCTGGCCCTGGTGCTTTTCCTGGATTTTGTTTGTGAAATAGATCTTGCACTTCTTTTTCTGTGATCATCAGAGGTTGTGAATCCAATGGGTTGGAGTCATTTGTAGGAAGCTTGGCTTTTGTTGCTGTGTTTGAGATAGGGGTTGTGGAGGGTGGCTGCAATTTCCTTTCAAACCTGCAGTAAAACACAATCAGGACATCAGCTATTTGTTGATTTTCTTCTTCCTGAGAAGCAGATTTGCTGTAATCAGCAATATTTTTAAGTTTTAGTCTCCAGTTCCCTAATCATCCTGGTTGCTTATTTTGCACTTCACATCTTTTTTTTATAGTGTGGTGACCAAAACTGGATTCAGTATTCTAGGTGTGGTCTTACTAAAGCTTTATAGAGTGGTATTAGTACCTTACTTGATCTTGATTGTATCCCTCTGTTAATGCAACAGGATTATGTTGGTATTTTTGGCTGCCACAGCACATTGCTGGCTCATATTTAATGGGTTGTCCACAGGGGTGAGATATGACAGGGTTATCTACCGGTTCGGTGATTTATGAGGTTCGGTGATTTATGATGTGCTTCCCTGCAAGCTGCACTTGCGTGCCTCTAAATTGTCATCAGCCTTTGAAACAGCCTTCTTTTCCTGCTTTTTTAACTGCAGCTGTGCCTCACATGGCAACTGAAGTTGAAAAATCAGGAAATAAAGGTCAGGTAAGAGCCCGGTTAGGTGGGTGGGCAAAAACGTCAGCAGACACAGAACCGGTTTTATGTCTGCTGCTCTTCAGAGCTACCAATTCTACAGAGGTGGACAGAACCGGTAGAAATTCATTCCTGGTTGTCCACTAAGACTCCAAGATTCCTTTCATAGTTACTGCTATTAAGCCTGGTTTCTCCCATCTATATGTGCAGTTTTGGTTTTTCTTACCTAAGTGTAAGACTTAATTAGCTGTGTATCTTTATGATGATGATGATGGCCTTAACCTGCCTTATGTCAAGTTTCTTGATTTTATGTTGCTCTATATCAACCTTAGTATTCTCAAACTTTCTGCATTTAACTTGTAACCTTCAATATGAGGAAGCATTTCTTTATTATTATTTGAATTGCAAGTGCCAAATAACAAATAGTTATGGCATTCTAAAACAAATCTAATCTCATTTAATAGCATGAGAGCATTTCAAATGGTCATAATTTACTTCTATGAATGACATAATGGGTGCAAGATTTAGTTAGCATGAAATCTTTAGTTTCTTATTATTTCAGCACTATCACTAAAGAAAATGCAGTTAAGAACTTTTCCTCTTTATCAGATCTTCTTTATTCTATCAACTAATTGTTTTATTTTCAAACATTGCCAACTTCTGATTTGCTAAGCATGCCCAAATCAATTATGCCTGTCAGTTATAATGTTTAAACCTTAATGGAAAGTTTATAAATTTAATCCATCATATTTTTCAATGTTTATATTGATATTAAAATATGATTAATAATTAATTTTGGAACATTCCATTATAAGGAGAACTTGGAAACAAGACCACAAAATCCATACTTTTCAGGATGTTTGAATGAATATGAATATATATACACATATATGAACAAATCCCATGAAAATATGCATAACAATATGCAAAAAGATGTGCAATTTTTGGAAAAGTACGAAGTGTCTTTTCCTGTTGAAACTGTTTGCAAAATGCATGATGACAAAAACATACATTGAAAAATATGCCCGTTTGGATAACTGCACACAAAACATGAACAATCTTGCCAGCTTTTTCTACTGAATTTGTCAACAGCATAATGAAATAGAATTTTATGTTGAAAAATTGAATAATTCAGTTTAAATACCACTAACAAGGTTCTTTGTTCTAATCTATGACAATAAGTGTGACTTAATTTATATCAGATAGCTTTGCTGTTATTTTGGTATCAGATTAAAATCCACTTATTTAAGCAGGCTTTGAAAACAATTAACATTGTCTATTATTTTTATTATTCTGAATTGGTTTTGTATTATGCTCTTTTTATCCCCCTATCTGATTAATCAGTTTTAATTTAAAAAAAAAAAAGTAAGGCAGCTAACTGCAGTTTAGGCTGTGAACTTCTGTATATCTCTTTTGCTTCCTAGGTCTAGCAGAATAGAAAGCCTTGTTTACCTTGCCTCTGTTTCATGTGATTATCCAGCACCTGATAATAATCATTTAAGTCTAGATAAGGATTCTTGAGGAATTTGGTTGTTGTATTTTAAGTATATAATTTCGGCAAATTATCTTGGCTTGAACAAAGCTGTCCACCAGTTTTCCTACTTGTGTGTCAAACTGGCATTTGGGCTGCACAGGCAGAAGGGTGATTCAATTTTTGACAATTTAAAATAATAACATAGACATTTTTAAGAATGAAGCATATATTTAATGCATATTTATATACATATTTAATAGCTGGAATGGAGAAAAGCACTTTGAAGGTTGATAGATAAGGTATGTATGAACAAGAAAGTATAGCATAATTCAAGCAAGTACAACAAAATAAGCACTTTTTTTCTTCCTCATTTTGGTTTATGCTCTCTCTCAAAAAATGCACATCCGTAGATCTAGATGTCAATGCACAAGTAAACATATGCATACTGATTTTATCTACCAACTGGTATGTGTGTGTGCACGTACTGCGCTATATTCCTTTGGAACCAAAAGTAATAAAAAGACAACTGATTAATTCTAAATAGAAAAGTCACGTGAACAATAAAAACATTATAAAAGATTCTTTTTTAAGAAAATCTTTTATGTTAACTCCCTGCAGAGCTTACCTTGAAAAGTTTGAAATACTGTTGTGCAGATAAATAAGATTATAATACTAAAACACTTTATACTCTTTATATTTTCAAAGTGCAAAAGAAACAAGCAACCCAATTAATACATTGTGTGTATCGGTAAGGAATAAATGTGATACTATTGCATATTACTTTCTGCAATATTAGCATATTTGCGCTGTTATGAGACAGCAGATCACATATGAGCTGAAGGCCTACAGCAGGCATCAGAAAACCAGTCTTTAAAAAAAAAAAAAAGACATTGAATTAACTCATCAAGCTAAGATACCAGTCTTTCTTATTTACCATAAACAGAACTGCCAGCAGAATTATTATAATACATATGGTAGAATTTTTGGAAGCATGATATCATATACAGGTAGCCCTTGATTAGCAACTGCAATAGGGACTGGCAACACAGTTATTAAGAGAACGATCACTAAATGAAAAACCATGTGATTGAGACTATGCTTAATATTGTACACAAAGTAACATGTTTTTGCCATTGCAGTCAATTAGCACGACTAAAGGATTTTGAGAAGATCAAGAATGTGGGCATTGCTTGCAAAGTTATTTTTATCGTGATCTTAACTGCAAATGATGGCTGACTGAAGCAATTTCTACATGAAAACTCCCTGTACTGCGATATATGTGTCCTGAGATAATTTCATCAGAGTCATCTCTATTTAGTGATTGTTGGAAACTTCAAATGGACATCTTTTCACAGAGCAAGATCAACCTGAATTACACTCTGCTAAACAAATAATTTCACCAACACTGTCAGACTATTTATTAAATCTGCATTACTATAATTATTAATCTTCTCATCCTTCATTTTACCCATCTCCCCCCACTTATGACTGTATGACTGTAATCTTGTTGCTCGTATTCTAATGATTTTTATTGACAGTTTCCTAGTATGATTTGATTACTTATTGTACCTTATGAGTATTATTAAGTGTTGTACCTTTTGATTCTTGACTCTTGACGAATGTATCTTTCTTTTTTAGTTTAGTTTAATTTACTTTATTGTCATTGCACCTCGTATGATGAAATCAAACACCATCTTCAGTGCACATCATGACCATGAAAATAAACACAAACACATATCCTTCACACTCCACACATTGAATTGAAATTTTATGTACACCGAGAGTATATGCACTAAGACAAATAACACTTGGCCAATAAAGAATTCTATTCTATTCTATTCTATTCTATTCTATTCTATTCTATTCTATTCTATTCTATTCTATTCTATTCTATTTCCTCATAGTTTACAAAGTCTGTACAGTTTTATTTTATGTTGCAAAAAATATAAAATCTTGATCTTCTAATAACCTGAAATATGATATCAAAAAGAGGAAAAGTCTTATATTCTAAATTTGAACTGAAAGGTTTTCTTAATTGAATACTGGTAGTCCTCGACTTACAACAGTTCATTTAATGACCATTCAAAGTTACAATGGTCACTAAGTGACATACGACCTTTTTCATTCTTGTGACTGTTGCAGCATCCCCCTAGTCATGGAATCACAATTTGGACACTTGGCAAGTGACTCACATTTATAACTATTGCAGTGTCCTGGAAACATGTCATCATCTTTTGTGACTACCTGACAAGCAAAGTCAATGGGGAAGCCAGATTCATTTAACGGCGGTGTTACGAACTTAACAACTGTACAAGAACGTAAAATGATAAAAAATTCACTTAACAACTGTCTTACTTAGCAATAGAAATTTTGGGTTCAATTATGATCATAAGTCTAGGACTACTTGTGTAAAATTGTTTATCTATCGTATCATTGATTCAAAAAACAGATGTTATTAGAAAAAAATAGCCAGGAATTTCCAGTTTCATATTCCTTTGATATTGTTTTTGTATTATTAGACTTTAAAATGGATTTTGAAATACAGTCCCTCCCTTGGATATACTTCAAAAAGAAAAAAAAATGAAAAAATAACACCTCATGGCTGCAATGTTTTACAGAAATATTCCAAACTATAAACATGGTCCTAATCCCAAAGATACAGTAATTTCAAAGAAATCTCATCCTGCATACAAGCAAAACCTTCTTTGTATATGCATAAGACTATTTTTTTTTTCTTATAAGGAGATTTTTACAGACCCATAGTATCATGGGATCATAGTATCATGGCATCAGCTGATCAAGCTGTAGTAGTGGCATGCTCATATATTTTATACCAAATTATAAATATATGTACAAACATGCAAACACACACATGCATTTATAAATGGTATATTTCTGTGCAGTTCTGAACATTGAAAAGGCAAATAAATACACATATTTCACTTTATAAAATATATTATACATGTATAGCAACTGGCCAGTAGAACCCATATGTATATTCAAGCGTACTTTTTGGTATATAGTTGAAAGTCAGAAAGAATTTTTTCAGTGAGCTGGCATTCAAATAATAGTATAAAATAAATAAGCAAACAAAATAGTTTGAGATTCTGAATATATCATTTCACTTTCTTTCTTTTTTTATAAATTTTACTGTTTTTTATAAATTTTACTGTTTTCTAAGACAAACAAAGACAAACAAAACATAAAAACATCAAGCCATCTTACATACATACATACATACATACATACATACATACATACATACATATATATATATACACATACATACATACAGTGTGTCGGTTGTTTTACAAATTGTTTTGTGCTTCCACTTTGTAGTCTTCAATTACAATTACATTGTATATATTCTCATATTGTCAATCAAATATTAAGTACATTAATATCATTGTGAATCAATCATTTGACTATATTATTATGTATTCATGTTTATGAGATAATCCATATTTTACTTAATTTCTTTTATGACAGTTCATATTATCATCTCAAATCTATCCTATAATCATTTTGTAGATATAATTAAAAATACATCTTTATATATTCTTTATTTTCTAAAAATCTACATATATCATTACCATGTTTTATTGTCTAACCATTGACAGAATAGATCCCAAATTTTATAAAATTGTTTATCATCTTGTTCTCTGATTTCAAATGTCCATCTACTCGTTTCAGCACATTCCAATGTTTTCTTAATAATTTCCTCCTGTGATGGTATTTTCTCATTTTTCCAGTTTTTGGCAAATACAATCCTAGCCGCTGTTAACACATTTACAATCAGATATTTCAATTCTTTACTGTATATTTCAGGTAAAATTCCCAATAAAAATATCTCTGGTTTCAAGTCTATATGCTTATTTGTTATTTTTTCCATCCATGTGTGGATTTTAGTCCAATATTTTTTGGCATCCGCACAAGTCCACCACATATGGTAATATGAGCCAAGTACCTGATGACATTTCCAATATTTTTCAGATTTGTTCTTGAACATTCTTGCTATTCTTGTTGGGGGAAAATGCTACCTGTAAAACATCTTATACAAATTTTCTTTATATGCTGTTGACATTGTCATTTTATAATTTTGAGACCACAATTTTTGCCATTTCTCTAGATCAGTCCCATATCCAGAATTCTTCCCCCAAGCAATCATAGTTTCTTCTTCTAGTTTAATTTCTAATAAATATCCATACAATTTCTTAATCACCTTTTCATCGGTACCTTTCAAAATCTTATCTAAATCAGTCAGTTTATCATAGAAACCTTATGAAAACCAATTCATCTTTATACCTTGTTCCTCTAATTTTTGCATAGATTTAAGTTCAACCTTTTCATTCACTATTTCACCATATCTAACTGTTTGTTCCTTTTTATATATTATAGGATAGGAAAATGCTTCAATAGTCGATAGTCAGACTGGAATTTTCAAATAACATTGCCTTTTAGTCTTCTCCCAGTTTAACCACAGAGATTCCCGTGTATAATGTCTTCTAAAATACCCCTGTATTTTAGTTCCTTTATGCTATAAAAAAGCATGCCACCCCAGCAACAGATCATATCCTTTTAATGTCAACAATCTAGCATTTCTTAATGTTATCCATTTCTTAACCCACATCAAATTTGTAGCTTGGTAATACAACTCTCAATTAGGCAAACCAAATCCTGCTCTTATTCTAGCATCTCACAAAAGTTTTAATTTTATTCTCGTTTTCTTACTTTCCCATATATATTTCAACACAATTTTGTTTAAATATTCAAAATAATCTTTTCCAAGACTAACTGGAATTGTTTGGAACAAATATAAAATTCTGGGTAATATATTCATCTTGATTGTTGATATTCTCCCTATTAATGACAGTTGTAAATTTTCCCATTTCACCAAATCTAGCACTATCTGCTGCTTAAGTTTAATATAGTTATTCTCTTTTAGTGTACTACATATTGCTGTCAAATGTATCCCTAAGTACTTGATCTTATTCGTGACCTAGATTTTCAATACATCCACCAATTCTTCCTTTTCCTTCCATATTCTTTGTCAAAATCTTTGTTTTGTCTTTATTTATTTTCAGACCAGCAACCTTCTCATATACCTCTATCTTTTCTATCAGTTTTAATGCTGTTTCTAGTGGGTCTTCTAAAATGAAAACCAGATCATCTGCGAATGCTTGCAACTTAAATTCTTCCTTTTTAATTTTCATCCCTTTTATATCCTTTTCTTCTCTAATATTTCTGTGTAACACTTCCAAGGTTAACACAAATAACAAAGGAGTGGGCACCCTTATCTTGTTCCTTTTCTTATATCAATAGAGTCTGTCAGTTCTCCCTCTATCATTATCTTTGCCATTTGCTTATGATATATAGTTTCTATTGCTTGGATAAATTTTTTACCAAAGCCCATTTGTTCCAGCTGTAATAATATGAATCACCAATTTACATTATTGAATGCCTCTGTGCATCTAAAAATATCAAAGCCATTTGTTTTTCAGGATGTGCCTCGTAGTATTCCGAAGTGTCCAAAATTACTCTCATTTTGATCAGGGTGGATACAATTATTTAGGTATTTTTTTAAGTCTTTCTGCCAACATTGAAGCAAAAATTTTATAATCTGCATTTAGTAAGGAAATAGGTCTATAGTCCTTGATTTGTAATGGGTCAGCCTTCTCTTTTGGGACAAGTATAATATAAGCATCTGACCATGATTTCAGTATCTTCTTCTTTAACATAACTTCATTCATAACGTCTAGCAATGGAAGGTTCAGTGATTCTTTTGTGTTTTGTAGAAGTCTGCCGGAAGTCCATCTGGGCTTGGTGCCTTTCCATTGTTTTGCTTCTTAAGTGCTTCAGTTAACTCCATCATCGTTATATTACTTTCTAACATTATTTCAATCTCTTTAGCTATCTGGGGTAGGTTAGCATTCTGTAAGTACTGTTTCACACTTTCCTTGTCAATATTCTCTTGTGTGTATAGTTTCCCATAATAGTCTCGTATAATTTCCTTTTTCTCTTTACTTCCATAGCAAACTTGGCCTTGATCATCTATTAATTGCAATATTTTCCTTGATTCTTTCTCCTTTCTCTTTATATGCCAACCATCTACCTGGTCTGTTTGCATCTTCAAAATAGTTATCTTTCACACCTCTGATTTTCTGTGCTAGTTCTTCTTTTTCCATTAGTCCCATTTTATGTTTAATTATGTCCATTTTTAACTTAATGTCCTTTTTCTATGGCATTTTCTATAACTCTTTTTCAAGTCCTTTATATTCATCCTCTCATGTCTTAGAGGCTAGCCTTTTTGTGGTATTTCTTTTCCTTGTATAGTCTATTATCAAGCCTCTGGCATATGCCTTCATTTTATCCCATACGTTCTGCATTAATGTGTTTTCTTTTTTATTTTCTCCAAAGAAAAAAGCCAGTTCTTTCTCCATCCTCTATAAGAAATCTTTTTCTTTTCGTACAGTATTATTTAATGTCCATCTTGATCTTCTTCTTTGTCCTTTCCATTTAATCATCATTGGATTGTGATCTGTCCAAGTACTTGTTTATCAATATTTATTTCTTGGATATTAGCTAACAATTCTGTTGACATCCATATCATATCTATTCTGGACCATGATAAATGTCTGTTTGAATAGAAGATGTATTGTTTAGTCTTAGCATTTCTTTCTCTCCATGTATCTTTTAAATTTATTTCATCTATCATTTAAAAAAAGAATCTAGGGAGAGTCTTTCTGTTTTGCTTTGTTGTTTTCTGTGCTATATAGTCCAATTTATTGTCTACAATTCCATTAAAGTCTCCCATCATAACTATATTAGCATAGTCCAGTTCGATTATTTTCATATGTAACTTTCTACAAAATTCTTCTTGGTTGTCATTCAGGGCATAGATTGCATTCAGGAGTGTTTTCATATTATTGTCCATTATTTCCACCATTAATAATCTTCCATTGTCATCGGTATAGATCAATTTCACTGGGATAATATCTTTAATATATAAAACCAGTCCTCTTTTCTTGCTTTGTGTCATAGAAGAAAATATTTTCCCTAATGTTGGCTGTATCAACAGTTGTTCATGTTGCTTTTTAATATGTACCTCTTGCAGGCAGATTATGTCAAATTTTAATTTCTCTAATTTATGAAAAGTTTTTCTTCTTTTAACAGCTGAGTTAAGTCTGTTTATGTTAATTGTAATCAGTTTTTTCTCTTCCATGATTATATTTTTATAGTCGATTTAGCAGCTCTCCAAGATCTTGGTTCACATTGTTCTTTAACTTCCACCTTTCCACCTACTGCACCTTCTTCTTTTTCAGTCACTATTTGGCAGTCCTCTTGGAATTCAGTTAGTGACATTTCTTTTTCTGTCTCCTCCTCTTTCCCTCCAAAATATTCTGTATAAAATAATTCAGCTTTCTCAATTGAATCAACTCTATGTCTCTGTTCTTGCCACGTGAACATTAAACCTTCTGGAATCAGCCACCTATAATTCACCTCTTTTTTAAGTAGATTTTTAGTCAGAAATCGGTATTCTCTTCTCATCTCTCTCACTCTTCTGGATATTTGTTTCAGGACCACGGTCCCCTTATCTTTATATTTCAATATATTTCATTGAAATATATTTGCTTTTTTATGGATTTTTTTGTAAATCTGATGTGAACTTCTCTTGGTAAGCTATTTCTCATTGCATATCTTGTGAAGATTCGGTAAACCTCGTCAATTCCATCCATCATATTCTCTTTGGTTATTTCCGAAGCTTCAGGCAAAATTTCTATCATTATCTCAGCTAGGTTTTGTCCCTTTTCTTCCTTTATGTTTTGGAATCTGAGATAAAATTCTGATCTGTCCATCTCCTATCTCAGCATCCCACTTTTATCTTGTTCAACTACAGATAATCTGCTATCTATATCTCCAATCTTCTTATCTTTTGTTCATCTTCTTCTTCAATTTTTTGGAATCTCTCATCATACTTCATCATCATTTGCTGAATATTCTCCACCTTTTCATCAGTTTTTCCTGTTCTTTGTTCAATGTTCTCTGTTCTCTTTTCAATATTCTATGTTCTTGTTTGTATATTTTGAATTCTTTGCATAATCATCTGCAGCGTCACTTTTTCCTGTTCTTTTTCTTGCTGTTACATTGTCTGTATTGAGTGTTGTCCTCCAGATGGTGAAGAGGAAGAAATAGAAGTTGAAGGACCAGCCACCATTAGTTTCCTACTCATTTCAGACAATTCAAAATCTTCAGGTTCTTCTCGACTTTAATCTACTGGTGAAATAACAAATTATAATTCCAAGTAAAAATAGTGGGAAAAAAAGAAGCCAAATAATAGTAATGATTAAAAAAAAATTCTTCAGGTTCTTGTATACCTTAATCCAATTGATTGGTTAGATAGCAGTAAAAACTCAAAAAAGGAAGAAAAGACCATAAACAGAAAAAGGAAAAAATTGTTAAATCTTGAAGGGGGTAGAAAAATAGAAAATAAAAAACTAAAAAAGAAAAAAAAGAAGTTCTTCAGATTGTTCAACACCTTAATCCAATTAAGAAGTCCCAGGTATAAAAAGATGTACAAAAAAAAAAGGAAGGCATAAAAAACCCCCAATATGGATAGTAAATTTTAAAAAAAGATACAGGGGAGGGAGAGAAAAAAAAAAGAAAAGAGTCTACTCCCTTAAAAGAAAAAAAGAAGGAAAACATTAATACTAAAACTTTTCCTTTAAAATAAAATGCAAACATAAAAATTAGACTTCAAAAACAAATAGAAAGACAAAAACAAGTTCCAGAAGGCCAAAGATCCAAATAGCTATTACAAAAAGTAAACTAGTAAGGAGGCGGTTTGTTAAAGTAAGAAATAGCCCAGCTTAAGAAAGTAGAAAGAGCACGCTGCACCTTATTTAGTTATCCAAGGCTTTTGTTAAAATTTATAACTCTCTTCTCCAGAGTCTTATCA
Organism: Laticauda colubrina; assembly: GCA_015471245.1. Lineage (NCBI taxonomy): Eukaryota > Metazoa > Chordata > Lepidosauria > Squamata > Elapidae > Laticauda > Laticauda colubrina. The sequence continues at coordinate 30,349,479 of BLBF01000006.1, forward strand.
TCTTATTTTTCTGTAAACTTCAATGCCAGACTCCAGCTACTGATAGAAACCCAGAAGAGCACCTGCAATAATACTCTCCCATGCTCTTCCCTCTATCTTATCAAACAGGCTCAAAGTCCTTGAGAAGAAGTCTCAGATCTTTCTCAGCTTTGTCTGGTCAAGAGAGATACAATATTTCCAAGCCTCTAGCTGGCAGTGTTACAAAGTTTCTTCTGCTTTCACTTACCCCCTCCTTTTCCAAAAAAGATATAATAAAAATTAATTAAAAAGGGAAAAAGATATTTAAAAAGATGACTAGAAGGGAGTCTCTTGTCTAAAATATTATAAAGTCAAAAAGGGGGAAAAAGATAGGTAGAAAAAAAAACCAGTCCAGTTTCAAAATATAAAATCATATATAAAAAAATTCAGCAAAGAGAAAAAAAAGTATTACTTTGACTTCTTTTTTAAAAATTGCCACTCAATCACTTCTGTATGAAATTTTACAGATTCTTTCTTTTCCTTTGGGTGTCCTTTCAAATCTTAAAGTAAAGAAAAAATTATCTCCAAACCGGCACACTTTCTCTTTCTGTTCTCTTCCATTTCGGAGCTGTCCCAACTTCAGCAGCTTTAATGCCTGCCTCTTTGCCACTGGCAAAAAGAGCTTCTCCTGGATCTACCAGGGACTTTGTGATTTCCCTGGGATCAACAGGATGCGCTCTTTACATTCACCATCTCTTCGGGACAGTTTAGATCTGTTTGGACCATCCAGGAGCAAAGATATTGGCAGTGATCTCAGACGTCCGAGATTGCATTCCGTATCATCGTGATGCCAGCTCCACCCTCCCTCATATTTCACTTTCAATTGTAGCCTTAAGGCTGCAATTATCTTGGCTAAAACCTGACCAATGAAAAAGGAAGGGGATGATGTCCTATTTCTAGTAAGTGGAATGCAGAATATACGTGTGCCTGTCTGTACTGAAAAATGGAATAAACAATTTGCTTTCAAAATACTTTTGATGTCCATATTTCTCCCAGTTTTGCAACTTAGTGTTCACTGATGCAGAACTTAATTTCATTTGATACATTTAACCAAATCATATCAAAAGCATAATTCAGATAAAGCTGGAAGGAACCTTGGACATCTTCTAGTCCAGTCCCCTGCACAAGCTGGAGACCCTATACCATTTCAGACAAGTGACTGTCCAGTCTGTTCTTAAAAATCTCCAGTGTTGAAGTACCCACATCTTCTGAAGGAAAGCTGTTTCACTAGTTAATTGTCCTCACTGTTAGGAAGTTTCTCCTTAATTCCAAGTTGCTTCTCTCCTTGATTAGTTTCCATCCATTATTTGTCCTCTGGTGCTTTGGAAAATGCATTGACCCTCTCCTGTTTCTGACAGCCTCTAAAATACTGGAATCTTTCTTTTACATCTAATCTTTCTTTTCTCTAAACTAGCCAAACCCAAATCCTGCAACCTTTCTTCATATATTTTAGTCTTCAGGCCTTTAACCATCTTAGTTTCTCTGTTTTGTACTGTTTCCAAGTCTCAACATCTTTTTTGTAATGTGGTAACCAAAACGGGATGCAATATTCCAGATGTGGCCTTACTAAGGCTTTATAAAGTGGTACTAATACTGCACAAAATTTTTATTCTATGCCTGTTTATCCAAGCAAGGATTGTATTAGCTTTTTTGGCTGCTGCTGCATACTGCTAACTCATGTTTAAGTGATTATCCACTAGGACTCCAAGGTTCCTCTCACAGTTACTGTTTTTGAGCCAATTTTCATCTAGACTGTACTTGTCTCTTTGGTTTTTCCTGCCCAGGTATAAAACCGTGATTTTCTTCAGATTAAATTTCAATTTGTTGGATAGCAGCCATTGTTCAAGTCTGTCAAGATCTTTTTGGATTCTGAGCTTGTCTTTGGGGTGTTGGCTATTCCTGTCAGCTTAGTGTCATATGAAAATTTGATAACTTTCCCTTCTATTGCCTCATCTAAGTCATTTATGAAGATATTGAAGAGTACTGGGCCTAAGACAGAACCTTGTGGTATCCTACTGCTTACTTCCCTCTATGTAGATATAGTATCATTCAGGATTACTCATTGAGTATGGTTTGTTAGCCAGTTACAAATCTATCTGGTGGTGATGCTGTCTAACCCACATTTTTCTATCTTACCAAGAAATAGACTGTGGTCTACTTTGTCCAATACTTTGCTGAAGTCTAAATATATTAAATATACATAGTTAAAATGGATTACTAGAGGAAACTAAAGGTACAATTAGATTACACTTTACCATTACATAATATTTGCTTTTCTTCTAATTTCAAAGTTTATTGTATCATTATGTGTCTTTCAAATTAAAGTGAATTTAAATTAATAATAGTCTTTTTTTAAAAATGCTAAATTAAAAGAGATGTATCTTTAATTCAAACATTAACAGACACTGAAAATCAACAGTCCGCAACTGTAAACCAGACAAATCTTTCCTATATTGTATGACAGTTCTTTTCATCATTTCTTCCTCCACCCCATCATAAAAATCCTTAGTACTTTATTCCAAATAATCAGAACATGGCCGAGAACATTTGTGTTCTCCCTCAGTCTGACTTTCTTCAGTTTATAATCTGTCCATGTCACTATCAAGATAGACTCTGGATGTTTTATTGATTTATTTAATTTATAAGTTTTTAAAAGTCTTTAGCCTAGATATATTTATTCAGTCATTCTAAGAATTCTATTAATATTGGCTCAGAATGTGATGACAATAGTATGTGAGCAAATCATATAGGTTAATAAGGTGATTGTACGATCACCTACTAATAAGGTGATTGTAGCAAACATTTTTAAAATATTATCTGAGGCATTGTGCCAGAATAAATTTTGCTATAATTACCTTATTTTAAAATATTAAGAAATTAACTTGGTAAGCAACCAAGCAATGAAACATTCAAATTAAATTTTGCCAAGTCACAGAAATTACTGATCACTTATTCTAACTTCCCATAAAAAGGATTACTTGTCCAGGAACCATAATTATTCACTTCAAAATGTATAATGTGATATGTCTTTTAATTTTGAATGACCTTGCTTCATCCCACCCACCCGCAAAATAAATACATTTATATTTGAGAGAAAATTGTTTTAGAAGTGAAAAATTTGCTTGATTATAATTAAGCTTCAGCACCAAGAGCTTAATAATGTAACAAATCCTACTCTAACATGGCATAATTAATAATAATATCACCATATTCATAACTTGGCATTATTTACACCATAGTTAACTGGCTATAGGACACTTTATAACTTTTTTCCTTTCTCTTTTTTTATCATTTGCAAAATCAAACTTGCAGTTAACTTGAAATAAATAATTCAAATTATTCTGAATAATCAACTTGATGCACAAGCATATCAGGAATTTAGTGTATCCTTATTTCTATCTGTTCTTCATCATCATGTCCCCCTGCAGTTCCCACTCTGCAGCATCCTGAACTATCGTCTATTCCGTTGCAAGTACTGTCATCACTGTGTTTATTCTTTTGCTTTTATTTAATCAAAATGACTGTTTTGACTGATTTGCATATTTATAGGATAATTGATTAATAATTGATGACAAGGCCTGGGGCAGGTGGTTGAGCATAAAAACATTTAGGAGAAAGCAAAATGAAAGGTATAGGTCCCCAGGGTGATGTGCGTGCATGGGAGGGATTTAGTGCTATAAAAGAAGGAGAGTAAAGGATGGATAAACTCAGAAATGAATGTCACAGGCAAAATATGATTTTACTGATTTAAATATTTAATCATATTCCAAAAGTCTGCTCTATTTCAGTCCCAGAGGCTGACTATGCATCTGTAAGCCAAGGAAATTGAAAGTTCTGTTTTTAGAATGGAGAAGAAAGTGAGGCAGAATCATGAAGGTAACCTAACCAGATTTTGGACAGTTTGGCTTCTGTATCAAGATGTTCTCATTGAGTTACAGAGTGCCTTACCCTCCAGAAGTCAAGCAGAATGTAATCAAATCAAATCAAATCTTTGTTATGATGATAGACTGCATAAGGAGATTGAGGCTCATTCAATTAAAAAATTATAGAAGATACACAAACAATTATGAAAGGATATAAATTATATTAAAATAAAAAGAGTATGTGTGTGTGTGTGTGTGTGTTTATACACACATCTAAAAGAATCTAAAAGGTTGGGGAGGAGCATTAGATGGGTATAAGGGAACATAAAGGGTAGCCTGTAGAAGATTATAACTATCAAATAATAGAGTATTCAAATATGGCAAACTAGATGCTTATGGCACAAATCATCATTCAACAAATTTTAACTACTGCTGTACAGAATGTCACAACACTATATGTTGTACCAGGATTGGTATCTGAAAGCTGCAGAAGTGTAGAATTGTCTGTTTGTTATGCAGTAATGGTGAGACAAGGCTGGTAAAAAATGTCTCTGTAATACTAAGGTGACCAACTATTTTACAACGAAGGACACAAATAAATTGAAGAAAAAAATATTTTAAATAAAAAGAACATTTTATTCATAGCAACAATAATACAAAATACACTGTATTATACACTGCCGTGTCCTGTTTTGGTAAGAAGTAAACAAAGCCACTTGCACACAGCGCACTCTCTCAAAAAAATCCCTCTGGTTCTAGAGGGATTAGTCCTTTTCCTGGATTTTTCTTGTTTTAGATGAGGGCTGTCAAACTCGTGGCTCACAGGCTGGTTACGTCACATGTTGGCCATGCCCAGACCCAATTTAGTGAAGGGGAAAAAAGTCACAATATGTCACATGATGCTACCTTGATGTGCCAGCTGGACATCCCTGTTTTAGATAAACAGTAAGATTCTTGATTTCACACATTTTGATGTGAAATTCTGCCATAGGATTTTGTTCATTTATGTGAGTGGTGGAAAGAGATACCTGGTTAAAAGCCAGCAATGTGTTTAAACATTTCTTGAACTAGGTAAGTAGTGTGAATATCTTTCAAATAAATTCTGATGGATTACTAGGAGAAATTGCTTTTTCTGTGGCACTGTAGTTCAGTACACGGAGACATGAAATAAGGCCCTGTTTTAGATTCCCTATTGACATCATAGGACAGGCTCCAGAATGCCAGAATGCCAAAATGTGGGCAGTTTCTGTTGCTGTTTTAACCCTCAGATATCCCAGAGGATTTGAAAATCAAGGTTCGTAAGCTATTGATCTTAATTACAATCTCATTTAGTCATTGTAGTATAAAAATCAAAGTTTTTGCAGATAAAAGGCTCTTGAAAATGTAGAGTAATTAATGTAGTTGGGGACAAGGGGTTGCAAGAAACTTGTTCCAGGGAGATATGTCCAGTATTTCACTGTTCCAGAGAGAGATTTAAGCTCGATCTTTGCAGGTTAGGAAGGAAGCCTGCCTTGTTACTGTCATATTTTGTGTTGTCACTGAGGTAATGGCAGTCAATCCTCATCTGTTTCTCTGCTTTATTGATTTTATTGGGCATCATTATTACTGGGACTGGTCCATGTTTTGTTCTGTTTTTTTACTCATGTGGAAGGTATTTTTAGGCTATAGGACTGAGATCAGTCACAGATCAGGAGCTTATTTTAAGGGGTGCTAATTTATTTCCCTCTCCCATCTTGACTCCTTCTCCAGAATGTATACTAAAATTGTTTATTGTACATGTCCTATTTTGAATATAAAGCCCCTGTCACATTGCACCAATGGATGGAAAGAGGATGTAAAACGGAGAGAAACACTTACCATCCGTTGGTTAACGCGATGCTTCCGTTCTGTACTCACTGCCTCCATTTTACTTCCTCTCTATCCGTCCAGCATCCGTCTATTGACATTTCATCTGCTCAAAAGGTTTTGAGCTGCTCAAAACTTTTGAGCGGAAAATGTATCAAACGCGTCTGTTCTGCATCCGCTAGGCATACGGGGGACATCTGTTCTGCATCCGTTGTCATCCATTACACATCCGCTATATCCGCTAGGCATCCGCTGCACATCTGCGCAACTCGAATCTGCTCCAGCGGTAAACGGACGCAGGGAGGAAGCAGAACGGATGCGGAATGGACGCGCAGCATTAGTAGCACGGACGGAGAAAGGATGAAAGCTGATGCAGCACACTAAGAAAGCATTTAAAATGGAAAAAACGTTCGCAGAGGGGACCTATCTTGGATATTAAGGATGTCTAGAGGATGTCTAGAGGATGCAAAAGGATGCTTCCATTCCGCATCCGCTTTCCATCCGCTCTGCGTCCTCCCCCTGTCCATTCCTTTCTGTGTTATCCGCTCTGGTTATGCAAATTTTTGCCCCTTTTGAGAGCGGATAACAACAGATGGAACATTTTTCTCGTCTGCTGTGTCCTTTTTACAAACGTTTTGCATCCATTGGGCGGTGTGACAGGGCCTTAAGAAACAGCTGTTTAGATGGTATCCCAAACTGGAATAAACCAAGATCTTTGTGTGGTGATGAGAAATAACAGTTTGGCTTCTATTTTAAAAAACTCTTTTCTTAAATTTCTTAATTTACTCAAATATAAGGATCACAAATTTAATTAGAGATAAATGAAGAAAAGTGAAAGCCATGACAATAATTCTGCTTTTGATTCCATATGCAGAAATTTACTGAACTGAGAATGGAATCTTATTTCAATACTATCTATACAATAGTGTTCTTTCTATGCAAAACAGAACATCAGTTGTAAAACTCTATCTGCTCTGTAATCAGAACAGCGTTAAGTGAAGTCTAGATGGTTATTATAATCTATTTACTTTTTCAGTAAGAACAGAGATTGGCGATCAATCATCCATAGGTTCTAAGGTTCTAAAGCAGGGATTTAGCAGGGATGTCAAACTTGCATCTTCACGGCGGCATCATGTGATGTATTGAGACTTTTTCCTCCTTTGCTAAATTGGGCATGGGTGGCCAGTGCTTGATGCATCCAGCCTACAGTCTATAAGTTTGACAGCCCTGTTCTAAGGGATTGCCATGTCCTAAAATCTACCTTAACCTTGATTAAATAAGCCAAATTTATATTCCTTCCCTAACTTTTTAAAATTCTTAATAAAAATTATCATCTTGATTCTTAATCCCTTCAAATAGAGAACTGCTGCATGATTTCTTGTCATCTTTTTATACTCGGTATTTATTTTTGATTCTGTGGTGTTTTTTCGTTCGAGGTTGCGGGAACGAAGCTGGTCTATGTGCCGCTTCCATTCCCTACCATTGTATAAAGTTAGTCGGTAGGACCAAGGGCCTGTGATTTGGGTGATGGTGGCTGGAAGCCACAATGGGTCCCCGGTGAGGTTTTTGGCATAGACTAGGTCACCGATTTCAAATGTATGGTATTTGCTGGAGGAGTCCCAGGTGTAAGTGGGGTGCAATCTGTCCAGGTAGGAGCATACTTTCCTACCCATTAGAAGTTCTGCTGGGCTTTTATTGGTTGTGCTGCTAGGGGTAATATGCTGCAAGGTTAGTAGTCGGTTTAGTTTGTCCTGCATGTCCCCCTTGTCCATTCTGTCTGGGCCCTCTTTAGTATACTGAACCATGCACTCAGCCCTGCTGTTCGCAGCCGGGTGGGCCAGCACAGTTAAGGCATGTCAGATATTGTTCTAATTGCAAGGCTGTAAATTGGGCCCCATTATCTGAAACCAGTACATCAGGTAGCCCATATGTCACAAATAGTTTGTGTAGCTGTTTCATTACTGCCTCGGTGGTTGTAGAAGCCATGAGGATGACTTCCAACCAGTTTGAGTATGCATCAACCACTATCAAAAAAATGTTTCCCTTCATTGGCCCAGCGAAGTCAATATGTACTCTCGACCATGGACCCTGGGGAGTTTCCCAGTCTCTTATTGGTGCCTGTGGGTGGGGGGTATGCCTCAATTTTTGACAGTCATGGCATGTTGCAACCCAGCATTCAATGTCTTTGTCCAGCCCTGGCCACCAGATGTAACTCCTGGCCGGGCTTTCATTTTGACTATGCCCGGGTGTCCCTCGTGCAACATGCCCAGAACGTCTTCCTGGAGACTGTTAGCAATTACCACCCTGTCATCCCATAAAATGTACCCCTTTTCTATAGACAGTTCGGTCTGTCTGGTACGGAATGTTTTAAAAGTCTCAGTTTTATTCTCCTCCGGCCAGCCTTTACCTACCCAGTTCAGTATGCATGCGGTCCTTGGCTGTGGCTCTCGCGACGTTGGCTGCAGTCAGCGGTAGCTCCGGGCAGGTCTCAAGCTGAAATGTGGAGGTGGTTGGAGCAGGGTCTTCTTCTGTGACGGGCAGCGGGGAATAGCTCAGGGCGTTGCTGTGTGTGATGGCTTTGCTGGGTCAGTGCAACAGCGTGTAGGAGTAGGCAGCGAGGAATTCAGATCACCTTGTCATTCTAGGTGACAGAATGTTCAGGGTTGACTTGTTTCCTGCCAAGATTCCAAGAAGGGGTTTGTGATCAGTTATGATAGAAAAAGTTCTACCGTAAAGGGACTCATGGAATCTTTTGACTCCGGTGATGATTGTGAGGGCTTCTCTATCGAGTTGACTGTAATTGCATTCTTGAAGAGCATTTTGGAGTAAAAGACGACCGGTGCCTTTCTGCCATCTGGTAGCTGGTGGCTCAGGATGGCGCCAACCCCAAAAGGCGAGGCATCAAAGGTGACTGTCAAAGGCAGGGTATTGCTAAACTGGATGAGAACGGTGTTTGACGTCAAAAGGTCCTTGATACCTTGGAAGGCTTTCTGTTCCTGGTGGCCCCATGTCCAAGTGGTTTTTTTATCCAGCAGTCTATGTAGGGGTTCTGCTATAGTTGCCTTTTGGGGCAGGAACACCTTGTAAAAATTTATGAGGCCTTTATTTTTTCATAAAAAAATTATGAACTCTTGAAGGTCAGTTTTGTTCCTGGGCCTGGGAGCGGCTTTGATAGCCTTCACTTTTTTTTCAGTGGGGTGAATGCCTTGTTCATCGATTAAGTAGCCCCAAAACTCGACCCGGTTACTGGCTAATTCACACTTTTCCCTTTTTACTCTGAGGCCTGATTTCCTAAATCTTGTTAAGACTTCTCTTGATCTGGTCTCTAGCTGGTTGACATTTTTTGCTGAGACCAGTACATCGTCGAAGTAGGGGACAACACCTTTGATTCCATTTAGCAGGCGTTCCATGAGGCTTTGGAACACGCCTGGGGCAACACTAATACCAAATTGGAGGCAGTTACACTTGAATGCCCCTCGATGTGTTACGATAGTCTGCACCTCTGCTGTAATGGGATCAACGGGTAGTTGTTGATAGGCCTCTGCGAGGTCGAGCTTTGCAAAAATTTTTCCTCCCCCTAGCGCGTGCAGTAAATGTTGCACTACCGGCACTGGGTATGCACTTTGTTGGAGCGCATGGTTCAGGGTTGCCTTATAGTCTCCGCAGATGCGCACTGACCTATCTGGCTTCACTGGTGTGACGAGAGGGGTTTCCCACCTGGCATGGTCGATTGGCTCTAAAACCCCTTGAGCTATTAATTTATTCAGTTATTGGGACGCGTCTGGCCTTTAAACGGATGGGGGCTATTTTCGGGTCTAGACTAAATGAAATTGGGGTCCCCTTGTACTTGCCTAGAGTCCCATTGAAAACATCTTGGAATTCTTGGAGCAGGCTCTCCTCCCAGTTGGTTGTAGCGATGCGGTTGATCCTCGTCATCCTGATTCCCAAGGGCGCGAACCATTTGATCCCTAATAGGCTAGGGCAGTCGCGGTCGATGATGGTCAGAGGCAAGATTTCGGCGTGGTTTTTAAATTTGACTAGAAAATGTCCAAGGCCTACTATTGGAATTCGATTTCCCTGATAGTCTTTTAGCACTAGTCTTTGTTTCTGTAGTTCTCTTTGTTTAATGTTCGGTATCAGGCACCTGATGGTATTCCAGGATACCATAGATAGGAATAACCCTGAGTCAATTTCCATCTCACAGGGTCTCCCCTCGATGCTCTTTCCATTTTCCTCCCTGGCATTGCCGATGGTGACTGTCTGATGAGTTTCTTCCCTGTCACCGGTTCTCTTGTTACGATTCTATCTACTGCCAGCTTGTCTTTCTTCATGTCTGGGGGGGGGGGGTGCTGCCACGTCTTTTTGGACGGTAGCTCTTTTTGTTTCAGCAGACCCTTTCGATGTGCCCCCTCTTATAACAAGCCCGGCATATTGCGTTGAGGAACCTGCATTCAGCTCGCGGGTGATTTCCTCCGCAGCCCGCATATTGAAACTCCCGTCGATTTCTCCTCTTTTCGTGCCATTTTTTTTATCTGAATGGAGTCTATGGACATCTTTGTCATCGTCCTGGGTATCACTTTGGGATTCGATGTCTTCGTAGTGGGCTGTCACTGTGGGCTGTTTCTTTCCTCTGTCTGCCTTCTTCTCCCTGGTTTGGGTTGGCAGGTCTGGAATTGCGTTCATTTGCCGCATGGTGGCTGCTGACTTCTTTGCTGCTTCAGTGGCGGTTGCCTCTGCAATGGCCTCGGCCACAGTTATGTTTGGCCGATTCAGGAGTTTGCTCTGAAGGGTAGTGTTCTTCAGGCCAAGGACCACGCAGTCCCTCATTGCCTCGTCCATGTTCTGGAACTCACAGGCTCCTCCGATGTGTCTCAAGGATGCTACAAAATCTCCTATAGTTTCATCCTCCTTCTGGTTCCTCTTATAGAATTCGCGCCTTTTTATCAAATTCGAGACCACCGGTGCATAGTGTGCTCAGAGCATTCAGTTCAGGTTGGACCAAATCATCTGTTTGACATCTCTGGGTTTCGCCAACGCCTTCACCATTTTAAAAACGGCCAGTCCACAGTTTGTAAGGAAGACAGCCCTCTTCCTTTGGTCTGAGATTTCTTCCATTTTGTTGCTTTCTAAGAACATAAGAAAGCGATCAATGTACGATTCCCAATCCTCCTCATCAGGAATGAATGGTGTGGGTGGCGCGTTGTTAGCAGCCATCTCTCTCGCTCATTTCAGATCATCGCGTGCTTCGGTCTCACCTTCTACGACAATCCCACCTTCGTCCCCAGTGTTCCATTTGGAAAGAAGCGCATGAGACCGGGTTCCACAACAACTAATTTATTTAAACTCGCAAGTCAAAAGATACGGAACATAGCCCAAGCTGTGGCAGCCCTTTTTATAGCGGCTTGCCTGCGGCTTGTGGCCAATGACACTCATTTAACTATTCCCACCATTTGGCGGCTTCCCAGATTGGTTCTTAATCAACCAATCCGTAAGTGTCCTTTTCGGCCAATCAGTATGAGGGACTTGGAACCTACCAAGTTCCATATAGAACAAACATTATACTTCATTTTCTGTAATATCATCAGGAAGGGATACTTCTAGACCAGGAGTGTCACAACTCATGAAAATCTATTATTACACACAGACACACACACATGCTCACACACACATACCACAAAGAATGCATAATAAATGGTTGTATATGGAAATAAATGCATGTATGGCTAAAATATGCAAAACTGATATACATCAGAAATAGGATGATCCATTAAACCCTATTCAAGGGAGCTTTCAAAATGTAACACTGAAAAGTAAGTAAATTAGCTGGTTAAAGTTGCATTCAAAGTGAAAAAGTGGGACTACTTTAAGAAGTACCCTTGTCTTGTTCTTGAAGATTTTGCAATTATTATTACTGTACTTTATAGCATCAATTAAAAAAAATCAGTTCATAGAGTGCTTTTACGTACATAAGAGAAATCCCCAGCTGCCTTTGAAAGGTACATAAAAAGAGACATATCTTTTGGAAGTAAGCCATAAGAGATGATGGAAGTAAACAATACCCTTTTCTGAAGCAGCATTTCCAATTGCATTATCTGACTCCATGTCAGTGAATGCTTTGTTTGTACATTTAACTATAAGAATGTGTGATTGACTGTTATTTTTCCTGCATGTAAAAACAGCTTTGTGAACCAGTCTTGGAAGCAGACTCAATGTGTGTAGAATTTAAGCATTGAATTTTCTCCCCTCTCATGGAAGATTTTTATCAATTTTATATGGCTGCCCATCTTACAAGAATTGACTCTGGGCAGTGTGCATCAAAAAATATAAAACAATAAACATGCCAACTGATATTAAAAAGTGTTTTTTAAAAAATATCAAACTTGATATGTGTCCTGAAATTTTTCCCTTTGTGCATTCCTTCTTCTAACCTGTCAGTTTCTTTAGATGCTGGCACTGTAAATCTCAAAATGAATCTGGCTGGAGATTCTGAAATTTCCAAGACAAATTTCCTACATGTTTGGTGGCTGCTGTCAATAAATGTGAGTACAGTGTAAGAATCCCAAAATATGAAATATTAACTACAGCAGCCTTATATGGTATTTTATGTAACACTGAAGTACAATTTGTTCTTCAGTTTTCCCAAAGTTTTCTTCCTTTGCTAAAACAAACAGCAGCAAAAAAAAATATGTTTTAAAAATTAATTTTCAAGATGCTTTGTATTTTTTGGGGTGATGGTGGTGGTATCTTTGGGCTTATGTTAATAGTTCCAAAATAGCCTCAGATGATTCCCCCCCCCCTCCATATACTTCACAATTATTCTATAGCCTCTCAATTGTTCTTGCTTTCTGAGATGAAAAGGTCATAGATGACCCTTCATGGCATCCTTCCTTTCCTTGGAATTTAGCTGAAGCAGAGGATGTTAATAAGTCAGCAATGTAGTCTGCTCAAAAATATATATCTTTTTCAGATATCCTTTGACACTTCATAAGTATATTTCTTCTTTTTTGCAAAAATATATCAATATACTGGGGGTAGGATTCAAAAATTTTAACAACTGGTTCTGTTGGCGTGGCTAAGGTGGTGGGCATGGCTTGGTTATCATGTGACTGGGTGGACATGACTAGGTGGACATGTTATTGGCTGGGTATGGCCAACTCAATATCACTCACATCAAGGCACGCATCTCTTTGCCTGGCCTCTCATGACTGTGGGGATACTGCAACAGTTGTAAGTGTGAAAAACAGCCATAAGTCACTTTTTTCAGGACCATTGTAACTTTGAATGGTCACTCCACACAAGCAAAGTACCAGCAAAGGAGGGGAAAAAAATTCCAAAGATGTTCCTGAGACAGGAAGTCTAGTCCTGCCAAGAATGTAATAAGGGTTAACGGAGAGGCAGTGTCTGAAAGCAACACCAGAATGTTTTCTTCCTGCCTTCCTTACAGGATTAGCTCAGTAATTTCTTCTAACAACCGGTTCTCTGAACTGCTTAGAATGTTAACAAGTGGTTCTAGCAAATAGGTGCGAACCTGTAGAATCCCAGCCCTGAATATACTCTTTCCTTTCAAAAAGAAAGTTGTGTAGAATTCCACTACAGTTTAATCAAATAGCTGTTGTGTTTTAGGTACCAAATCTTTTCCGACAACAAGAGTTTTTCTGGATATGTAACATTTTGGTTGTTTGTGTATTTGTTTAATTTATAATATTTGTAATAGCATCCATCTCGCATAGTTATTCTGGGCAGCAAACCAATAAAACAGAATATGTTAAAACAGTAGGTTTTTTTTAAAAAAAAAAACTCTCCACTATTTAGATTAAAATAAAAACAAGAAAAAATATATAATGGCAATATATATAAAGGGTATGTCAACTTTTATACAACCATACAACAGGCTCCATTCTTTCCTGGTATCCCTAAGCTTGTTGGCAAAACCATGTAACTAACTTTTTAATTAACCATGTAGCCAACTTTTTATTTACATTTTTCTACTTGTACAGTTTCCCAATCTTCCTGCAAATAAGTTACAACAAGAGCACATACAATGTATTTTTCTTATTTCAGTGGTTCATTTCTTTAATTTCTGACATGCCACACACAGACATGTATGTAATAGCATGTCCATGACAGCCACAATCAAAGGTTTGCTAATGTTTGGATTTTGAGAAGATTCTCCCCTCAAATGTTAGTGAATTTATTCCTCATAAAGCTGTCTGAAAAGGCTATGAAGAAATTGCACCCTTTGTTCCCTTTAGGTTGCCTGATACAGACTAAAGAGAATAGCAAAATAACTTTCAAGCTCTGATCATTGGAAAACCTGAATTTCCTGCTGTTCTGCCTGATTCCTCACAAGATTATCTCTTTTCAGTAACTACATCTGGCAGACATTGTCTTTCTTAAAAAAAAAAAAAAAAGACCCAGATAACTTCTGGATCAAAACAGAATCCAAAACCACATATATTTCTGAACCCTATTGACTTGAAGCTTTTTTTGTTTGTGAGTGCAGGCTTCCAAATTATTGACAATCTGTAGAGTCATCTCTTGTATTCATGCTTTCAGGTTTTTTTTCAATTTCTATGGCTTTTCTGATAATTCTGTAGGTGGGGTTTTCCCGAGCCACAATAGAAAACCCCAGTTACAGAATTAACAGAGAATTATTTGGAAGCCTGCACTCACAAACAAAAAAATCTCCACACCACAAGCCAAGCAAACACCTGGGCACAAACAGATACAACCCCCCCCCCCCCGGATACCTCCAGCTCAAACACATCCCAACCAGGCACCAGATGAAACCTAGCTTCCTAATAAATGATAGCTGTCCATTTACTTGGAGCCAAGCTGCACTAAAAGCCTCCAATACAGGAACACAATGTTGCCAGGCAAGACAAAAAAAAAAAAAAAGTCACAAAACAGACAGAAGATATTAGAAACACCAATCAAGCAGAACACAGCAAACTCCAAGAGCAATAAACACAGACCAAGACTCCCAACCAATCAGGGTGAAGAAAAAACCATTCTGGCAGAGCAGTAGGCTAGCCCCAAATTTAAAACCGAAACGGCTGTGAAAGTCTGACTTACAGACAAACACAATACAGAAGCCTGATGATGGCAGATGAGATTCTGCCGAAACGTTGCTACATCTTTAAAAGCACTGCAATGACATGGGATAATACCCGAAGGAAGCTGAACAGCACACATGTAAGTACCCTCAAAAACTTAAAAAACCAAATATATACATATATACATATATACATATATACATACATACATACATACATACATACATACATATATATATATATGTTTTCTTAGGTTTTCGCGGGTACTTACATGTGTGCTGTTTAGCTTCCTTCGGGTATTATCCCACGTCATTGTAGTGCTGTTAAAGTTGTAGCAACGTTTCAGCAGAATCTCATCTGCCATCTTCAGGCTTCTGTATGGATATGGGTCTTACAGCTCCTGGTTTTAAATTTGAGGCTGGTCCATTCTGATTGGTTGGGAGCCTGGACCTGTTTCATTGGACTTGGAGTTTGATTGATTGGTGTTCCTGGTTTCTTCTGTCTGTTTTGTGGCTTTGATTGGCTGGCAACAGTCTGTTCTTGTGTTGGAGGCTTTTAGTGCAGCTTGGCTCTGTGTGAAGGGATGGCTGCTCTTCATTAGCAAGCTGCTATTCATTAGCAAGCTGGGTTTCACCTGGGTGCCTGGTGGGGGGGTTAGGTTGGAGCTATCAGAGGGAGTCTGTTTTTGCCCAGGTGTTTGCCTGGCTTGTGG
>BLBF01000006.1:30365443-30395524 GCA_015471245.1 Laticauda colubrina
GAGAGAGAGAGAGAGAGAGAGAGAGAGAGAGAGAGAGAGAGAGAGAGTGAGTGTCTCTGTCTGTCTGTCTGTCTATCATCTATCTACTTTATGTCCAGGATGTGAAAGGTCTGTATATACAATAATAATAAATGTAATGTAATATAATATAAGTAATATGTATATTATATATATGTACAGACCAGCCACATCTTATTTCCACTTCTTCCTCAAAATGACACTATAAGTAAGGCATTGAATTTCAAAACAACTAGACACAGGGATAGCTTTTTCCCCATGCCATTACTCTGCTAAATGACTGGCATCAATACTCTCTAATCTCATTAGGTGTGCCCCATTATTAAGACTTTATATCAGATACTGATCTCTCAGATATTCCTAAATATAGATCCGAAAGAAAGATCTTTATATTCCTAAAGAAAGATCAATAAGTTAATTTAATGGAGATTAAAAAGTTCATAAACACATTAAAAAGTTCTTCATCTGTTAACCCCTTAAAATCCTGTCCTGTACTAGTTCCCAGATATAAATCCTGGACCCCACCTTCACCTCTACCTTTATAGTTCTGTTTATTTCTAGCTGTTGAAATTCTACTATTTTTCCCTTGATTCAGTTTGTCTGATGTGAGAATCAAATTCCTACTTTACCATCTTTAAGCCCTTCAAACTACTATCTCTTAACTGGCTGCCTTAGGCAATGTAGAAGAACTTAAAAGAAGGTAAAAGCATTGAAATGTACAGGTTGTAACTTGCATTTTGATTTAGCCCAAATCAATAGTATATGGATCCAATTCAAAATAAATGTATAGTTTTCACATAGAGAAACTGTTTTCTTAACATATTATTTACAATGTTCTCTTGAAATTTTGAAGTATGATTAACTGAGTTATAGAATGCATCTTTGTATTTCAGGATCTGAGAAAGATTACTATTTATGTACATTAAATGTTCTGTATGTTCATTACAAAATTAGGAGTTTTTATAGGTGATGTTCTAGCTGTCAGTTCTGTCATATACAATATAATATTTTAAAAAAAATTACATTTTGGGATATACTGATAAACTAGAAGTTAAAGTTAAATAGTCAAGAGGGGGCATAAGATTATAAACATTTCTGCCAGAATTTTACCTAAAATTGAATATAACATCCACTGATAGGCATTTTATATTTACAGCAACACATGCTGAAAACAATTTATCATAAACTTTATGCTGGGAATTATTTTAAATTCCTACAAAATTGATTGTTTTCATTTTCCTTCTTAGAAGAAGCAGACAGAATCAACATTCATTTTTCAGAATTGCAGACAGCTGTAAAATAATGCAAAATCAGTAGGTACAACAAAATTGGGATATAAAAGAATTTTCTTAAGTCTATAATGAAAATGAATGTAAGCATGGTTTACATCCATTTTAATTTGACTCATGGCTGCGTGCAACTTCCTTTTTATCATTTTTAGTTATCAGAACACCACTTCTTCATTATATAAATGGTAGTGGTGTATTTTTTTTAATGAATAAATTTCCAAGCACATAAAGTAAGTGTCTACATGATATACTACACTTTATATCCAACCTATTGGCCATCCCAATTCCCCTAATGAAAATGTGAACCCATGAACTCTTGGGGGGAAATGGATGGATGATTAGTAATTATGAAATTTATAGTTTGTCCTAATTCCAGGGGAAATTCTACTAAATCAAAATATAGCAACATTAATATTATATATTGACATGGCAAAAATATTAACATAGTAAAATTTTCATCCACTAGCATATTTACAAGGGTTTGTTAAAATACTTTATAATATTCAATGTAACTTGTAGCTCCTGAATTTTTGAATCATAATCTAAAAAAGTAATACATACTTAAGCAACTTTACACTTGTTAGTCACTTGCATAATTATTGCCATTTCATAAATCAATTTAACAAAGTAAATCTAGAGATTATTTTAAACAAACCAACCTTTTTATTTTATCTGCAATTTCTGTTCTTTTGTTTTATGTTGTTCTTTGTTTTTATATTGTTAAATAATTAATTAAACAGAAAATAATAAAAAATAAAAATAAAAAATAGTTTTTGTAAATGGCCAAAAATCTATGAAAATCAAGTGGTATATAGATTTAATAAATTATTATTAGTTCACTTTATGTTCTAGACAAGCTAATCAATTATTTCCTTTATTCAGTAAACCTTGCTTAAGAGCAGGTGAATATTTCTCTACCAAAGATTCATGTTTCAGATAACCATCAATATATTACTTATGTAAATAGAAGGTAACTGAAATTGATGAATTAGTAGTAACAAATTTTAATCAGTAGTGTAAGAGATAAAGGCCTATTTGCTTATGTTTTTTAGAAGTATGATGCTGGTTACTACAATAATGAATGATCCAAAGATATAGAGAGGCTACTTCTTCCAGATATTTTAAAAAAACAACTAATGAGATTTTAGTGATATGCAAATGTATTTCAATTGAATTTAATCAATTGATTAATCAGTTACAAGGCAGATGAATCATAACTAATAATTCTTTAATCAGAAGACAGCTGTCATAAACTGCTTGGGGACATTTAGGTTGACTTCACAGTAGGCATTCCAAACAGTGGGGATGCTGTTGGAATACAGATGCAAACATGAAGCAATTATTCAGTATTAAAGAAACAGGAAAGTTCTGCATGAACAAAAAAAGACATTTGCTGTGGAAAATTTCCAGGAAGCCATAAAAACAATATCAACACAAATTGACTTTCACTCTCTGCTTTGTAATGTGTCAAATGTTGGGATGGTTGCCTTGAGTATTATCATCATCATCATCATCATCAGCAGCAGCAGCAGCAGCAAAGTGTATGTCCAACAAGATATACAATATTACAGTATATAAAAACCTCATTTTGAAAAAACAGACTGGTGTAATGAAACAGTACCCAGTGAAAGGTGGTCAATAGGTTGGAGTACTATATTGTACTATGGGGTGTGGGAGTGGGAAAAAGAACAAAACTAGTAAGGTAAAAAAAAAACAAAACTCAAAGCAACAGAAAGCCTGGAGTAGACAAGGAATAAAACTAAGTTCCTTGAAAAAAGATACATTTCCAGATAAGAGTTTGGACTGTTTCATTTCCCATTTAAGTTCTTTTAAAGAATTTTAGTATTTAGTATTCAATGACTGCATCTCAAACGATCCATCTGTTAAAATAATGAAGTTTGCTGATGGCACAACAGTGATTGGTCTTATTGAGACAACAATGAATCTGCATACAGACAGGAAGTTATACAACTTGCCTCGTGGTGTAACCAGAACAATCTGGAACTGAACACACTCAAAACCATAGAAATGGTGGTGGACTTTAGAAGAAACCCTCCCATACTACCACCTCTTACAATACAAGACAACACAGTATCAACAGTAGAGAACTTCAAATTTCTCGGTTCTACCATATCACATGCCCTAAAATGGACACCTAACATCAAAAACATCATCAAAAAAGCACAACAAAGAATGTTCTTTCTGCACCAACTCAGAAAGCTCAAACTGCCCAAGGAGCTGCTGATACAGTTCTACAGAGGAATTATTGAGTCTATATTTTGCACCTCTATAACTGTCTGATTTGGTTCTGCAACCCAACAGGACAGACACAGACTTCAGAGGATAATTAGGACTGCAGAAAAAACAATTACTATCCTCCTGCCTTCAACTGAGGACCTGTATTTGCACAAGTCAAAAAGAGGGCTGTGAAAATATTTACAGACCCCTCACATAAAGTGTTTCAACTCCTTCCCTCAAAACGACACTATAGAGCACTGCACATCAGAACTAGACACAAGAACAGTTTTTTCCCAAAAGTCATCATTCTGCTAAACAAATAATTCCCTCAACACTGTTCAACTATTTATAAAGTGTACACTACTATTACTGTAACTCTTCTCATCACTCCTTATCACCCATCCCCTCCCATCGTGATTGTAGGATGATAACTTTATTGTTTGTATCCTTATGATTTATATTGACTGTTTCCTAGTATGATTTGATTGTTGATTGTACCCTATGACTATCATGAAGTGTCATATGTTATGATTCTTGATTCTTAACGAATGTACCTTTTCTTTATGTATACTGAGAGTATTTACACCAAGACAAATTCCTTGTGTGTCCAATCACACTTGGCCAATAAAGTATCCTATCCTATCCTATCCTATTCTATTCTAAATTGGCTTCCTTCTCTCTCTTTATGTGAAAAGCTTTTGACTAGTATGTAAGCATTCATCCATCAGTGTTTAATGTATACATCAGTGGGAAAAGCATAGTCGCTTCTAATAGTTTTATTTTTCTTTTCAAAAACAAAACAGCACTGAGGTATAATCTTAATAGACTCACAAATGACCAAATGCTTGAATATCAAAATGTAACAACATTAATGATACTCCTTCTTCTTCTTCATAGTGTATCTCTGCTAGTGCAGGGTCTTCTTTTCAGCTTATTGAACACCACTTTGCATGGTCAGCTGCATCTCCAGGACGCAAACCTGCAGCTTGCATATCTTTGCAGATGGTGTCTTACCATCTGTTTTGGATGCCTGCCAATGACTTCTAGTTGATCGGCAATCTTGGCAATGGTGGAAGGTGCTGCTCTCAGGATATATCATATCAGCGGAACAAGCCTTCTCTCATCTTCTCTACGATTGGTGCCACACCAAAATGTCGAATGGTGTCATTTGTGATGTGATCAAGAAGGGAGATACCTGATATCCAATGGAGCATTCACATTTCCATGAAATGGAGATAGCTTTTGGTTCCTTTCACAACAATGAAACTAAATACATACAAATGGCTATCTATAACAAAGAAGCTTATGAATGATTCATGGATGTATATCAGTGTTTCTGAAACTCAGCAGCTTCAAGATGGGTGAATATATGGTAAAATAGGCTAAAATGTGGTTATAGTATACAAATAGAGCAATGGGAGAATATGTGGATGAAATAATTGAAATTTATATTATGCCATAATCTTAAAGAAAACTTTTATAAACTGATGATGTTGTTTGTCACTGGAAAAATTGTCTAACATGTATCAAAGTATTTTGAATTTATGTTTGACATGTTAGACAACAGAGAACTGGTGTTTGATTGTCCCAAGATAGAGATTAAATCCAAGAAAATCAAGGATTATTTTGGCCATTGGATGTAAATAGGATTGCTTCCTGAGGCTAATATTATTTCTAATAGTAATAGAGTATTCTACTTCTATTAGAATTAATATAAGCCTCAGGAAACAATCCTATTTGCATCCAATGGCCAAAATAATGATAGAAAGTTTAATGGAAATAGGAAGGATTTCTTCTCAATGTTCCATTTGCTTGTTTTAACTACATTATTCCTTTCTTTGACAGCCATTCAGGAGAGAGACATTGATTTATATTTAATTAAAATATATTGCATTGAAAGGTTTTATTGAAATACAATTTAAGTAAAAATAGACTATTTCTTATTTTTCCCTTTATTTTTTGCTATTTTCCCCCTCGTAGAATTTGCCTTGATATGATTTCTGCCACTATTTTCTGATGAGAGAAGAAACATATTTTTCTAATTGATCAAAAGAAAATTCTGGTCATTCTAAAGCTACATTTATCTCAGAATCCTCTAATACAAGAAATAATTACTAGGGTCATCTCATTGTAAAAGTAAATGGTTGTTCTTGAGGCAAAAAAAAATCAGACATTGCTAGACTGGATATTTTTTAAAAGTGTTGTTGCTATATTAATACAATACATCAGAACATAGATGAAATCTAGTTTCTTCCATTCATATCCTTGACACTTTGTTTATACATCAGTCAATTTTTATTTTGATCATATGCTAGATTTCTGTCATTATTTATTCTTTCTGGAATTCGGTCCAAGGGCAAAAATACTGCTTTAAGTAAAAATAAATTTGATTTGATTATGGAATAAAATATTTTAAAAGCTGTTGCTTTTCCTTCATAATCAGAATGTAGAATCTGAAGACTTTCTCTTGAAAAACAAGAAAATAATTGAAATTGATTGTTCCATTTTGTGATAGCCTTTCACACTGAGATGTGGTTTATCTGCATAGTCAGCCTTTTAGTTTAGAGTCAAAATTAGAGTCAAAACTGGAGAAACTATTGTTCTACGTTTCCCTGTACAAAGTATGAAGTTGATTAATGGATAAAATAGCTATATCTTACCTGTATCAATAAGACTCCTTGTATTAATGGCCAAGGACTATTATGTATCATGACTATCATTATCACTAAAAACGATTTGGAAATATAAAATTTAGCATTGATGTTTTCTAGGAGAAAATATAATAGTCACAAATGGATTAGCTGCTCAAATTCATGAACACGTTCTTGAAATCATATGAAAAATACATAAGTTTATACTGGAACTAAATTATTCTAATAATGGCCTTTGGATTGGAAACAGAATATTTATAGAAGTCTAAAAAGATAATACAATATGTCAGTATAAAAATACAGAATAACATATCTCTTGAAACTAATTTTCATATGGTATTATCCTCTTAAATTCATATTTCTGTATCCTTTTCTATTTTTTTGTTCCAAGATGGTTGATGATGTTCTGAAAGAAAAACTGAACATGAAGTTCCCTCCTTTAAATCTGAATATAAAGGAATTGGCAAGCAACAGCTTTAGTTTATATTGGCAAATTTAGGAGATAAAGGAGAGACCTAGTTGATCTTTCTTGGTTTTTTTCTTCATTCAATTTTCACATTGGAATCCGATAGGGAAGACTCCTTTTAAACTTATCTGAAGAATTAATTTTTGCAAGAAACTGTTTCTTCCAGTTCCTATACAAGTCTCTTTAAAAAATATGATGGTGAAAAATGCCTCTACTTAGTTTATTTCCAGAAAAAATAATTTCTAAATCTTCCCTGAAAAAATCCAGTAACAATAATAGCCCTCTCCTGGTTGTGAATAGATAAAGAGTTTTGCAGACATATGCAGAGAAATAAAAAAAACAAAATAAAACAATGTAGTTCCCTTTAAGTTTTTTCATCAAACTTTAAGCAATGGTAATGAACTCTGTGGGTGAATCTCCTTTACCTACAGAGGCATCTGCTGAGAACAAGCACTTGCTTCAATAGCTGTACATACATCATACATACACAACACACACACACACTTTAAACTACCTGGAGATTTTTTTAAGAATTGGTTCCTCCCTGAGGGACATTCATTCTCTAAAACAACAATATATGCTAAACAGATTGCTTACCTCCTGCTCATTTGTTTTTATTGTCTGAGTTCTTGCTTCATCTTTCAAGGTTCTCTGACCTAAATAATTTCTTTGTTTTCTGTTGCTCTTCTGGGCCATTCTAACTAGCTTTCAATGGATCTGCTTGGTGTTTCCTTTGCTGGCTGTTATATAGACATATTTGTTTTTGCATTGTCTAGATTTTCTCAGTTAAAATGCACTCAAAATTCTTGGTGAGCAAATTGCTATCAGAAGGAGAAAAATCTTCTTTCTCTCTTTTACATAATACTTACATCTTAATCATCTTTTCCATCTCCTGTACTGAGAAAGAACAATCGAACAAAAGAAAGATGTCCCAGGTTCTTACCTTAATTCTTCCTTGCGTTTCAAACTAATTGCTCTAAGCTACTGCATTTTTTTGCTTGTTATTTGCCTTGGCACTATTTTTCTTTTCGTTATACATATTTCTTATTCCCAAACATGGCGTACCTAACTTGGGTCTCTTCTTAGATATCTTATCATCTTTCCTCACTGTATTTATTAAATTAATGTCTTAGTTTACATTCTGTTTCCCACCCACTATACTTAGCTTTAGGATACCTAGCTATTAAATTCATGTGACCATTCTATCTGCAATAAATATTAGCTCATGCTTTCGATCTCTTACCCCTTAAGGACATACTGTTTTATCCCCAAAGACTATTTCTATTTCTATTTTATCCCCAAAGACTATTTCAAAGACGACTACTATTACTTTGGTTTTTTATAATAAGTAGAAATATTATTATTATTATTAATAATATAATATAATAATTTATAATTATTAATATAAACAATTAATACAAACAATTATGATGAAACATGTAACAGTGAAACCCATTGTCATCGGGGCACTTGGTACCATGTCCAAGAATTTTGAAAAATATATCAAGAAGTTGCAGCTTCCTGCTGTAGCACCAGCAGAGCTGCAAAAGACTGTGCTACTCAGAATAACATATATTTTCAGAAGATACTTGTTAACACCTAGGGTGCTGGCAGAAACCCGTATCAACTATCAGAGCCAGTTAATGATATTTGTAATACATGTTTAAATGTTTAGTTAACTGAGATGTTTAATGAATAAAAGATAATAATAACAACAACAAGAACATGAACAATAATAGAACCCTTCACTAAAGTTCCACCTTTGACATTCATTTCTCTGGGCAGGAAGATATAGTTTTCATCATTTCCTGTGTCCTGCATGCAGAAAAATCCTCTAAACAGAATGAACCAGAAAGGATATTAAATTAATTATTTGGCTATCGTGTTGTATAAAAGTAAGAGGAAACATTACTTTGAAGCCTGAGGGACAGTAGCACCCATATTGCAAGATAACCTTTATGTGATTGTCAAGTTTATTTTCATACCACATCAACATATGAGAAATGAGAAGTTTTCCATATTCACATTGTCTCTCTACTGAGAAGGCTGGACACTTGCATTGGGCTTTAGATGCTTATATCAACTGAAATTTATACTTTGTTTGGGTTTTCTTATATTGACACAATTTGTGTGGGTAAAAGGGTACAAAGATATGCACTCAAGTATATCTGTTCATAGACATTTCTGTCAATTAAAAAAATTCAAGAACGTTCACAATGATTTAATTGCTGATTGCTCGTCTATTTGGAATATTGATTCATCTTAGTACTGTAAAAATTGGGACATAACAGACTACAATGGCATTAATGTTGAAAAAGACTAGTATCCTTCTGGATATGCTAGAATGGTAGAAGTCCTCATCTTTAAAAGATTTGTAAATCTGCTTGATAAGTTGAGAAAGAGATAGATGATAGATAGATAGATAGATAGATAGATAGATAGATAGATAGATAGACAGACAGACAAGAACGAAGTTTATTCATGTTATATCCATGAATACTTCCATGTATATATGATCAATTTAAACAATTGAATGCAAATAAAGTACATAAATAAGATGATTTTTTTTAAAGGATTCCTTTTAAAGGATTGTGCGTTACCTCTTGAAACTGATTTCAGAATCAGGATATGAAAAATATTTTAAGAAAGAAACTCTTTCTTCTCATTAGTTACTTATTTTCTAATAAGGTAAAGAGGTCATTGTGTCAAACCTGATTCTTGTCAACAGTGCATAAGTGGTTTGCAATTGTCCTAATATTTTACTTTTTCAGCTTCCCAATCTTACCTAAAACCTGGAATTAACCTGGACACAGTTTGTTTAATTTCAGATAAGGTCAATCAAATCCTGTTACCTTCTGAGGTTGACCACAAAATTGAGATGAAAAAGAGATATTTGAACAATATGATTTTTGTCAAGGCTGGTTTTATGAGATACCATTAAGAATGCTATTATCCTACCCAGCTGTTCTGAACCATTAGCTATGTAACAATCAGAATGGAATTACAGCTGTCTATGAAGTCTGTTGTATCTCATATACAGATATAATCATACAGATATAATCATATCTTTATTTCCTGTTTTTAAGTACTATCTGCACTAGTGGTAATACCCACCCGCCTGCCTTATTGTTAATTAATTAAATTGCCTTAATGTATAGGATCTGTGATTTTTATTGATAAGGCCATCTACATCAGAATATATAAACCAGTGCTTCCCATGCTCAGGTCTGTGTTACTAATGTTTTCCATATTGTTTTGTATGCTTTTCTCTTTCCCTCCAGCTTTTCATAAAATTGGAGTTTAAAATGAAGTTATTATTGCCTGTAGAAAAATAAACAGAAAGTTGTTTCTAAAAGCTTTCTTTCCATTTTTTTCTCTGTTTTTATTTTGTTCTTAAATAAGATCTTTAGATAAGATCTGGTCCATTGCAATTCTGCATCTTTAAACAGCTTCAGTGACACCTGAGCACATCTTTCTTTTATAACTATTTTGGAATTTTTCATAGCAAAAATGTTCTTCTGAAAATACTTCTATTCTTCTGGAATCAGTGTATATTATTACATATTCATTATTTAGCCTCTTTTAGCAAGTTTAAACCACTTATTTATTAAATGTATTTATTTATTTGTTAAATGTATACACCATCCAATCCCAACAATTAGTAAATTAAATATTAAAAACAATACATGCATCTCAGAAAAAAACAAAAAACAAAGGGGTAAAGCTGACAAGATAGCAACAACAACAACAATAAAAACCATCACAAGAATAAAAATAAACAGACCCACAAATTTCACTTGGGCTTCACCAAAAGCTAAAGTGGAATGTCACGAAACATCAGCAGGATGGTGGAGATCTAAACCTCTGGAAGAACCTGATTCATTTTTGTTGTGTATAGAACTTGGTAGACTCCAAATGCTTTAAACTGATTGGCTGAAAAGGCCATTCCTGGATTGGCCATTTAGGAATCAATCCGATTGGCCCACCGGATGGCGGGAATACTCAAAGTATTGTCATTGGCCACAAGCTGCAGGCAAGCCACTATAAGAAGGGCTGCCGTGTCTTGGGCTGTTGTTCCATTACCATTGCATTACTCGTTGAAATAAAAGAGTTGTTGTTGGACAACTTATTTCCGAATGGAACACTGGTGATGAGGATGGTATCATCGTAGAAGAGCGAGACCGAAGCACGCGGTGATCAGAACCAAGTGAGAGAGATGGCCAGTAACAATGTGCCACCCACACCATTTAACCCTGATGAGGAGGATTGGGAGTCGTATATCGATCGCTTTCTAATGTTTTTAGAAAGCAACGAACTGCAGGAGATATCTGACAAAAGGAAGAGGGCTGTCTTCCTCACATACTGTGGACCAGCCATTTTTAAAATGGCAACGGCGCTAGCCAAACCAAGAGACCTTAAACAGATGACTTGGCCCGAGCTGACAGAATGCTCCGAGCACACTACGCACCTGTGGTCTCCAACTTGATAAAAAGGCACGGGTTCTACAAAAGAGACCAAAAAGAAGATGAAACCATTCGGAGATTTTGTAGCAGCCCTGAGACACATCAGAGAAGCCTGTGAGTTACAGAACATGGATGAGGCCATGAAGGACTGTGTGGTCCTCGGATTGAAGGACACTACAGTTCAGAGTAAGCTGCTAAATAAACCAAACATCACTGTGGCCGAGGCTATCGCAGAAGCCACCGCCGCCAAAGCAACAAAGAAATCCTCAGCCACTATGCACCAAATGAATTCAATTCCAGATCTGCCGAATCAAACCAGAGAGAAAAAGGTGGAGGGAAGTAAGACAGTGACCACTGTCCACAGTGACCACCCACTATGAAGATCTTGACTCCCCAAGTGACACTGATGATGAAAATGAAGATGTCCATAGACTTCAATCAGACAAGAAATGGCGGGAAAAAAGAAGAAGCAAGTGGGAATTCCAGTGTGCTGGATGCGGAGGCAACTACCTGCAATCTGAATGCAGGTTCCTAGACGCAATCTGCAAAGCTTGTAACAAAAGCGGGCACATCGAAAGGGTCTGCTGAAACAAAAAGAGCTATAGTCCTAAAAGATGTGGCAGAACTCCCCCCCCCCCCCGCCAGACATGAAGAGAGACAAGCCGGAAGCAGATGGAACCGAGATAATAGAAGTAAAAGAACAAGTGACAGAAAAGAAATGCACCAGACGGTAACAATTGGAAATGCCAGGGTAGCAAACGTGAAAAAGGTCCGGATAGAAGTGAACATAGAAGGAAAGCCCTGTGAGATGGAAGTCAACTCCGGATCCATTTTATCCATGGTATCTTGGAACACCATCCGACGCCTGATACCGAACATCAAACAAAAAGAACTAGAAAAACAAAAACTGATCTTAAAGGACTACCAGGGAAATCGAATCCCAATAGTGGGCCTTGGACATTTCCTCATCGAGTTTAAAAATCATGCCAAAATTTTGCCTCTGACCATCGTTGACCGTGATCACCCTAGCCTGTTGGGAATCGAATGGTTCGCACCCCCGGGAATCGGGATGACCGGGATCAACAGCATCGTTGCGGCCAACTGGGAAGAGAGCCTGTTACAAGAGTTCCGGGATGTATTCGACAGGACCCTAGGCAAGTACAAGGGGATCCCAATTTCACTTAGCCTAGACCTGAAAATAGCCCCCATCTGGCTCAAAGCCAGACGCGTTCCTTTTGCCTTAAAACCAAAAATTGATGAACAACTAAACAAACTGACAGCACAAGGGGTGTTCCAGCCAATCGACCATGCCAGTTGGGAAACATCCATCGTAACCCCTGTCAAACCAGATGGGTCAGTGCACATCTGTGGAGACTATAAGGCAACCCTAAATCATGTGCTCCAACAAAGCGCCTACCCAGAACCGGTAGTGCAACACTTATTGTACTCCCTAGGGGGAGGAAAATTTTTTGCAAAGCTTGATCTTGCACAAGCGTACCAACAGCTACCCGTTGACCCCGCTACTGCAGAGGCACAGACTATAGTGACACACAGAGGGGCATTCAAGTGCAACCAACCTCAATTCGGCATTAGCGTTGCTGCAGGCATTTTCCAAAGCCTCATGGAGCACCTTCTGAGTGGAATTAAGGGAGTCGTCCCCTATTTTGATGATGTACTAGTGTCAGCAAAGAACACTAACCAACTAGAAAGCAGATTAAAAGAAGTATTAAGAAGATTCAGGGACGCAGTCCTCAAAGTAAAGGGGGAAAAATGCAACCTAGCCACCAACCAGGTTGAATTTCTAGGCTGTCTCATAGATGAGCAAGGGATACACCCCACTGAAAAAAAGATAAAAGCAATCAAAGATGCACCTAGACCTAGGGGCAAAACTGACTTACAAGCATTCCTAGGTCTCATAAATTTCTACAATGTGTTCTTGCCCCCCAAAGCAACTGTTACATCGGTTGTTAGACAAAAAAACTATCTGGAAATGGGGCCACCGGAATCAAGCAGCATTTCAAGGTATCAAAAACCTATTAACGTCTAAAAACATTTTAATCCAGTATAGCAATACCCTTCCTCTGACGGTCACCTGTGATGAATCGCCTTTTGGAATTGGCGCCATCCTGACCCACAAGCTGTCACCTAGAATGATGAGGTGGTCGGAATTCCTTGCTGCCTACAACTACAGGCTAATCCATTGCCCAGGGAAGACCATCACCCATGCAGATGCCTTGAGCCGTTCCCCACTACCCATCACAGAGGACGACCCAGCTCCTACCGTCTCAACTCTCCAACTCGAGGCCTGGCCGAATCTACCACTAACCAAAGCGGACATCACTAAAGCCACCACGAAAGACCCG
Source organism: Laticauda colubrina (assembly GCA_015471245.1). NCBI lineage: Eukaryota > Metazoa > Chordata > Lepidosauria > Squamata > Elapidae > Laticauda > Laticauda colubrina. The sequence continues at coordinate 30,378,932 of BLBF01000006.1, forward strand.
TTGACAGCTCGCATTCTGCATTGGGTAGGTAAGGTCTGGCAGGACGAAAACAAAACCAATACTTTTAAACCATTTAGCACCCGACAGACTGAACTGTCTATCGAGAAAGGCTGTATTTTGTGGGGTGACAGGGTGGACATCTCTGAAAAACTACAGGAAAATGTACTGTGCATGTTGCACGAGGGGCACCCGGGCATAGTTAAGATGAAAGCCCTGGCCAGGAGTTATGTCTGGTGGCCAGGGCTGGACAAAGACATTGAACGTTGGGTGGCAACATGCCATGACTGCCAAAAATCAAGGCCTGCCCCCCCCCCACTGGCACCAGTCAGGGAATGGGAAACTCCCCAAGGCCCATGCTCGAGACTGCATATTGACTTTGCTGGGCCAACAAAAGGCAACACCTTTTGGTAGTCATGGACACCTACTTGAATTGGTTAGAAGTCATACTCATGGCATCCACAACCACCGAGGCAGTAATGAAGCAATTAGACAAACTTTTCACCACTCATGGATTGCCTGATGTGTTAGTGTTGGACAATGGGCCCCAGTTTACCGCATTGGCATTCGAGCAGAACTTAGCTGCACAAGGCATCCGACATGCCTTGACAGCGCTGGCTTATCCGGCTGCTAATGGCAGGGCTGAACGCATGGTTCAGTACACTAAGGAGGGCCTAGAAAGAATGTACAAGGGGGGCGTGCAGGAAAGTTAAACCGATTGTTAACCATGCAACACATTACCCCTAGCAGCACCACCAACAAGAGCCCAGCAGAACTACTAATGGGTTGGAAATTGCGTTCCTACCTCAACAGACTGCACCCCACTTATACTTGGGACAAACCCCCTGACACCTCCAGCAAATACTGCTCATTTGAGATAGGTGACCTGGTTTATGTGAAAAACCTTACCGGGGACCCATTATGGCTTCAGCTACAGGCCCCCAGTCTTACCGAATCGTGTTGGACGATGAAAGAGAATGGAAGCGGCACATCGACCAGCTTCATTCTCGGACCCTAGAATGAACCGCCCCACCAGGGCCAACAATAAACAGACCAAAAACAGCTGAGGAGGGGGGGAATACAGAATAATAAAAAAGGGAGAGATGAACCTCCCATAACATGACAACAAACACTACACAAAAACACCCCAATAAATCAAAAAGAGCACTCACATTTAGATGAACCCCAGAAGAAAAGTACGGGAGCAGGAGAACGAGGCGAGGCCTTCTTGGAAGGAGACAGCCAGGCCAGCTCGACCAACCCGGACGAACCAGGAGGAAGCGGTGGAGCCATCTCAACCGGCCCAAGAGACTCAGGCGGGAGCGGCAAGGCTGACTCACCCTTCCAGGAGGTTCCATGGAGAAGGCACAGAGAGAAAGTGATCCCGTCTGAACCTCTTGAAGACCAGGCCGAGACTGAGCTGCGCAGGTCAACCAGGACTTGAAAAAGCCCCACCTACCTGCGTGACTACATGACACATGTTGGACAAAACCAAGAGGTTGTGTATAGAACTTGGTAGAGTCCAAATGCCTTAAACTGATTGGCCAAAAAGGCCATTCCCAGATTGGCCATTTAGGAACCAATCCAATTGGCCCACCGGACGGCGGGAATACTCAAAGTACTGTCATTGGCCACAAGCTGCGGGCAAGCCACTATAAGAAGGGCTGCCGTGTCTTGGGCTGTTGTTCCGTTACCATTGCATTACTTGTTGAAATAAAAGAGTTGTTGTTGGAACCTGGTCTCGGGCAACTTATTTCCGAATGGAACACTGGCGACGAGGATGGGATCATCGTAGAAGAGTGAGACCAAAGCATGCGGCAATCAGAACCGAGTGAGAGAGATGGCCGGTAACAATGCGCCGCCCACACCATTTAACCCTGATGAGGAGGATTGGGTGTCATATATTGATCGCTTTCTAATGTTTTTAGAAAGCAATAAACTGCAGGAGATTTTTATACGCTGATGACAGAATATTTAATCCTTGATTAGTCACTGTCTAGTGGTAGGGTATTTCATTTTACTGATTTTAATGGTGGTGGTGAAAATTCAGCAAATGACAAGCTCTTATCAGTTGCTATATTGTTTCATTGCCTATTTGGTGGTATATGAAGCCGACCAGTACATAGGTGCATCTTGACCTAAAATATTGATGTATTATCTGTTATGGCATGTGATACAATTAGAAGTTTCCAGCACATTCTCTGAGTCTTCAGGGCCATTTCCTTTTCAACCGTTTTGGGGGACTTGTGAGTTTTTCAAAAGATAAATTGGGAACTTTAAATTTTCATTACTTTGATTTTCTTCCCCCAAATAATTCTTTCAGCTAAACTCTCAAAAAATGGCCCAAATAATATGTGTGTGTATGTGTGTGTGTGTGTGTCTGAGAGAGAGAGAGACAGAGAGACAGAGAGACAGAGAGAAGGGGGGGGGATACAAAACTTATTTATGTTTCTTTGCATGCATTTCAGAATACATGAAGGTTAAATTGATTTAGCTCCTGTTCAGTTTAGTTTTCTATTGCCTTCTGAAACAAACTCTTTGAAATTTCAACTAAAAGTCTGGACTGGGAAATAGAAGGCAGCACAAAGCAATCATGGATCCTCAGGAGAAAGCAGAACCCAATAAAACCTAGTCTTAAAACAATTCAGAGACCTAAAGGAGCTAAAGGATAAGTAAACTCTATTCCTCTTCTGGCTCCTTAATGTGTTTAATTTTTTTTTTTTACCCGTTAGAATCTTATCTGGAAACAGAGTTTGACCCCAGCATGCCATATGACTGGACATTTTTCCATCCAGGCTCTGCCTTATTGAGCAGCCTGTGTGCAGAAAAGTCAGAAGATTCACTGCACAAGTGAAGTCTATGCATTAGTACCAAGAGACATTAGCAGCTGCTGGCTTCATTAGGCACAACAGAGGCCAGCTGCTTTGGCCTATTGGCTGTTTGGCATACTGCTGTTGATAAGTTTCTTCTTGACTCCCACTTAAGCTTCCAGTTGGGGTGTAGAAATAAAAAAAATATGAAAAAAAATCAGACTTTTTGGAAAATGAAATAATAAAAGCTGAAAAATAGTCAATTCAAGTGGAAAAGAAGAGCTCCAATTCATTGAGGTGCTCAGTAAAACCTTGTGATCTGTCCTCCGCTGTCTATTCTTATAAGTGTCAGCAATGGATTCTCAGGAAGGGTACTGAGCCTCTACCTATGAACTGCAGAACTGCTGTATCCTGCATTTTTTTTAATCACTGCAGTCCTTCTCAATCTTGCTGTGTTATTCTTTACAAGTTCTCAGACAACTGCTGCAATTGAAAACTGGCATGGTGCATCTGGAAGGAACAGTGGGTAGCCAGCTTTTTCTGACACAGATAGATGGGTGTTAAAATATTGATGCTGCCTTCTTCCTCCACCTGTGAAGCCTCTAGGCATAGTTATCTACCTGCATCCAAATGCATCTGTCTCTGCCTGGAAACAGTTGTCTATGCTGAAGCAAATTCACTTAGCTCTTGGCACAGATACCCAAGACAATATGCTATCTTGCCTCTCTGGTAATACACTGACAAGGCTGCTCTCCTATGTTTATCATCACAAGTTACAGGCCCACTGCCATGGCTATTCCCTAAGCAGCACAGGCCAATTGACCAAGCTGTCAACAAGCAGACACAGCTTCAGTTCCTTAGTCCATGGAGTATGGTGCACACTGAAAAAGACAGGTGCCACACAAGACTGAACTATCCTGACATTATCATTGCACCTGCCCTCTTATTTTGCAAATGAAACAAGGTGGATTGTTCTGTTATCTGGAACATGAATAATTTTGAAATACATTTAATGAATCTGAAAGTCTGCAAAACGGACTTGTCCGTTATTTTAGAAACTATGGATTGTTTCTAATCCATGCCACATCAGCATGTAGTTCTTTATAAATCCATATCCGAATGAATGAATGAACAAGTGTGTGTGTGTGTGTGTGTGTGTGTGTGTGTGTGTGTGTACAAGCGCAGACATCCCAATCTCTGGAACTAAAATTTTATGTTGTTCACTAAACTTGCATTAGCTTCTGCTAACATTGTCAGAGTGTAAAACTACCATTATGGAGATATGTGCCTTTATATAACATTAACCAATGACTGTTGTGCACATGACTTTGACTCTCTCTAGTTCCTTCCCTCATCCCAATGAACTTCCATCTTAAAGGCCCCTTTTGTTGTTCACTAGATTCATTTGTTACTTTGCTCATGATGAAAAGCAGTCTCTGCTCTTCTTGCAGGATCTTATATACATATACACAAAAAACATGTATATTTTTTGTGTATATGTATATACACACATATAAACACATATAGTTATTTTTCAAAATAGCTATTTTTTATAATTTGCTTGAGCTGAAAAGTGGGGACAATCTTGGGAAACTCAAAAGTTGATAGACAACTTATAAATTTACAAATTAATTAATAGGCAGAAAAGATAGTAGTTTGCATTAGTACTGAAAAATTTCAATTCCATTATATAAAAAACAAACCTGAGCTTTAAAAAGCATTGGGTCCATTTGATTCATAGTGAAAATCATCTGGACTAATGAAGTGTTGCCCCAAACACTTGGGGCACTTGAAAATGATTTTTTTTTTTTACTAAGCCCTTCTTCTCATATATGTTTTTCATGCCTTGTCAGAATACCTTAGAAAACACTTGATTTCTGTATTAAAGAAACTCTCAAAGAATTCTCTTTGGCTGCCATTGGCTGAAACATCTGAAAACAGATAAGACTATTTGTTTGCTCCCATACAATTACATGAAGTATATTGGACAGAATTGATACTGAGTTGGCAGTAACATAGATGACTTTCTGTCAAAAAGAAAAAAAAAAACTTTCCACATCATGAAAGAACCATTAGCTACTTGCACAAGTTCAATGTTGCTTTTCAAATCCTCACTGAAAAGGCAGAGGACTTTTTCAACTAAGACAGTAATGGTCTATTACAGATATCAGTAGCTCTGCAGTGAGTTATCTCATGGGATGTATTCTTCACTGATGATTTATTGCAAAACAGGTCGGTACTGGAAATAAATTGATTTTCCAAATGGATGTTTTTGAGAGCTTCTGACAAGCTTGCATGAAACCCTCAATTTGATTTTTTCAAAAACTTCTCATATAAATTTTCATATCTGGCAGATTGTGCTGATCAGCAATCTAATTTCTTTTTTCTGTTGTGATTAGGAAAGTGGAATATAATAATTAACATTTCAGACAAGGCCTGGAGAGATCTTGCTCAACTTCCAACTACTGCCTTAGGCATTAAGCCAGCTCAGTGCCTCAAGGTAGAAAAACTAAGGAAACAGTGCTCTATATGTCAGGATTACTTTTATTGTAACACCTATAGTGACAGAGTCTTGCAAATCTGAATGTGCTTCATTCTCTGTCCTTTTATCTTCATATGAACCAGGCAGGAGTGGGATTCTACTGATTCATCTACTCGCTAGAACCGGTTGTTAACATTCTAAGCAGTTCGGAGAACTGGTTGTTAGAAGAAATTACTGGCCTAATCCTGTAAGGAAGGCAGGAAGGAAACATTCTGGTGTTGCTTACAGAAACTGCCTCTCCATTAACTCTTATTACATTCTTGGCAGGACTAGACTTCCTATCTCTGGAACTTCTCTGCAGTTTTTTTCCTCTCCTTTGCTAGTACTTTGCTTGTGTGGAGTGACTATTCAAAGTTACAATGGCACTGAAAAAAGTGACTTATAATCGTTTTTCACATTTATGACTGTTGCAATATTCCCACAGTAATGAGAGGCCAGGCGAGGAGATGCATGCCTCAATGTGAGTGATGTTGAGTTGGCCATACCCAGCCAGTCACATGACCACCAAGCCACACCCAACAACTAAGTCACTCCCACAAAATCAGTTATTAAAAAAATTGAATCCAACCTCTGGAACCAGGTGGAATTTCAGATACTTTAAGTTGTTTTGTTGGCAAGGCTTACAATCCTCTTATCCAGGGATGCAATTTGACTGGTATAACAACTGGTTTGGTGGGTGCGTGCTTTGCCCGTGCTCCACACATGTGCTCTGCATTTTTAAAAAGAAAATACTTACCTTCAACTGCAGCTGAAAAAAACAACTGGCAAACTGCTCTTCTGCATGAATCAGCTGTGCTCTAACAAAAAGATATAAAGTACAGGAAAAAACAGGGACACAAGGGCAGGCCCACATGCTCATCAGAGTGAACCAGTTCATAGTCAGCTGATCGTCAGAACAAGGGGTTTGCACGAACTGGTCTGAATTGGGAAAATCACACCTCTGCTCTTATCTGACCATTGTCTTAGTAGCAACTCTTCCTCCTTTCCTTCAAGACTACTTTATATGCTCTTTATACTGGGTGACTTGGGTCCAGTTACTCTCTTAGTTTTAGAAAGAAGGCAAATTATTTCAAATCTTGCTTGGCATCAACGCTTACCTGAAGAAACCAAAAATTTGTATATTGCTTTCAGATCTCTGAAAAAATGGTGGGATATATGCATGATAGTTAGATAGGTGAATAGGTATTTGAGCATTCTGAATCAAACCTTGGTCTCTATCTGAACTAGGAACTGTAAAATTTTAAGTGGCAGATGAGTCCAAGTTCTGAACTTCAAATAGGCTGTTTCTCTTCCAAACTCTTCAGTTCTTTCTCCTGAGATACTTGCCAATTGTTAAACATTTTGAGTATTTCAGCTGTTTGTTTCAAACTGATTGTTACTCTAAAAAAAGCTTTACTTAAATATTGAAACACCATATTTGACTTGTGGGATTTTTTTAAAAGAATAAGGCAATTATTTACAGAGAAGAAAAATATGATGTGATATCAAATATTCATGTGCTTCAAATAAAGTACAATTTTCATAGTTATATTGTGATATGGGATGCTTTGGTAATGGAATGTGCCGGGGTTGGATTCAAATTTCTTAACAGATTCTGTAGGCATGTCCTAATTTTTGAGTGTTGTTTGGTGGTCATGTGATTGGGTGGGCGTGGCTTGTATGTAAATATTATAAATATTTATGTAAATAGTGATATTTTCATTAAAAGAGAGCAACTTTTACCCCAAATCAGGCAGCAGGCAGATTGAGTTGTTCACAGAATCACAGATTCACTCAGACATCTATCTTTCTGCAATCTGCTACCTGAGTCTGCATTGAAAAATAGAAGCTTCAGTCCTAAGGAAGATTCAGCTCTGCTTTTAGATTAACTAGAAAGCAAGAAATCCAATGTTTTCCTGCTTTCTAGCTATCTAAATCTCCAAACACAGCAGATGCTCAGGAAGAAAAAAAGGAAAAATAGCAACTTACCAAATGCTATTGGCATTTTGCAAGTTTTGCAAATGGCAAGTTTGATGCCGTGCATGCCAGGGTGAGGAGTGAGTGAGTGGGGAAGGGAGGGGCAGGACCAGCTAGTTGCATGATTTGCCGGTTCTCTGAACTGCACAGAATCATAACAACCGATTCTATAGAACCAATCCAACCAGGTAGAATCCCACCCCTGAAATGTGATCTATCTGGCTAGTGGGTGCTCTTCTGTGTGGAGTTGACATTCTAATAATATTTGGCCAAACAACCGTTATGCAACTTGAGAATTTGTGGTGTATGAAATAGGATACCTAGCAGAGAAAGTGAATGATACCTTAAGGAAAAGCAAGAGAGGTAAATTGGAGAAAAAAAAACTACTTGAGATATAGCTGAAATAATGCAAGAGGCTGATATTCACTAGACAAAAAGAGTAAAATCAAAAGATGGTTAATAATATTCAGGCTACTGAACATCTGAGAAGGGAGATGCAGGCCGTGGAATAAAGCAGTAAACCAAAGTGATACAGCAGGTAGAAGTTGAACTGTGCATTATGTTGCTCCAGGCTGATGAAGACACTTGTATATTCAAAGGTATTGGTTGTTGTCAGAATATCTAAGGAGAGTAATACCCATTAATGCTGCTAGACTAGATGACAGAATATTTGTCATGCCTTCAGCATAAAGCTTGTGTATGTAATTATGTATTTTATTGCTATTATTGTTCTTTAATATATCTTGAGCTCCACCTATTGGCCATACATAGATCTTTATTGAGACCTGGTCCTTTAAGGTAATCTTCCCAGCAACTATCACTCCAAAAACATGTGCAGTCTGATTCCATTTCCCTTAGCATTTGGAGGAAATAGAAGCACCAGGAACAATTCAACCTAATCTATGGCACACATTTATCTGAGGACAAAAATCCATGCCCCATACACACAGTATTGCTGGTGAGATTTATATTTATCTGTATTTATTAATTGTTATGTCACCAGCAACTCAACACTGCTTATTTTGTATTTGGGTTCTTATTGTACAGTATATATTTCTATTTTGCCAGTTTCATCCAGTTTCCCTGTTCTTCTAATAAAGCATCCAAATCTACATACACAGAGTCAGTGTTACAGAAAAACAAACTTCAACACCACAACATCAAGACAGGCATTTTCTCAAAGTTCCATTTTATTAGAGTTGTCATACTGGCACATCTGGGAAAACCCAAATCTTAGAATTCTGGGGTTTCCCTCAATAATTGAAAGTCAAAGACCCATCTCCACACCCCTCAGTCCATAACATGATCCAATCAAAATCCATCCCAACTGGAAACAATCCTCTAACCACTCCTCAACCCTGTGCAGGATGATATTGACTGAAAAGAAGAATGCTACTATATCTAACTACATACACTCTATGACTTCCCCCACCCACTTTCCAAGACACTGAAATGTGGCAGCGTGAAAGCTTCTGGTGCTAATATGACTTTCAAGCCTGACACAGTCTGTTTTATTGGAAGATAGGTGAGTTTTAGCTGCATGTCAAGCTGCAGACAGAGAACGTGTAATGAGGACAGAATAATATTAATTGATTGGCTACAGCATTCTCCAGGTTGTATTACTTGCAGAGAATAGATCATAGTGCTAAGATAGATGATTGACATTAATACAAAAATATTTATGGATGGGAATATACAAGAAAAAGAAACAGAAAACAGAAAAAAAACTTTTAAAACACTGTAAGACGACTATAAGAGACTGGAAAAAGAGCTACAGAAATTTCCACAAAAAAGACATTAAAATTAAAATGGACATAACTCAACATAAAATGGGATTAATGGAAAAAGAGGAATTAGCACAAAAAATTAAAAATGCTAAACAGAATTATTTTGAAGACGCAAATAAAACAGGCAAATGGTTAGCTTATAAACTGAGAAAGGAAAGAGAATCAAGAAGAATTAGTCAATTAATAGATAAACATCTGCTAAATGCGGAGAAAAAAATATATACAAGATTATTATGGAAAATTGTATCATCAAGAGAATGTTCAGGAAGAAAGAATCAAAGAATATCTACAGGAAGCGAATTTACCCCAGATAACCAAAGACATTGAAATAATGTTAGAAGGGAACATAACAATGATGGAAATAACAGAAGCTTTAAAAAAACAAAACATGGGAAAAGTGCCAGGTCTGGATGGATTACCAGCGGAATGTTATAAAACATTTCAGGAAATGCTGAATCTTCAATTACTAGAAGTTATGAATGAAGTTATGTCAAAGAAGAGAATACCCAAAACATGGTCAGAAGCATATATTACACTTGTGCCGAAGGAAGACACAGACCCACAGCAAGTTAAAAATTATAGACCAATATTCCTACTAAACTTAGACGATAAAATTTTTGCTTCAATTTTGGTAGACAGACTGAAAAGATATTTAAATAACTTTATTCATTCTGATCAAAATGGATTTCTGACAGAGACAAATTAAAGATAATATGATAATAATTCTGGATACTTTGGAATATTATGAGGTACATCTTGAAAAACAAATGGCTTTGATGTTTTTAGATGGACAGAAAGCCTTTGACAATGTGAGTTGGCGATTTATGTTATTACAATTGAAACAAATGGGCTTTGGTAAAAAATTTATTCAAGCCATAGAAACAATATATTATAAGCAGACTGGAAAGGTAAATGGAGATTTAACAGACGCTATAGACATAAGAAAAGGGATGAGACAAGATTGTCCACTGTCGCCTCTGTTGTTTGTGTTAACATTGGAAGTGTTGAACAGAAACATTAGAGATGAAAAAGAAATAAAAGGAATGAAAATTAAAAAGGAAGAGTACAAATTTCAAACCTTTGCAGATGACCTGGAATTTATATTAGAGGATCCACTGGAAACAGCACCTAGATTAATAAAAAGATAGAAGAGTACAGAAAAGTAGCAGGTTTGAAAATAAATAAAGATAAAAAAAAGATATTAACAAAGAACATATCAGCAAGATGAAAGAAAGAGTTGGAGGAAGCTCTGGAAATCCTGCTCACAAATAAGGTTAAGTATTTAGGGATATATATAATAGCAAGATGCAGTACACTAAAGGAGGATAATTACCTTAAACTCAAACAAAAGATTGCAACAGATTTGATAAAATGGGAAAATTTACAATTATCATTGATTGGGACAATATCTACAATTAAGATGAATGTATTGTCTAGAAATTTGTATTTATTCCAGAAAATTCCAATCAGATGAGGGAAAGAGTTTTTGAAGATCTAAATAAAATAGTGTTAAATTCATTTGGCAGGGAAAGAAAGGGAGAATAAAACTTACATTGTTACAAGATGCAAGAATAAGAGGAGGATTCGTTTCGCCCAATTGGGAATTATATTACTAGATGACAAATTTGATGTGGGTAGAGGAATGGATAACATTAAGGAACAGTAGATTATTGACCTTAGAAGGACTTGACTTGCTGTTGGGATGGCATCAGGGACGGGATTCAAATTTTAAAAAAATTGGTTCTGTGGACATGGCTTAGGTGGTGGGCATGTCTTGATGGTTATGTGACTGGGTGGACATGGCTTGGTGGTCATGTTATTGGCTGGGCGTGGCCAACTTAATATCACTCACATCGAGGCACGCATCTCCTCGTCTGGCCTCTCATGACTGTGGGGATGCTGCAACAGTTGTAAGTGTGAAAAATGGTCATAAGTCACTTTTTCAGTGCCATTGTAACTTTGAATGATCACTCCACACAAGCAAAGTACCAGCAAAGGAGAGAAAAAATAACTCCAGAGAAGTTCCTGAGACAGGAAATCTAATCCTGTCAAGAATGTATTAAGGGTTAACAGAGAGGCAGCTTCTGTAAGCAACACCAGAATGTTTTCTTCCTGCCTTCCTTACAGGATTAGGCCAGTAATTTCTTCTAACAATCGGTTCTCTGAACTGCTTAGAATGTTAACAATCAGTTCTAGCAAATAGGTACAAACTGGTAGAATCCCACCCCTGGATGGCATGCCTTCCTCTGGTATAAGGGAACCAAAACACAGGGGTATTTTAGAAGACATTATATTGGAGAGGCATTGTTTTCAAACTGGGAGGAGATAAAAAAGCAATATTACTTCAAAATTTCATTATGGTTATCTATTATCGAAGTTTTTTCTTATCCAATAACATATAAAATGTGATTTTACATGTAATTTAGCCCTATGTATATAGTGGCATTTTTAAACTATCTAACTTACGATATGTTTTAGATAGGTTTTAGACTAGGTTTTTAATTATTATTTTAATTTTTAAATACTCTGTAGTGTGATTGTGATGTGGTGTTTGGGACACTGCTAGAGTAGATTTCAAATTTCATTGTATTTGTAGAATGCAGTGACAATAAAGGTATTCTATTCTATTCTGTTCTATAAAAAGGAACAGTTAGATATAGTGACATACTGAATGAAAAGGATGAACTTAAATCTATGCAAGCACTGGAAGAACGAGGTATAAAAATAAATTGCTTTTCATATGTACAAATACAATCTAGATTTGATAAAAATCTTAAAACAGAAGGTTTCTATGATAAGTTGACTGATTTAGATAAAATTTTGATGGGAACTGATGAAAAAGTAATTAAAAAACTCTATGGACATTTATTAGAATTTAAATTAGAGGAAGAACAAGTTAAAGAAACAATGATTGCTTGGGGGTAAAATTTTGGAGATGGAATTGATTTCGAGAAATGGCAAAAATTGTGGTCTCAAAACTATAAAATGACAATGTCAACTGCTTATAAAGAAATTTGTATAAGATATTTTACAGGTGGCATCTACCCCTGACAAGAATTGCAAGAATGTTTAAGAACGGATAAATCAGATAAATGTTTGGAAAAAATATTTATGGATGGGATATGTTCATTAGAGAAGAACATTTAGCTAATCTGCATGGACATAGTACCATACTAAATTTGAATGTAGATTAGAACAGAAAAAAGACAAGAAGGAAATGGTTGTTGAGGGGAAACTTGGATAGAAAACAGCTCCCCATTCCTTTTTATTATCACAACCTTTAATAAGAAAAGTTTAATGTATGAAATGTTTTCGTATCTTTATAATCACCTATATTCTTTTCCTACTATCTCACATTAAATCATCCTCCAACTATCTTTGTGTTTCTCAGCCATGGCAACTTAGAGATTTGAGGGTGTCAATATCCAGAATTCCCCAGCTTCCCAAATCCCCTAAATTGCCGAGATTGAGAAGCACTGGTTTATCTGCTAAGTTCATTTCTATTTTCCCAGACTTCGTGCCTTCCAGGATTTAAAAACTTTTGGTTTTGCCTTCCCTGTTTCAATCCCAATCTCCATAGTCAGTAGTGGTTTTCTCTTAGTTCTATTATTTGCCACAAACTAGCAACATGACATCACATTCCAATATAAACAGCTTGCAAATCAAATAGATTTCTTTCCTTCAGACTTTGCTGGATATTCTTTCTGTTGTTAACTTATTCTTACTGAATAATATCCATGCTTTATTTGTAAGTATTATGCTATTCCTTTAAACTGAGGAGATGTTATGAGATGGTTGCAGTATCCACTTTCCAAATTTAATGATTACATTGCAAATGTCGATATCCAGTGGTCCAGGAGGTTATTCCTGCGGACAACTAGATCTTTTTTTGTTCCATTAGCAAACAAAGGATCTGTAACAGCCTTTCTCAACATTTTTATCCTGACAGAACTCTTGAAACATTTTTTTCAGGTCTCAGGGAATCCCTGCATAAAAATTGCAAATAATAATAATACTTTATAACACAATTCACTTTTAACCTACACAATCCACATTTTACAACATTGGCAACAGCAAAGGCTAACAAATGAACCACAGCATGTAAACATTCCCAACACAGTGAGTGGTAGCACTGCATGGCACACATCATTTTTTTTTAAAATGATGTGTGTGTTTAATTATCTTTCAATGACTTAGAAAGGAAGCTTAGGATTTCAAAGAACCCCAGTTGGGAAAGCTAGATATGGACACTTTACTCTCCAGGAGAATCCATAAAATATATTTCATCAGGATTCAAAAACTGGAAAAATCCACCAGAATATTAAGAAGTAAAAATATCTCCAGATGATAGCTGTTGAGCCTGATGTTTCCCTATAGCTTACAATAGAGTCATGGCATAATAATAAAAAAAAAAGATTATCAGATCAGTGCTGTAAAATGTAGCAAACCAATACAGAAAATTCTGAGCCTTTACTTCATCTAGTGGTTGTCTGAATTTTTGCAGCACAGATTTTCAGCATAGATATGGTAGCCATTGAACAAATATTCTAAAGAGCATAGAGTTACTGTGGTCCAAAATTGCTCAGAATAAGTTGAAATCCATTTCTTTCTCCTTGTGCAACAAAAGTAAATTTGATGCTAAAGAACCGCCATGGGAGAAAACCAACTGTCATTGTGACCATTACAAAAATTGCAACATCAAATAAAGGAGACAAAGAGAAGCCCCTTTCCCAACCCTTTAAGCCTGAACATTTAGCTAGAAAATTATGTAATAAATATTTTGATTTGGGCTCAGTTTTGTGATAAATCAAGATTAGTGCATTATAGAAAGACTATAGAAAGACATTTACTATAGATCAGAAACAGATCTTATGTGTTTGGATATTTATTTCTCTGTTCAGAATCCTTGAATACCATTTTTGTTTTGCTTAGCCTAAACCCTCTCTGACATCAAAAGTCCATGACATTGCCAACTGTTATTTTTAGTAACATGATGAATATAAATAGTATTATAACCCTAAAGGACTAATCCCAGTTTTGTACTTGGATTGAATACTGCTAGAAAGTTGCAGGTATGTGTGAAGTAGACAAAAAATGGAATGTAATAGCAAACACTTCTATTTTTAAAAAAATCTACTTGATTTTAGAGTCTTTATTTTTTTTAAAATGTAGCTTTCCTAAATGTTAAAGAAAAAAAATCAATAAATAATATTTCATCCATATGCATTTTGTACCACCATTCAATTCACTTTGTTCTTTCCCAGTCTAAAATAGTACTCTTTATTTGTAATACATACAGTGGTACTTCAGTACTCATCATTAATTGGTTCTGGGAGTACAAAAAATGATGAGTAACAAATAATTTTTCTTCATAAAAAATAATGTATTGAATCACAAGGTTGCTGACACTGACAAGTCCTAGATTGTGTGTGTTGATTAATAAACAACTGATGAATACTGGGGCTACTCTTCATTTTATCTTAAAGGAAAGTTGTCATAAACGATGTTTCACATCTATACACGTCAGTAAAAATGCAGTTAGCAAAGGAATTTTCTTCTGGTAAAGTATTTTAAATATTAAAATCTTTTGAAAATTAAAACAAAAAGTATTTAAAACTAAGACAACATTTAGCCAGACTAACTATAGAGCAATAAAGATTTTAGCTGTTAATTTACATTAACAAAGTATTTTAAAGGCTAAATTTTGTAATAGTGGTATAAGCGATCATAACAAAGTCAAAGCTGGATGAAACTCAACTAAAAAGAATATAAATACCATGTTTCTCCAACAATACGCCCCCCAATAGGAAGACCCAGCATGTTTTCTAGGCATAAAATGAAATTAAGCCCCTTCCCCCCAAATTTAGGCCTATTTTAAAACATGTGAAATGGGGAGGAATGGCAGGGGGGAACTCGCTATTAGGAGCACCCCTTGGGCAGCCATGCCTCACCACCAACTGCTCCTAATGGGCAATCATGGTGGGGCGTGCAGAGCTCCCTACTTCTGCCAAGCACCTTTGCTGCAGACCTGAGACCTTCAGTGCCTGCCGCTGTTGCTTTCCCTTCTGCCTGTACTGCTGCCATATTTGGAGCTGCTGCTTCCACATTTGGAGTGCCACTGCGTTTGGAGCATCACCGCCATTTGGAGTGCCACCACCACTGCTCCAAACGCGCTTCAAACAGCAATGCTCCAAACGCACTCCAAATGGTGGCAGCACTCCAAATGTGGAAGTAGCAGCTCCAAACGTGGCGGTAACATGGGCAGAAGGGAAAGCAACAGCTGCAGGTACCAAAGGTCTCAGGTCTTGATGGGAGTAGGGAGCTCTCCACACTTCGCCTGATCACCCATGAGGAGTGGCTGGTGGCGAGGCATGCTGCCCGTGGGGTGCTCCTAATGGCAAATCCCCCCTGCCATTCCCCCCCATTTTGCATGTTTAAAAATAGGCCTAAATTTGGGGGGAGGAGCTTAATTTCATTTTATGCCTAGAAAACATGCTGGGTCTTCCTAGATGGTGGTGAGGCATGTCTGCCCGTGGGGTGATCCAAACGGTGGCGGCCCTCCAAATGCGCTCCAAATGGCAACACTCCAAACATGCTCCAAACGGTGTCAGAGCTTCAAATGCGGAAGCAGCAGCTCCACATATGGCGGCAGCACGGGCAGAAGGGAAAGCAAAAGCAGCAGGCGCCAAGGGCCTCGAGTCTGCAGCAAAGGTGCTTAGCGGCAGTAGGGAGCTCTCCACACTCCACCATGATCACTCATTAGGAGCAGCTGGTGACAAGGCATGGCTGCCTGCGGGGCACTCTAGGCAAGGATACAAGGAAGGGAATTAAGTCACACCCAAAAAGACGGCCTAGCCATTTTTTCAGGGCTCTATAAATAAATAAGACCTGGCCTTATGTTATGAGAAACATGTTATATACATTATATTTACAGAATCTTCTTTATTCAACTTAGTCATTTACTTTTTCTGAGTATATAGTTGTTAAAATAACATTTGTCCTTTTTTTACATTCATTTTATTTGTATACCAGACTTGGACTAACAACCATGAGGAAGAAGATGCACTTATTTTTCTGGATTGGCTTGAGTAAGGTGGCTGATCTTTTCAAAAGAAAATATATTATCAACAGTAACTTTATTGCTGTTGCTCATTTCTTGATAATACCACAGATTCTCTTCACCTCTTTTCAGTTAATCTCTACTACCCATTTTTCAATTTTATCCATCCTATTTTGCTTCTTTCTTCTGTCTGACTTCTACTCATTGTTTGAGGAACTTATTTGTTATCTCTTTGAGAAGGAAGATACACTGGCATCTTTCCCTCCCTCAACAATGAAATAAATATTTTATATTTCCTTGTATATATTGCATACAAGAGTTCATAATATTATTTTATGTTATGAAAAGGGATTTTGTGTGTGTGTGTGTGTAAGATTATCTATCTGTCTGTCTGTCTGTCTGTCTGTCTGTCTGTCTGTCTGTCTGTCTGTCTGTCTGTCT
>BLBF01000006.1:30411616-30491632 GCA_015471245.1 Laticauda colubrina
AGCGGATGAAATAGCAGTAGACGGATGTTTTACGGATAGAGCGTATGAAACACGTATGCAGTGAGTACACAATGGATGCATTTCCAACGGATGGCAAGCTTTTTTGTCCATTTTACATCCTCTTTGCATCTGTTGGTTCAGTGTGAAAGGGGCTTTAGATATATGCACTCTTTTGTGATGATTTTAATGCATAGTAAAATTCTTGACTAAAACACAAAATGTATGGAAAGACAAACCAACTAAATATTTGATTTATTGCTCATTTTGGGAAATTGAAATGTACATTAAAATTTCTACTGACATTTGCGTACAAGTTCATATGCATTTCTGTAATGTTCACCTAATAAGTCCAATTTTATTATGACAGACTTTTTTTAAACAAAACTATGCATTTTTATTATAGTTTTTACAAATCTTTTCATCTGTATACAATCTTTTTAAATAACACATTTATTTTATTGGAAAGGTGTTGAATGTCTCCTTGCATTTTTTAAATGCAAGAATACTAGGAAAAGTAAACACAATAAATATGTAAAACATTCAGCTGGATTGAACTTCTCAACCATCCCTGTACTTAAGTAGAAGTAATCCTGAAAATGTACCAGGAAATATGTAATGCAAATTTCCAAATCCCCCTATGGGGAACTATATCTAAGAATTGGGGTACATTCCACCCATCACTGATTTTATATTCATCACTAATTTTACCCCAAAAGCATATTTAAAGAGGTCTGTGACTTTTTTCACTTCTACTAACTTTAATTGCCAAGAATAAGGAGCAAAATTCATTTCCTACCGAAAGCTACTGCTGCTAGATTTGAAACAAGAAAAATATACTTATTCCCATTCCCCAAAAAATGAATAGGGGAAAATTTCTCTTGTTCAACTCAATTTCTACCACCACTTCTAAAGAGGAAAAAAGACACTTATAAACATTTGTCAATTCCATCTTCATTCCAAAAAATTTAAAAGTGACATTTTATGTGGAATCTATAGCAGGAAGAGTTGGGATAATTAAAGCAAAAGATCTGTTTAGTGACAAAAATGAAAATACAGCATACCACCCCTCCCAAATACAACAATATTCCCATCCAAAGTTTTATGAGTCTTGTTTTGTTCTAAGCTAATTTTGCTACAAAATTGATAAAATTACATAACGTTGGGGACAGGATGGTGTTAGCCCTATTAATTACAGTAGATGAGACCAAATTATAAACTTCACAGAAAGATCAAAACTACATTTTTCTGAAATAGACTATAATCATAGAATCTTATAAGTGTTGTAGCACCTCTCCTTCTTATGCCATAGTAAATCAGAGAGGCATTCCCCATTCCCATGAAATTATCTTGTTTCCCATAGCTTAAATAATGTTGCATAAGTCAGCCTAGATAACAATTCTTGCTTTATCTGTCATATTTAAATCACTTCAAACAAGTTGTCTAAAATGGTTGAATTCAAGGAAAGCCTTTTGAGGAGGGGCACACATCTGCCTCTTCAGGCTCAAATATACTACCCAGGGTTTGAAAGCTATTTACACCAAAGCATGACCTCCATGGTCTTTAACAAGGATCTGTTTTGTGCCATACATCTATTTCCGCAATACAATTTTTATGCCCCTAATTTCCTTCTCAGCTCCTCCCATCATGCTTTAATCCCTTGCTCTCTTCTCAAAGGGCAAAGGATGCATTCACCAGCTTCATCCACCTTACCACACAAATACAAACCAGGGCCTCCAACAACCAGAATCCCCTCAACAAAGCTCTAAATTTTCCTTGCCACACCTGATTTTTTTCTGTACCTGCTGCCTTCGTGCTAATAAGATAATAATTTGGATGCCTGTTGTAGTCCAGTTCCAAACTGAAGCAAAATTTTAACAAGATAAGATCTTTCTACCTTTATTGAAAGATAGGAACCACTAAAAAAGCAAAAAACAAATCCAAGACTAACATGTTCACACATGTCCTGAGAACAGCATGTCAAAAGAGGTATCTGACATGTCACAGCAGGTCCAAGTATCTGGCAGGCTACGGCATGTTCTCCCCACCCCCAGCCTAGATGGCATCATTGACTCTGCATCTCCACAGGCCTCACTGATTCTACTAATCCTGCTAGACCTAGAAATCTAACTTCACCACAGAACTATCCCTACCCGTACTCCCTTACAGCAGCTGTGATTCACCATATGTAGACTACTGCTATCAATTTTCAGTCTACTAAGGCCTCCACAAAACCCAGCTTCAACAATGGCATTCCTTGAGTGTTATAATAGAAAAAAGTGTTTAGTGACTGCCAAACCAGCCTTTCCATCTGATGTCAGAGGGATCGCAACTACCACCAAACAAAGCAAAAAACCAAAAACATTACAACATAACCACAAACACACACACATATTCACACCTATCTTCTCAGCCACCTTCCAAATGCCATATTGTTCACTATTCACTTTGAAATGAAAATGGATGCAGATACTACTATTTAAATCAATCTCACCAGAACCTAAAACCAGAGAAGCAACATTGGAAGATGTTTTATTTAGGACCTGCTTAAATCTAAATCTGGTGTTGTTAATCCATTTGCACAGTCACAGAATCATATCACTAGAAGCTATTAAGGCCATTGTATCCAAGCTTGCACCCTTCCCTCAGTTTCATACACCGTAGGCACCCAAATTAAATCATCCCAGATTGGTGACTGTCAAGCATCTGCTTGAACATGTTCTTTATGTGGGAGCCTATCATGTCTTGTGATATTTGGTTTTGCTGTCAAACTTCTATTGCTATGAATACATTTTGTATAACATTCAGCCAGAAATCATTTCTGCTACTGATACAAAATGAATTATTCATGGTTTCTGTATTTGTAGCTGATTGGCATGTGTTTTGGGTGGACAATTATTATTTTCCTTTCCTAGTCTATTTTTTTTTTATTTCACTCATTTCTCTGGCAGAGGGTTTGCAATGGATATATTTTTTCTCTCTCTCTCTAAAGCACTCTGACTCCGGAATTTAATTCTTACAAAGGTCATCAGACTTCGGTCATTCAAGCCATGATCTAGGTTTACCAAATGTCAGGTAGATAACCTGAATTGCATTTGTCAGTCTTGACATAAATAAGTAAGCTTACATGTCAGAGTAACAGAGTAAGAGTAGCAGTATTAGCAACACTGGTAGTAATTAGAAGATTTTTTCAGGCTAAGAGGCTGGTTTCAGTTCTCCCAACAAAATTGGCCAAATCTGATGCAGACAAACTTTTACAAACCTGTCCTTTGCATTCATATGACATCCAAGTTTTTCTAATTTATATGTATTTCTGAATTCTTGTTTTGCTTTAAAAAAAAATACTTTAAAGGTCATGTTCCAGTTGAAAATGGCTTATACTTGAAAAGATACACAAAGATTCTCAAATATGAGTGTTGTCAAGGTTTATATAGTCCCCCCCACCCCCGCTACTCTAAATTGCAGTCACAAGCCACTTCAATGCATGGGTCAATGCACAACCAATGACTGTTATTCATATAAACATTTTCGAAAGGGAAATTATAATTTGTCACTGAACAAACAGAAGAGAAAATTTGGACCTGCTCGGTCTAGTGAATGAGAAGCCAGTCCTCTGTATAAACCAGGTAGAGTCAGAGATGTTGGAAAATAGATTTGTGGGAAACCCAAACAAGCCTTCCATGTTGATATCCCTGAAGAAGGAATATTCAATTTGTCAGATAAATGATGTACAAAACAGAAGTTATTGCCACATTTATTTCCCCCTAATTACCGTATTTTCTGCACTATAAGGTGCACCGGATTATAAGGCGCAACCTCAATTCTGGGGTCTATTTCTGTACTTAACCCACACATAAGGTGCACCACATTATAAGATGCATGCTAAAACAAACAGTCTACAAAAAAAAGGTAACGGAAGCAAAACATCGAGTTTATTTGAACTTCATTCTACTATTTAACAATGCACTCAACATTATTTTTTTGATCAATCTTCTCCCACAAATTCATCAAAGTCCTCATCTTCTGTGCCTGAATTGAACAGCTGGGCAATTTCGCCATCAAACATTCCGGGTTCCCTCTCATCATTGTCAGAGTCAGTCTGGTTGCCAGGTGGCTGTTTAGCAATGATGCCAGCTTTCGCGAAAGCTCGGACAACAGTTAAAGCAGATACCTTAGCCCAGGCATCCACAATCCATTCACATATGGTAGTGTAACTTGCCCGGCGCTGCCTCCCAGTCTTAGTAAAGGTGTGTTCGCTGTCTGTCATCCATTGCTCCCACGCCGCTCGCAACTTCACTTTGAACACCCTGTTTACACCAATGTCCAACGGTTGGAGTTCTTTTGGTAATCCTCCCGGAATAATGGCAAGCTTCAAATTCATTTGCTTTACTTGGTTTTTCACAGTAGCGGTGAGATGGGTGCGCATGGAGTTGCAGATCAACAGGGACGGTGATGTGTGGAAAAAATCATCTGGTCTCTTTACATACACCTCTCTCAGTCACTCTCTCATTTTGTCATCGTCCATCCAGCCCTTTTGATTGGCCTTAACAATGACTCCGGCTGGAAACTTTTCTTTTGGCAGCATCTTCTTCTTAAAAATGACCATAGGTGGTAGCTTCTGTCCATTACTATGGCAACCAAGAACAACAGTGAAAGCTGACTTCTCATGCCCCGTGGTGCGTATCGATACCGTGCTGGTCCCCTTTTTCTCCACAGTATGGTTCACGGGGATGTCAAAAGTGAGGGGGACCTCGTCCATGTTGGTGATGTGGTTGGGCTGGATCTTTTTGTCTGTAATCTTGTTACTGCAGTAGGTACGGAAGATGGCCAGCTTTTCTTTGTAATTCGCTGGCAGTTGCTGTGCCACGGTAGTTCTTTCGTGGATGGAGAGATGACGCCTTTTCATAAAATGAAAGCACCAAGACGGACCTCCTTGAAAGTGTTCGATCTTCATGTCTTGTGCTATTGTTATTGCCTTCAGTCGAATGGTGACTGTAGAGACGCTTCTCCCGGCTGTTCTTTGTTCAATAATCCATTGTTCAAGTTGGTCTTCTAACTGTGGCCACCTTGCTTTGTTCCCGCGGAAACTCTGTTTTGTCTTCTTAACTTGACGCAGTTCATTTTCTTGCTTCCTCCACTTCCGAACCATAGATTCATTGATGTTGAATTCTTTTGCAACTGCTCTATTCCCATTTACAACCGCGTAACTGATAGCCTGTAGTTTGAATTGTGCCTTGTAAGCATGTCTCTTCACTGTTGCCATTTTCGGGGGTCCTTAGACAAACAAATATTGTTTTGCAGTATACCGGTAGTATACCTACCAGAGGCGTGGCAGAGATACCGGCAAGCGTACCGGTACATGCTGTACCTATTATGTAATGCGTACGTACTGGTTTATCTCTGCCAGCATACGTAGTATACATATTACGTCCCAGTGTCAGCAGGAAATGGTCCGACAGTCAATCAAGCGGAGCTTACCAAAGTCGCACAGCAACATTTTTACAGATTTTGGAACTCAGTGCACACATAAGGCCTTATAAGGTGCACACATAAGGATTATAAGGTGCACGGCCAATTTTTGAGAAAATTTAAGGCTCTTAGGTGCGCCTTATAGTCCGAAAAATATGGTACATCTTATTTTCGATCCAGCGCTATACTAACGAATAATGTGAGTGCATTAGTTTTTGTTTTTTTTTAAGCATTGGCTCTGATCTTAAAAAGGGAAAACAAACATTATTACTCCTAACACTTTTCTGCTCCACTCAAATGAGGCAGTGTTTCATATCATGGGTGACATAGGATGGCAAAAATTCTTTGCTGAGAGGCACATACTGTAACAACTGGTACAGCTAGTTCAGAATTGAAAATGTGAGTGTACGCATGCACAGCCCCTTTGTGAGGCTGCAAAAACATGGGGATTTCCTGCACATGGCAGCTGTGGTGAGTAGAATGGGCGAGGCACAGAAAGCAGCTGGGCTGCATGGGACAAGCAAACCAAAATATAGGAAACCAAATTGGCAGCATCCCACCACTGCTTCTTTCTCTTTTCTACCCATTATTTAGACAAATTAGGAATGTGATTGGTAGAGCATTTGTTTTGCTACCTATTCAGGGCCACTTGAATGTATACTTTTTAAAAACTTTCTCACATGCCAGACTGAAAGTGATGGTTACAAAGCAGTGGGAAGGCAATGTTAGGTTTGAGAGTTTACCACTGAGGAAATCCTGTTGTTCACTTCTGTTTTAATGGTAGGACACATCAGCATGGCCTTAATAATAACCAATATGTTTGTATGTTGCTTTTAAATGTAGAGAAATAGAGAAGAATCAGGCAACACAGAAGGAAAGCCAGTATTTGTGAAGTGACTAGGCAAGGACAATGGCTAGGCAAGGACATTCCTGTAGAGGAATGAATAGATGAAAAATGTTCATTTGCCAAATTTATTACATTGATTACATCATGGAGGAATGGTTTAATGATAAAATACCTTCTGTATATCCAAAAAGTCTCGAATCCTTGACTCTTGCCAATAAGATTGGAAAACCATCCTGGCTAAAATATGAAAAACATATTGTCACACTGGCTTGTCTCAACATATGGCAGCTTTCCATGGTAGGTCTGAAGAGTAAGGGAATACGCCGCAATTTGATCATAGATTTATCTTTCAAAAAAATGAAATACTCCCTTTCTGAACACCAATGCCTTCCAAATGTGTAGATATTCAGCTTTCAGGGTTGATTTCAGTTTTCAAAGTAATGAAAATACTTTTGAGGTAATTTAAAAAGATTTAATTCATAGACTTGAAAGATACCACGTTTGAAGAAAGCTCAAATAGGAAATCAGAACTGGAGCTGTGCAACTGCACAACTTTGCACAACAGACCAAAGATTGATTTGGCGCTTGGAAATATATATTCCTCTAAATGCTGAAATTTGACAAAAAGCTATATTTAGCAATGTTCCTTGTACCTAAAAGAAGTGTGTGACATCTGTGATAGATGTGGAACAGGAAAACCTTTCCTCAACATCAGCAAATATAGAGAAATATGTTTACTAAATTTCCACCTGCTTTGTTAAATTTATAGCTATAACTGTCAGGAAATTGGTAAAGAAAAAAAAATGGTGAAGATAGGAGATATCTTCAAATATGCAGGACCATGGAATTGGTGGAATAAGAGTAGTTATGTATGAATAGGTAATTTATATTATTTATATATTAATATAATATAAAAATACGAATAATCTTAATGCCAATTAATTAATCATTGCTTATACTTACAATTACTATACAATCTGTAATAGCATGTGACAACTTTACCCAATCTTGGAAGCTAAAATTAGTAATGTAGCATGGATGGAAGATTGCCAGGAAATCCAAGAAAGATTGAAAAATAAAAAAAAGCTTCCTGGAGGGAGTGATAGACATCTTTTTCCTGTCATCCCAATCATCAGGAGCAGCTTTTGACTTTAGAAAGTCTTTAGCTGATTTCTTCTCTGCCCACAAACATGGCTTGTGATGAACTGCCTCTGTTATTGTTACAGGGAAGGGAACATTTCAGAGTTGTAGAACCAATTAGTTTCCAAGGTGATTGTGTTTCTCACTTTCCTTCCTTGAAATATGAATATGTTGTTTTCATTTTTACTTCCTGTTACAGCATGATGAGGTTCTTTTTAAAGTGGAGGGCTTACTGCATGTTTGCATACTCAGTCCAACTTGTACTACAAGGTTATTATAGATAAAGATAACAGATAATCAGAGTTGGAAGAGACCTTGTAGGTTATCTAGCCCAACCCCTTGCCCAAGCAGGATGCCCTACACCATTTATGACAGATGGAAGTCCAATCTCCTGTTAAAAGTCTCAAGTGATGGTGCTCCCACAACTTCTCAGGGCAGGCTGTTCCATTGGTTGATTGTTCTCACTGTCAGAAAGTTTCTCCTTGTTTCCAAATTAAGTGTCTCCTTGCTCAGTTTCCATCCATTGTCTGGCCTTTGGGTGCTTTAGAAAAAAGAAGGGATCATGCATCATGCATATCAACCAATTTACAAAAACAAATGAAGGTGGGATACAAATCTAATAAATAGTAGGTTGGCTTTCCATATCAGAATAGTTAATAGTCATCTATATCCTTCTACCACAAACCAATTATTGTTATACATTTTATATTGTCAGAGAAAAAAAATTCAGAGTTGCCAAACTCTATATCTTTCAAATTTATCTTTAAATTCAGCTAATTAACTAATCCTTAAATCTGATTGGTAAGTCATATTAAACAGGGTAGAACTCTTTTAGCTACAAATAGGACTGATTATGTGATGAATCCATGAAGAGTGAAATGAGACTGGCTTTAAGAGTATTTTGATCTGTAGCTAACAAACTACATCTGGATCTATCTGATGTAGCAGTCCAAATTGCCTCACGATCAGAAGGGTCATTGTTTAGGAAAGGGAGTGTGCTTCTGTGTAAATGAATTGCTTTTCTGCTTTGACAAGTAATCTAATCATTTATCACAGCATTGTCAGATATCTGTATTTGAGTAAATGCAAAATATCTGTTCTTCAGAGAGACAAAAACCTGCAACCTTCCATTTCATTTTTTTTCTTACATGATGTCTGTGATTCCTAAGCTATCTTGACTATTGTAATACAATGCAACAGTCTCAAGCCAAACGAACCAGCTTATAGCTGAGAATTCACTTGGGGGGAGTAATTACAGATAAGTATTTTCATAACGTAAAAGAATATTGCCAATCTGCTAATATGGGTTTCTGTGAAGATAAATGATGCCCTAGGTTTGACCTCAGCATACTGATGACATCAATTAAAGATCTGATTTCCTTTTAATTCCATAACCATTTAATTCCAGGCACTGTTTCAGTGTCTCTTTGTCTTCTGCAACTCCTATTGTCTTTCTGGCCAGGGGCTACCATTTTGTTTGATGAAATGCTCTGTTGCACAGCAGGGAGTTCAGACATTGCTCAGTGTAGGATAGTAATAATTCAGCTCAGCTCATCCCTATTAAAATGTTAGATTTAGCATGGGTATCTGTGAGTATGTGCATATAAAGAAATAACATTCTTTGATTTAACACAATGCCAGCACTTTGTTTGATTTGAATACTTCTATAAAGCAAGCTCTTTGTTTTGTTTTGTTTCTCTGTTGACATCTTGTACACCTTTGGCTTATTTTGTCACAATACTACTATTGCTGTTAAAATTGTTTTAATAATGAAACACAGTAGTCCTTGAAATGCTCTGCCATCCATGCTTTTAAATCAGAAATAAATGGTTTCCATCTGTCTTAGCATCATCTGGTATTGGAGAAACTGTTTTCTTATTGATATTTGATGGCTTTTTTATTTTTTATTTTTAT
This sequence comes from Laticauda colubrina, assembly GCA_015471245.1. NCBI lineage: Eukaryota > Metazoa > Chordata > Lepidosauria > Squamata > Elapidae > Laticauda > Laticauda colubrina. Next base: position 30,420,984 of record BLBF01000006.1, read on the forward strand.
TTTTTTAAAGCAGCAGAAGAAGGGCATTTATTCATAGCATAAAGACAAGAATCTTGACTTTGCTCCTTGTTGGTGGGGAAATAGGAAACAAACATCCAACCTGCCCCATGTTGATAGTATGAGAATGCTTTCTTGTGGCATATGGTTAAGGTTAAGCAGCTTGGTTTCCCTTGAGCATCACTGCTACTTTTGTTCGGTTGGCAGCAGCTAATACAATAACAAATTCATTATCAGAGTAAAGGCTATTTTTAGAAACTTTTAAAAGTACACATGAATTATAATTGAACAATTATGTACAAATTACCAACAAGAACTTAAGGGTTTTAAGAAGCATAAACTTTGTGGAGGAATTAATCAATCTGCTAACATTCCAAAATCAAAATTAATGACAACATAATTCAACAAATCTTAACACAACATGCAAGCACATTTTTCTTACCTTTTCTCCTACCTTCCCTTCTGAAGTATATGTCTTGCCTCTTTAGCCTTGAGGAGTAGTTTTTGCATATATAAGTATATTGTATCAAGATTGCAAAAATCTGGTAAACACTAGATGACCATAAAAAGTTGGCTTTTTAAATCTTTTTCCTACCATCCAATGTCCATGTATAAGTTTGCAGGCCAGACTTGGTAGCTGGTAGCAGTGTTCCTCACCATCAATTTTAAGATGTGTGGACTTCAATTCCCAGAATTCCCCAGCAGGATGCATTTTGCTTCTTTCTCCTCATCTGTCCTCTTTGGAAAAAAGAGATATCAGCTTAGATGAAGAAGGAAGTAAAATGACAATTTTGGTAAATACAGAATTCCAAGAGCTTAGTATACAATTTCAGAAAATACAATATATAGCTCCTAATGTCTTGGGAAATAGGACATGAAAAAACCAGACAAATTCACACACATGCAGACATATAACTGGCAGGAAACCTGCATCTTCATCAGAAACTAAAACCAACAAGCCCTGCCCTTGTGTGACTGACAAAGCTTAGGAAGCAAGCCCAGAGAAGGAACTAGTCAGTTGCCAATTATGATAACAAACAGGCAGCTTCTGACTGAGGCTTGAGATAGCCTTTTGTTTAGTTTTTAAAAATAATAAAAACAAACTTAACAGAGTCTTAAATAAATGCATTTGAGTTTATACAGCATATATTAGTCCTGGGGAGGATGAGAGAGCATTCATAAAATGCTCTCTTGTCTATATCTCAAGACTTTGCTGCTATTCTTGTCCCCAGATTTGCTTATGTTCCTAGAATCACATATTAGACATTGGGATAAGTGCTTACATTTTGGAAATCTGTTTCTTATAATAAGTACTCTATGTAGGCACAGAAACTCAGCTTTCTTTTACATATAAATTTTGCAACTTTTAACAAGTTAAACCTAAAAATCTGCCAACCTAAAAATTGCAGCAAAGCAAGTAATAATCTTTAATTCAATTGTTTATTTTTTATTATTTTAAAAACTGTGCTATTCTTCCAAGTATTTTTTTCCTTTACATCTTGCATCATTATATTTCTGCACAACATACATTAGCGTTTTCCAACCTTATAACACCCATGCTGGCTGTGAAACTCTGAGAGCTGAAGTCCACGCATCTTAAAATTGCTGAGATTGAGAAATGCTGATATCGTTCTAACCAAGCATGACATCCCACAATGATTTTTTAATGCTTATTTCATTATGTTTACCCTAGGGTAGAAAATCATCTACAGCTCAACTTTAGGATTAGATGTTTAGGGTTATAATTCAATTTTGATATAGCTAAAGTTGAAATGAATGGTCTACTTTGCAGAAAAGAAAATGAGTTTCACAGTCTTTCTCTCGACACAGTGCTTGGAAATAAGCATGAGAGTCAATTGTAAAAGCATTTACTTTGTTTCTTAGTCAGGACTTAGTGTCATACTACAGTGCTTTTTTATTTAGGTAAGCATTTATAAGATTGTAGTAGACTCTTTTATCTAGCCAATATGGAACAATTTGAGCAAACATCCTCATCCCTAAAGTCTGAATAAATCACACAGGTAGGCATCATTTAGCAACACAAGTGGGTCTTAATGATACTTAGTCATGAAGGAAAGCAATTGCTAAGTGAAACATCATAATTGTCAGGGTTCCAAGAAATACACCCATGGTGAAAAAAACTCTGAGGCAGGTAGATTCCTCATAGAATCATTTTATTTGGACATTTTAGTTTTATTTGGCACAGTTCTGGTGAAAACCAACTTTGAAGGTTCTTGCGGTTTTCACCGAGTTAAGTTTTTCCCCTCTGTAAACAAGAAACATGGTCAAATCAAGCCATCATCTGGTTGCCTGGTGACATTAATTCTCCTTCTTCTGACCAGGTGTGACAATGTTCTTGGTTCCCAAGAAAAAGTCTCTTGCTTTGGCTACAAAATCCCAGCTATTTCTATTTCCCCCTCCCTGTCCCTCAGCCCAAGATGGCTTCAGTCAGGTCAGCTTTACAGTTGACAACAATTTTATGATTTCATCTTTACTTTGCTTTACAAATCTTCAAAAGTTGTAAATGTGAGGACTGATTGCAAAAGTGGAATTTTATAACAATTACAAGAAGTTGCTAAACAGGAACTACCTGTACTTGCCCAGGACAGCCCAATCCTTTAAATTCATCGGCAAAATTAAGTACAATTGAGTTTATTTTCAAGTAAAAGGAAAGCAGGATTGCAGCTGTCTGATAAACAGAATTAAACAATTAATAGAATAAATCAGCACTGATCCAGGGATGGGATTCAAATTTATAACAACCGGTGGGCGTGGCTTAGTTGGTGGGTGTACCTTGGTGGTCATATTATTGACTGGGCAAGGCCAACTCAATATCACTCACGCTGAGGCACGCATCTCCTCACCTGGCCATTCATGACTACTGGGATGCTGCAACAGTTGTAAGTGTGAAAAAATAGTCATAAGTCACTTTTTTTAGTGCTGTTGTAACTTTAAATGGTCACTCCACACAAGCAAAGTATCAGCAAAGGAAGGGGAAAAAACTCCAGAGAAGTTCCAGAGACAGGAAGTCTAGTCCTGCCAAGAATGTAATAAGGGTTAATGGAGAGGCAGTTTCTGTAAGCAACACCAGAGTGTTTCCTTCCTGCCTTCCTTACAGGATTAAGGTAAACCACTGGTTCTCCTAACTGCTTAGAATGTTAACAACCAGTTCTAGCGAATAGGTTTGAACTGGTAGAATCCCACCCCTGCACTGATCCCATTCACCATATTACAGAAGTTTCTAAAAACCTAACTTATGTTTTTAAAGATTCCTCACCTTTTCCTCCCTGTCTTCTAATAAAGAAACCAAACTTATGTAAGTAATACATAAATTGTATTTGAATTTTGGCTCCAACAATAGCGAAAGATAAACTCACCATAAACTCAGGGGGGGGGGGGGGGAAGGACAAGTGCTGTTTTTCTCATAGCAATGTTAATATGTGCTAATCCAACACCTGAATCAGCAAAAAAAGTATGTCAACATAAATTATGATGCCTCTATAGCTCAGCTGTAATCTGCCTCATTAATGAGGCTGGTGAGTGGTCTGTCCTTACAGTTTTGATAAATAAGTTATGGAAAGTTATTCATGGGGCCCTGTCTTGATTTCTCCTTCCACTGAGCACTTGCGGGCAAGAAAAACAACTACAAATCTCTCTCTACTTAATTTCTAATGGACTGGGACAAATGAGTACTAGGAATGAATAGTTTATCCACCTTTCAGTACAGTCAAATATCAGACCATCAGCAATCCTTGTTATGTACTTGTAATGAGTTTTCTTGGAGGACTGTCAAACCAGTGTCCAAAATGAATTTTGGTGAACTGGTCAAAAGCAAAGAGGCAGGTCCAAGAAGACCATCCTTTCACTTCAGTTTGTGCCTTCACTATGCACCATTGAACTGGCCACAGAGTAAAACTACTTTAGGGCATGGCTTTAAGGTCTTTTAGAAGAGCAGTAGACCTAGCAGTAAATAGCCTGTACATATTTCTCTACATTGCAGAACTTATTACAAGAATAAATAGTATACTAGTCAACTTTAAATATAGTTTGAAAATTTTCTTTCTTGCTGCTGAAGCAGAGACATACACTGATAGAATCCAGAAGTTATTTACCCTGAAAAGAATATGTATGTGTAATTGAACATGTAATTGAATTTTTTGTGTTTGCTTCCAATAAGTAATGATGCTGACAGTGAGCGACCAAGGCTTTCTAATCATACCTCATGATCTGCAGCTTTCTCCCACTTAGCCTTATTGCCCTTTTCTATACCTATTCAAATTACCAGTCATGGAGGCAAGGCATGGGAGAATGTAGGCAATAATAATAAAAATGTTATAGCACTAAGTAGTAAAAAACAGCAGCATTCAGAAGTACACATTATAAAATACAAAAAAAGCACAAAATTATATCCCCACCACTATACCAAGGTAGTGCAAGTGAAAACTAGAACCTTAGTACAAAAATTTGTAGCATATTGATTGGTGGCAGTACCAAGCTAGTAGACCAGCTTTCTTTCCTGGCTTAAATTGAACTCTTGTGCACCATACAAATAGTATTCCCCAAAATACTAGTCTTTTTTTTTTTTTGTTTTTATTTGTGTTTAACCTTGTACACTCATGGTCTTTTGAATGTGTGCTAAATCTGATTTTTAAAAAATCAGTTCTGATGCTACATTATGTCAGAGGTGGTATTCAGCAGGTTCCTTTTTTTTTTTTTCCTGTAAATTTTATTTGAGTTTTCACAAAGAAATACAAATAAAACATCTTTTTTGAAAGTAGCATGATCCCGGGTTACATTTCTTCGTACAGACAAAAATTCAATTTCATGCTCATTTTTATGTTCAATTCCATATCATATTACTGTTTTACATTTTCTACATCGCTTCTTCCCTTTTTTAATTTTCTTAATTTTATTTTAATTATCTCATCTTGATTCAAATCTTCATATTTATACTCTTTGTCTGTCCTGTTTCAATTTCATATTATCTTTTCTCATTAAACAAAGTTTGTCCTGTAGTTGCTGATTGGAGTATGACACCCTTATATATTTTAATTTTATCCATTTAACTATTATTTAAGCTTCAATATATACCTTAAAGTTTAACATTCAATATAATACATAACTTCAATTTGGATTCTGCTTGCTACATTCTTAAAATACACACTATATTCTTAAAAAGAAAAAAAAGGATTATAAATATATGTAGTTGAAACAACACATTCCATTCCAATTCAATTCTATCATTAATATTAATATTCATTAAAATCTTAACATCTTTAACATTACTTTTCAATTAAATATCATACTTCTATGGGAACAGTTATAAGTTTTCCATAATTAACTCCCCTCCCTCTTCACTTATATTTTATAAAACATTAACTGATTAAAATGTTCCTGTCCCTTCCTAATTCAATTCTCTCATTTATTTTATTTCACTTATTTTATTAACAAACATTTCACTAAATTACAACAGCTATTTTATCCCTCATTTTAATCACATTGTTTCCAATTTTCTAAAATTATTTCTAATACTAATATAACAATGCAATCTTATGTACCTTTACAGAATCCCTTTTTCAGTTAAATTTTCACCCATTATCTGTAAATAGGCTGTTTCTCTATATCTTGTTTCTCTCCTTTATAACTTCTTTTCCTTTCCTTCTTCCCTCTCTTCTTCTCTTTCCCCTTTTTACCCCCTTGTCTCTCTACCTCTATTTCTGTCTTCTGTATTCCCTTCTTCTGTTGCTTTCCAATATTATACTTATTTTTTGAACTATTTTTTTCTTTTCTTTGGTTGTTTTTTAAAATCTTAAATTCTCCATTCTCTTTTCCCCCTTTCCTTTTTCTTCCCCACATAGAATTACTTGTTCATTAAAGATGGCTTCTTCTTTGTCCCAGTCTTCTTGTTTTGCAGATGTTTCTTGTTGTTTCTCATAGTTCCAAATCTCCATTTCTAAGAATTGAAAAACGAAGCTGAAAGAGCCTCTCCCTTCTTGTGCATCTTCTTTGTACTTTTTAAGTTCCATTTTCAATTCATCCAGAAGTAGTTCCATTCTATAAATTTTTAAACAACCACCCAATTAATTTTAGTCATTTAAATGCAATAACCAAGAGTCCAATGATCACCAAATAATCCAAATACACACAAGCTGTTTCTTTTTGCTTTTTTTTTTGGTTTTTCTTCCTAGAGTTCTCCAATTTAGTTACCAAGTTTCAGTTAAAATGTATCTTTTAAAATTTTTGTTAAAGTTTTACTGTAGATTCCTTTTAATTCCAGGCAGTCTCCTCCCTTTTTCCAGATCCTGCCCTTTTACTCTTTTGCTCTCCTTCCCTGTTTATAAAAAACTTTTTAATGTCCAGAAATCTTTATTATCCCTTTGACATTTTATTTTATTTTCAGCTTAATTGCCTGTTGGTGTCAAAGTGGTTTTATTTTCCAATTTCTTATTTAAGTCTCTTGGTTGTCAATATCGGGAAAGGGAGAGAAGAAAAAAAAAAAGGCAAACCTTTCCCTTTTCACTTTCCTTCGCTGCTTCCGAATCTTCTTTGGGAACGATGTTACCTTTTTTTTATTTTCAATTCCAGGGTACCTTAGTTGTTGCTTTTGCAATTTAACCTGGTCAGCCAGAACTTTCTCTTCTTATTTTCCTCCTACACATTCTTTTCCAATCGAGTTCTTCTTTGAGGTGGCCATTTCTGACCACCGCTGCAATTGCCTTTGGGAAAGGAAGTAATGGCCAGCTGAGGAGGAGAGATGCGGCTGTCCTCAACTCCATTGGCAGTCTCCCCCCTCTTCACCACTTCTACGGGGTGGCTTAACCCCGAAACTAGCCAGCTCGGGGCGCTCCAGTGACGAGCCCAGACCAAAACCGTGCACGATCTCAGATTTCTGTCATTCACCAACGAGGCTCAAAACCGGAAGCTAGAGGTGGTATTCACCAGGTTCTGACCAGTTCTGGGGAACCGGTAGTGGAAATTTTCAATAGTTCGGAGAACCAGCAAATACCACCTCTGACTGGAGATTTTACAAGTATCCTACCCAGGGATGGGATTCTACCAGTTCTGGCCAGTTCGATAGAACCCCTTGTTAACTTTCTAAGCAGTTCAGAGAACCGGTAGTTAGAAGAAATCTCTTTTTAATTTTTTTTCCACCCTTGTTACATTCTTGGCAGTATGCCTAGACTTACTATCTCTGAAGGAGGTTTTTTACTTTCTTAAAGGGGAAGGATTATTTTAAGCTTTTTACATTGCTGTTGGAGGAGATACTCCCCTGGGTATACTTCCAGCCACATCAACAATCAGCACTTTGAAGAAATAATTGAATAACCAGAAAGGAGCTTTTAATAACAAGAAACAAAGATGAGTGACGTTTAGCAAGGCTTCTTGGCTAGCAAGAAAGATTGACAGTCAAATGTGAGTTTACAAACCCTTTCTGAGTTTTGGTCTAAAACTGATTTTTGATGAAGTTTAATTCTGTCCTTGGTGACATTTAATTCTATGTTTATTGATGGGATAATTTTCCTTATACAGCTTTGTTTGGAAGGAAAAAGGTTCATTTCTGTTCCTGAAAAAAAAAAAATAAACTGGGTTGAGAAATCTGGCTAATTCCTGTGTCTATTTGTTCTGGTAATTGGTTTTAAAAGCAACAGCTATTGTTGCATTTAATTATTTGTAGTGTGTTTGAATTTTTTCCTACCTCATGGGGTTTTTTTTCTATCTGGGGAGGGGGTCTTCCTTCCCTGCTTTAGTGGTATCTGACACTGTCCTTTTGGGGTATACTTCCAAGAGGCAGGATACAAGCTTGGCACTGATTTTTTTTACTGCCTTTCTGAGGGGCATGTGACCTTTCCTTAAATCTGGATGATTTTCTTAGGATATCTTGTGAGGTGAATGAGACCAGCTGGTATCTTTAAATGGTGCAAATGGTTCTAAGAATTGCTTTTCCTGGGTGTGCTTTTTCTGGAGAGCTTAAATGACCTCTGGGTTTCACTTTATGAGCAAAAGTTGGCTGCTGATAGTTATCATTGCATTTTAACTATTTTAATTCTTCAAGGTGCTCTGGTACCCTGCCTGATTTGTAACTCTGGCTAGCAGGTATTTTTAATCTAATGATTTGTATTTAGGCAGCTTTTTACAAGCAAAAAAGCTTTTTGTATTTTTGTACAGGTAATCCTTGACTTACAACAGCTCATTTAGCAACCATTCAAAGTTACAATGGCACTGAAAAAAGTGACATATGACCGTTTTTCACACTTACAACTGTTGCAGCATCTCCACAGGTATGAGAAGCCAGGCGAAGAGAAGGGCCCCTTGACATCGAGTTGGCCATGACCACCCAGTCACAGGACCACCAAGCCACACCCACCAACTAAGCCATGGCCACAGAACAGGTTGTTAAAAAATTTGAATCCCACCCCTGAACCTTCTCCTGTCATATCCACCAAGCTATGCATACAGAACCAGTAGTAAAAATGTTTGAATTCCATCACTGATCTAAGTATAGAGACAACATAAGCCCATCCCATTTCTAATTTTCTTTTCATTAATTTTCTTTTCACTAACATCGTCAAGTATGTGTCCTACATCAGGACCATTCTGTAACCTGTGGCAGAAAAAGTAAAACAGTAGTTTAAAACTGGAATGCAGATTATCAGTGATAATGTTAAAGCTGTCAATAGTGAATGGAGATGAGATAATAACAATACCATACAGCCATTGTCATTATACATGATTTGTTGTCATCATACCATAGTTAGCAAGATATTAGGATAACCACAGAGACAAATTAATCCTTCAAGAAAGAGCTTAAATAAAATTGATTCAGTTCAACTGTTTGGGATACAGGATTTTTCCAGAGCAGAGCTTTGCTACTAGAATGAACCTTGGAAAAGAATGTATGTTGGTCCTTGGAAATTGGTTTTTGTATGTTAGCTATTCGATCAGTTTGCTTTAATTCCTATTTCATTTTATGATATCCATAGGTCCACCTTCCTGTTTTTTTACTTTTCCCACAACCCAGTATTTTTCTTCCTTAACAGGAAAGTTTATTTGAGGGATAGGTTGGTGACTCTTTGCTATGTATGGCCCCTCTCTCTTTCCCTATGCCTTCTTTCCAAAAATACCTACAGTATATATGCTGATCCTCATTTTGCTTCTGTAGAATGAATTCTCAGAAGAAATATTTGTGAGTGACAAGACTGAAATATTTTATTTTTCAAAAGTGGAGATGCCAGTTAGGCCCTTTCTGTTAGGTTTCATTGAAATTAGTAAGTATTTTGCCATCTACCTATCATGTTGTATTAGCATGACCAAAAGGTACTTGGAGAAATTCTGCTCATCAATGCTAATTGGATATATAAAATCATTAGCTTTATTTCTGGAAACAATTCTAATACATACATATTCATTGGCACACACATCTCTCATAGCTAATCTAGTTACTGAATTAAGCCATTTTCTGCATTTATACATATTTTGACCCATAAATTGTCTAGAGACTAGGGTCCTATAGAGCACTAAGACCACGAAAATAAAATGTTATTATTAATAAAGCCATTTTAAATCTTGAACTGACTTGGTTCCAAATAGAACCAGAGAGTTTCCACTTTCAGTAAGTTATGAGAAGAATTCTTAGATCAGCATGAACATTTAGAAGGTGGTTACTTACCTAAAACAAGGTAAAGAAAAAAAAAACAGTAGTCTTTCATGCACGATAGCTGTTTGGGAGAAAAACATACATTCTTGTTAAAAAATCACCAGCACGAAGAATATAGTTCTGTCAGTCATGTATCTGAAAGAAGGCTCATGTCTCATCTTAATATCATTGTTTCCAATGAAAATTCCTTCATGAAAGACAGGATCAACCAGAAAACTTGCTGGTATATCAGCAGTTATGGGAGGGGTGTGACCTGTTAAAAAATAGGAGGATAGGTTCTCTGGAAAAATCTAGATGACAATGAACGTTGTTGTAAAGAGAAAATAAATGAGCACTTTTTACTTTAGAGAAATAAATGTAATAAGAGAAGTTCTAATAAGAAGTTGCTGGAGATGGTCTAGAAAAGTGAACCTTCCGACAACTTTTTAATCCCAATTTAAGAAGAGATAATTTTAGAGGGCCTAGAGCAGTGGTGTCAAACTTGAGGCCCGCAGGCTGGATGCATCACACACTGGCCATGCCAATGACCAGTTTAGCAAAGGAGAAAAAGGTCACAATATATCACATATACCATGAGTTTGGCTCCCCTGACCTAAAGTAATGAAATATCACTCAAAACAATCCTACATATTACCATTATGTACAACACTTGAATCTTAAAGCACATGTGTTTGCTTTCTAGGATTAAGCTCTATTAATCATGCTGAAATTTAAAATGTGATTCTATTTTTTTTTTTAAAGAATACAATGGGAACTAGAAATAAAAGCTCTTTGTGGATAATTGTCCATTAATACTAATTTTGTATTAATTTTATTTTAATGACTAGATTGCTGACAGAGAAAAAAGGCAGAAAATCAAGGATGATTTAAAGACAAAAGGTGTTGATTTCAGGGAATGCTTTTTAAACTTTTCCAGCACTAGGAAACTTCTAATAAATATATTACTGAAAGTGCAGGAGGAGTAAGCTACTAGGTCAATGCAAAATTTATATTTTCCATGCTGCATATTCTCCTGGGTGTCTCTCATTTGCCCCAAATTCTTCAGAGTTGGAATGTGGTGTGAAAGAAACCATAAGGAATAATGAGACCAGGAAAAAGAGAGAGAGAGAGCCAGTATACCAGCTTTGCTGGCTAAATTGAATCCTTGTCCCGCTCTTTCATTCCACTTTCCAACTCTAATACACAGACCTACAGCACCAGAACTAATACTTTTACCACACTGCATTAATTGTAATTGACTTGGTTATTTTACCCCTCCTTCTCATTTGCCATGACCATGCCATCTGCCTGTTGGGAGTTTACTGACTTCTTTGCTAAACAGATTCTCCTTCTGGCAGTTTTATTCCTGGAAGGAAGCTACTTCTGAATGTTGTCACACACTGGGAGTAACACATGAGGGTTTCTTATGGCATTTTCCAAAGCACAGGTGGAAAAGATTGGTCACAGGCTCTGAAATAATGAACTTTTATGTGAAGGAGTCATTGAGAGCTCTCACTATGAGAGGGAGACTTGCATTATAAGAAACAATGTAGGCTCAGACTTGACAAGGTCTAGAACTTTCTTCAAACTGGTTGCCTTCAGATGTCTTCTAACTACCAGAATGTAGTCTGTCTCTAGATCCATAAATGTCTAACCATAATACATTGCCTCAGGAAGGCTAATCTAAAAAATATTAAATTTGAAGTGTACTTGAGATTCAACTCTGGAAAAGAATGACACTCCTTATATCTCGCTGCTACAAATCCTCCTCATCCTCCTGACATTCCTTCTTTGGAGCATTACAGTTCCAGATTCTGAGCTTAGCTGCTGCTCTGTGTTCCGTCTGGAAATAAGTTGCATGAGACCGGGTTCCAACAACAACTCTTTTATTTAGAACAGTAAAGCAATGGTAACAGAACAACAACCCAAGCCGTGGCAGCCCTTTTTATAGCGGCTTGCCCATGGCTTGTGGACAATGACACCACTTTAAGTATTCCTGCCGTCAAGCGGGCCAATCAGATTAGTTCTCTAGTGGCCAATCTGAGGGTGGCCCTTTCGGCCAATCAGAATGGGGAACTTGGAGCCTACCAAGTTCCATACACAACACCCCTCCCCCTTTGGTTCAGTCCAACGTGCGTCATGTAGTCACGCAGGTAGGTGGGGCTTTTTCGAGTCCTGGTTGACCTGCACAGCTCAGTCTCAGCATGGTCTTCAAGCGGTTCAGACAGGATCGCTGTTTCTCTGTGCTTTCTCCATGGAACCTCCTGGAAGGGTGAGTCAGCCTTGCCGCTCCCGCCTGAGTCTCTCGGGCCAGTTGAGATGGCTCCTCCACTCCCTCTTGGTTTGTCCAGGTTGGTCAAGCTGGCCTGGCTGTCTCCTTCCAGGAAGGCCTCGCTTTGTTCTCCTGCTCCCGGACTTCTCTTTTGGGGTTCATCTAACCATGAGTGCTCTTTTTGATTTATTTGAGAGTCTTTGTGTAGTGTTTGTTGCCTTGTTATGTGAGGTTCGTCTATCCCTTTTTTATTATTTTGTATTTTCCCCCCTCCTCGGTTGTTTTTTGGTTGGTATTTATTTTAGGCGCTGGTGTGTTATTGCGTTTGAGGGTGCAAGAATGAAGCTGGTCAATGTGCCACTTACATTCTCTTCTGTCGTCTAGGAGTAGTCAGTAAGACCAGGGACTAGTGATCTGGGTGATCATGGCTGGAAGCCATAATGGGTCCCTGGTAAGGTTTTTGGCATAGACTAGGTCGCCTATTTCAAATGCGCGGTATTTGCTGGAGGAGTCAGGGGGGTTATCCCAAGTATAAGTGGGGTGCAGTCTGTCGAGGTAGGAGAGCAATTTCCTACCCATTAGGAGTTCTGCTGGGCTTTTGTTGGTAGTACTCCTAGGGGTAATGTGCTGTAGGGTTAATAATCAGTTTAGCTTTTCTTGCATGTCCTCCTTGTCCATTTTATCCAGGCCTTCCTTTGTGTACCAAACCATGCATTCAGCCTTGCCATTCGCAGCTGGATGAGCTGGTGCGGTTAAAGCATGTAGGATACCCTGGGCAGCTAAGTACTGCTTGAATGCCAACATGGTAAACTGGGGCCCACTGTCCAATACCAATACATCAGGGAGTCCATGCATGGTGAAAAGTTTGTCTAATTGTTTCATCACTGCCTTGGTAGTTGTAGAAATCATGGGTATGACTTCTAGCCAGTTTGAGTAGGCATTCACAACTATCAAAAAGGTGTTGCCTTTCGTTGGCCCAGCAAAATCAATATGTAGTCTAGACCAAGGGCCCCGGGGAGTTTCCCATTCCCTAACCGGTGCCTGTGGGGGTGTTGGCCTCGAATTTTGACAGTCATGGCATGTTGCCACCCAACGTTCAATGCCCTTGTCCAGCCCTGGCCACCAGATGTAACTTCTGGCCAGGGCTTCAATCTTAACTATGCCCGGGTGCCCCTCATGCAACATGCACAAAACATCCTCCTGGAGTCTGTGTGGTATCATCACCCTGTCACCCCACAATATACAGCCCTTCTCGATTGACAGTTCAGTCTGTCAGGTGCGAAAAGGTTTAAAAGTCTCCGTTTTGTTCTCTTCCGGCCAGCCCTTACCTACCCAATGCAGAATGCAAGCTGTCAAGGGGTCTTTCACGGTGGCTCTCATGACATCCGCTGCGGTTAGTGGTAGGTTCGGCCAGGCCTCGAGTTGGAGTATGGAGACAGTGGGAGCTGGGTCCTCTTCTGTGATGGCAGCGGGGCATGGCTCAGGGTGTCGGCATGGGTGATGGTCTTTCCAGGGTGGTGGATCAGCGTGTAGGTGTAGGCGGCGAGAAATTCAGACCACCTCATCATTCTTGGTGATAGAATGTTTGGGGTTGGCTTGTTTCCTGCTAGGATCCCTAACAGGGGTTTGTGATCAGTGATGATCGAAAAAGTTCTGCCGTAAAGGTACTCATGGAATCTTTTGACTCCAGCGATGATTGCGAGGGCTTCTCGGTCGAATTGGCTGTAATTGCGTTCTGATTTGGAAAGCGTTTTCGAATAGAAAGTGACCAGTGCTTCTCTGCCGTCTGGTAGCTTATGGCTCAGGATGGCGCCAATTCCAAAAGGTGATGCATCACAGGTGACCGTCAAAGGCAGGGTATTGCTATACTGGATTAAAACGGTGTTAGACGTTAATAGGTTTTTGACACCTTGAAATGCTGCTTGTTCCTGCTGGCCCCATTTCCAGATAATTTTTTTTGTCTAACAACCGTTGTAAGGGTTCTGCTATGGTTGCTTTTTGGGGCAGGAACACATTGTAGAAATTTATGAGACCTAGGAATGCTTGAAGGTCACTTTTGTTCCTAGGTCTAGGTGCGTCTTTGATTGCCTTCATCTTTTTTTCGGTGGGGTGTATCCCTTGTTCATCTATTAGGTAGCCCAGAAACTTGACTTGGTTGGTTGCTAAATTACACTTTTCTCGCTTTACCTTAAGGCCTGCGTCTCTAAATCTTCTTAAGACTTCTCTTAATCTGCTCTCTAGTTGGTTAGCGTTTTTTGCTGACACCAGAATATCATCAAAATAGGGGACGACTCTCTTGATTCTGTTTAACAAGCACTCCATGAAGCTTTGGAACATGCCTGGGGCAACGCTAATGCCAAACTGGAGACGGTTACACTTGAATGCCCCTCTATGTGTCACAATAGTCTGTGCCTCTGCAGTAGTGAGGTCAACGGGTAGCTGTTGGTATACTTGTGCAAGATCAAGCTTTGCAAAAAATTTTCCTCCTCCTAGGGAGTACAATAAGTGTTGCACTACCAGTACTGGGTATGCGCTTTGCTGGAGTGCATGGTTTAGGGTAGCCTTATAGTCTCCGCAGATGCGCACTGACCCATCTGGTTTTACAAGAGTCACGATGGGTGTTTCCCACCTGGCATTGTCGATTGGCTCTAACACCCCTTGTGCTATTAATTTGTTTAATTGTTCATCAATTTTTGGTTTTAAGGCAAAAGGGATGCGTCTGGCTTTTAACTGGATGGGGGCTATTTTTGGATCTAGGCTAAATGAAATTGGGGTTCCCTTGTACTTGCCTAGGGTCCCGTCGAAAACATCTTGGAATTCTTGTAACAGGCTCTCTTCCCAGTTTGCTGCAGCAATGCGGTGTATCATCCCGATTCCCAGCGGTGCGAACCATTCAATCCCTAGCAGACTAGGGTGATCATGGTCAACGATGGTCAGAGGCAAAATTTTGGCATGATTTTTAAATTTGACAAGGAAATGTCCAAGGCCCACTACCGGAATTCGATTTCCCTGGTCGTCTTTTAAAATTAGTCTTTGCTTTTGTAGTTCTCTTTGTTTGATGTCCAGAATCAGACACCGGATGGTGTTCCAGGATACCATAGATTAAAAAGGACCCGGAGTCAATCTCCATCTCATAGGACTTCCCCTCGATGTTCACCTCTACCCGGACCTTTTTCCCATTTTCTGCCCTGGCATTTCCAATGGTTACCATCTGATGCGTTTTCTCTCTTTCACTGGTTCTTTTGCTTCAGTTCCATCTGCTTCCAGCTTGTCTCTATTCATTTCTTGGGGGGGGGGGAGGGGTTGTTGCTGCATCTTTTAGGACTATAGCTCTTTTTGTTTCGGCAGACCCTTTCGATGTGCCCCTGTTTGTTACAAGCCCTATAGATTGCGTCTAGGAACCTGCATTCAGATCGCGGGTGGTTGCTTCCGCATCCAGCACACTGAAACTCCCACCTGTTTCTTCTCTTTTCCCACCATTTCTTAACTGATTGAAGTCTATGGACATCTTCATTTTCGTCCTCAGTGTCACTTTAGGACTTGAGATCTTTGTAGTGGGTGGTCGTTGTGGACTGTTTCTTGCTTCCCTCTGGCTTGGTTTGGCAGGTCTGGAATCAAATTCATCTGGCGCATGGTGGCTGTGGATTTTTTTGCTGCTTCAGTGGCGGTGGCTTCTGCAATAGCCTCGGCTGCAGTTATGTTTGGTCTATTCAGCAGCTTACTCTGAAGTGTAGCATCCTTCAACCCGAGGACCACGCAGTCCCTCATGGCCTCATCCATGTTCTGGAACTCTCAGGCTCCTCCGATGTGTCTCAGGGCAGCTGCAAAATCTGCAAAGGTTTCATCATCTCTTTGGTCTCTCTTGTAGAACTCGTGTCATTTTATCAAGTTGGAGACCACAGGTGCATAATGTGCTCGGAGCATTCTGTTCAGCTCGGGCCAAGTCATCTGTTTGATGTCTCTTGGTTTTGTTAGTGCCTTCACCATTTTAAAAACAGCTGGACCACAGTGTGTTATGAAGACAGCCCTCTTCTTTTGATCAGATATCTCCTGCAGCTCGTTGCTTTATAAAAACATAAGAAAATGATCGATATATGACTCCCAATCCTCCTCATCAGGATTGAATGGTGCGGGCAGCTCGTTGTTACCGGCCATCTCTCTTGCTTGGTTCAGATTGCCGCGTGCTTCGGTCTTGCTCTTCTACGATGATCCCACCCTCGTCACTCGTGTTCCATCTGGAAATAAGTTCGCGCGAGACCGGGTTCCAACAACAACTCTTTTATTTAGAACAGTAAAGCAATGGTAACGGAACAATGACCCAAGTCGTGGCAGCCCTTTTTATAGCGGCTTGCCCGCAGCTTGTGGCCACTGACACCACTTTAAGTGTTCCCGCTGTCAAGTGGGCCAATTGGATTGGTTCTCTAATGGCCAATCCGAGGGTGGCCTTTTCGGCCAATCAGAATGGGGAACTTGGAGCCTACCAAGTTCCATATACAACACTCTGCCTTACTTTCTCAAAACAATAATAGCAGATTTAGTTTGTATACTGCTACCTTTATGTACCTCTTAATTTCAAGGAAGTTCTTTCCTAATTATACATCAGTGCTGTGGTAGATTTGTCTGAGGAACAGTGACAAACACAAAGTCACACCATTCTAACCCAGTTGGCAAGAGTTTGTTGCAAAATCAAATCCAGAAAGCACACACAGATAACTGTTTCAGCAGGATTCATTTAACTTAATTATATACATAATAATATATGAAGTAAATTTACAGTACAAACAGCAGATCCTTCCAACATGGTAGCAGTTACAGGTAAAACACAAGCAGAGGAGAGAACAGCAGAGAAAAGTTTCAATTTTGATTCACAGTTGCAGACAAGTTTACAGCTTCAGAGCTCAGAGCTTAATACAGAGCCATGCCCAGACTCCTTCCAGTTTCAGTTTCCAAACAGTCCTCATTGGCTGACTTAGTTGCTATGCCTATTCATTGGCTGACCTTGTTACCATGCCAAGTTCATGAATATTCTAACACAGTATTATTGGTACAGGCCATATGCTTGTTTTGTTATCTCAGACAAATGATACAATAACCTTTGCCTCCCACAAAACTACACATAAAGAAATCAAATGGTTTATTTCTTCAAAAGTGATGACAATAGACTGCATTTAAGAGCAAATGACTACCATATATGATGGCATATACACAGGGGTGTGATTCTACCAGTTCACACCTATTCACTAGAACCAGTTGTTAACCTTCTAAGCAGTTCGGAGAACCAGTTGTTAGAAGAAATTACTGGCCTAATCCTGTAAGGAGGACAGGAAGGAAACATTCTGGTGTTGCTTGCAGAAACTGCCTCTCCATTAACTCTTATTACATTCTTGGCAGGACTAGACTACCTGTTTCAGGAACTTCTCTGGAGTTTTCTCCCTCTCCTTTGCTGGTACTTTGCTTGTGTGGAGTGACAATTCAAAGTTATAATGGCACTGAAAAAGTGACTTATGATCATTTTTCACACTTACGACTGTTGCAGCATCTCCACAGTCATGAGAGGCCAGGCGAGGAGATGCATGCCTCAATGTGAGTGATAATGAGTTGGCTCCACCCAACCAATAACATGACCAATAAGCCATACCCACCACCTAAGCCACACCCACAGGACCAGTTGTTAAAAATTTGAATCCCACCCCTGCATATACAGTTCTGTTCTCCAATGTTTTTCTGCCCTTCCCTGTACACTGGTATGTGCCTCTTGTTGCAATCATTATGTAACATATTTTGATTATCATATTTCTGCCTTCTGCTTTCAGGAAAAGGAAGAACAGTATTGATGAATGATGAAACAGATAAAATGAACAAACATCATTATGTATAACCATCCAGTCTCTGGTTTCAAAAAATTAGCTGAATGTTAATGGCAGTATTTTTCATAGTTCAGAAGAAAACATTCCTAAAAAGAAAGAAAAAGAATCTTAAATTCTTTTTAAGGTGAACAAGTTGATTCTGAGATAGAAAATCATGCCTCTTTGATTCCTGGTGCAACTGAGGACAAGCAGCTTTCCAGATTCCCTGGGTATAGAGGACTTTTTGTTTAATTCTTCATTTGTATCTGTGCCAGTTCTTCAGCAGTGAGTGGAACACGCACACTGTGGAAATAAGCCTGAATGCCAAGAGAAACCCTTTGAGAATACCAACAGGATGCTGGGACACGAAGCAAAGCCACCATCATTATGCATATATCACCTGCTATAAAAAAACAGAAGGCAGGGTATTGTAGGGGATTGATTGTACATGAATGTGTACACTATACACACATACACATACAGTACTCTTTTGGATTATATTTAAAACACAGAATGACAGATATTTATCCTTGTGTAATTCCATGTCCATGTCAACATTCTTGAGTGTTCTTTTTTTTTTTTAGCTTTATTGAACATAAAACATAAGGCATTCTAAGGTCCAATGATGGACTGCTTTTCCAATGACATTTTTTGAAGGTAAACTGTAATGTACATAGTTACATCATAATGAATCACACACAAACATATTAAATAAAGTCTGCAGAAGCCAAATTGCCTAGGGTCATATGAAGATAGGGAGGGGATTTCTTTGCCAATAACTTACCATTAGTTAATGCATTTGTTTTGTGTCGATATAAGATTCAGGGGCAATCACACAGTCAACTGCAACAAATTTCTGGATTCTTTTAAGTGGTTGTGAGGCAGTGGTGGGATTCAAATGTTTCTACTATCAGTTCTGTGGGCGTGGCTTGGTGGAAGTGGCAGGGAAAGGATGCTGTAAAATCTCCAGTCTGAGGTGGTATTTGACGGTTCTCCAAACTACTCAAAATTTCCACTACCAGTTCTCCAGAACTGGTCAGAACCTGCTGAATACCACCTGTATTTTGAGGTAACTTCATAGTTCTCTTAACTTTAACTCTAGACTCAGTGCTACCTTTTATGGTTTTCATGAGTTCCTACATATTGATTTCTTTAAAACTGCTGCTATGTGTGGACATTTGGGTTGAATGGATGAAGATGGACCTATGTTGAAAATGAATTTATCACTACAAGATAGAAGAATAACTTTTATAAATATTACAAAAACTCTTTCATCAGAAAGAACCTTGATTTGGCTCTTGACAATCTCCTATTTGGGGGAGGGAGACTTTGTATGAATATGATCTCCCTCTACCACCATTCCTACAATCCATTTAAGTTGTATAGGAACAGAGATTGGGTTCAAGAAAAGGCAGCAGGGATGGACCTGTGGACTTTTAACACTCATCAGTTTCTGTCAGTAGTCAATGGCAGATCAATTTCTGCTCGCAGCCAGGGATTGTGAATTTGCCCAGTTCAGTTGTAAAGTCTTACAAGGATTACTCTAGAAATATGGAATTAAATCTCTTGCTGCAAGTGCTATAGTATACTCTCTGGGAGATATAAAAAATCTATGATAAATGAAAAGTTGTAAGGCTTATTTAGTTTATCATAAAGAAAGGAAATTTGGTATTTTGAATTGATCTAAAGAATTATAAAGATTTTTTTTGGCAAAAGAGTTTGGCAGATTGGCAGAGTAAAATGTGGAAAGTTGTCTTCAACAGATTTTAATAAGTCCTACAGAAAATCTGCAATTTCTTGTGTTGCTGTTCAACACATCCTAAACTAAATCTGTTACTCTAATAAAACCAATAGCCACTATTGAAACTAATATTGACTTATCATATTTCAACAATAAAAGGTGAGTGGTTTTACTGCTTAAGAAGGCAGAACAGCCATTTAGGAAATCTAATCTTTCTTGTAGGATTGATATGTAGTCCAATTTGTTGCATAAACAATGTTCCCTTTACCTGGAAATTTCATGCACAGTCACTACCCACCCACTTGATGATCCCAAATGCTTTGCATTTTTAGAAAAACTATAATACATTTTTTTGTACTGTATATAAGGGAGCACGAACTAGACTTCTTTCTCATTAATATTCATCCCACATTAGTTCTGCTGAGAGCAAATACTCATATTCATTCTCAGCAGGAAGTGCAAAAGAATTCTGTATACTGCTGGAAAAGAAAAGAAAAGCAGAGCAAAGGAAGTGAGAATCCAGCTGAAAAAAAGAAGGAAAGACAAGGAGATGGGCTGAGGATATGGGATAAAATTGATTGTTGAGCAACAGGATAGCAGCAACCATTTCATCTCCAGTTTAATCAGACCAGTATTTAATGCTTTGAAAGGGCAGTAGCATTTCATTTGTTTTTAATCATGCATTACCATTCTGCTTTCAATATGCCTGCAGGGAGAAATGTCATTGTGTTCTTTGTGTGTGTGTATGTGTGTTTAACCATGATAATTTCTTAAAACTGAAAAATTTCCTCCCTTTTCCTGATGAGCTTTGGAGATTCAAAACGATATGTTTATGAATGGGAAATGCTATAGCCGGTACAGTTCTGCCCTCTAGCACTGCATTCCGCTCAGTGTGGTAGCTGCTTCTTGCAACAAGTGAGAAAAGAAGGGGGGAAAGCATTGCTGCTATATTACCACCTGCACAGTAGGATTCTTTTTAACTACAAAGAGATTAGAGGGAAACTTGAAGAGTCAACAATGCTGGCCTGCTCTTTCCTTGCTTTGCTTTTCTGAAGCATCTGTGCTCTGCTCTGGCTTCCTCCTCCAATATAACATGCAGGCAGAGAAAACACACTTGACAGAAAGAAGGAATTGGCACACACATATACACACACACAAATCTTCTGCAGTAACTTCCTTTTCAGTCTTAGTTCTATTTCTTCTTTAATTCTTCGATCTTACTTTTCCTTGCCCAGATCTATTATCTTCAAGCCTTCCAAAATCCACTAAAAGCTTAATCCTTTTGTAATTTTTAGATAAAGCTTTGGATCTAAGGGAATGTCTGCCTGGAGAAATAAATGTATTTCATGGCTTCGCTGGATCTTTTAATGTAGTAAGGCAAAGTAAACTTTGCTTCGACAATGAAACAATTGGTAATAGTTGAGTTTAGTGAGTTTAAGGATATATCAAATAAATGAATCTGATGTTCAGGATTCTTCTAGCTTTCCTATGCAAGCTATTCTCATGGTGCATAGTATTATGTTCTTATTATGCTTTGGAAATAATGTTTTCATTTATATCCACAAGGTAAGATAATAATATCTATAATTTGTCTGCACATCCTTTGTCTACTCTGTTAATTCTCAGTAGGGACATGGGCAGTAGCTCATGTATTACATTCATAAACATGGCACTATTTTTTGATTCCTTTAAAGGAGCATTAAAAACAGTAAATCTGAATTGGAGAGAGTACTGTATCTCACAGCAAAAATGACAAAGTGGAGCCATGAAGATGGATTCAGCTTCCCTGCTTTGAATATTAGAAATTTTCAGCAGGCAGATATTGAACCATGGAATTGAACTGTCTAAGCCACTAAATATACTAACTCAGAGTTTCTCCAGACTGGGGATTTCTCCCTCCCCATTCTGTGATTTAAACACTAATGAAGTCTCTCTGAATAAATGAAGAAAGAAACCCGAGAGTATCCAAATGATCATTAAGAAGCTGCCATTTCCCTCCAAAGACCTTAAATGCCGTCTTCCTTGCTCCTTCATCTCAGTGGAGCCATAGTTTCCTAAGTATATTACTGCCCTAGTAAATATTGATTATGGTTTATGGTAGGCAAACCACAAACCAACGGCAATCACCTTACTCGTTATTGATATTTTTCAATCCCTTTCCTTAATGGAACAGCCTGTGTAAGATCTAGACACTGGAATATGATACTCTCTGCCTTCTCCATACTTCTGCCTTTGTCTGTTTTCTATCCTTTTGACCACAGAGCTTTTGGCTTTGAGGGTTTGCAGTAAGAGTCAAATACAGACTCTAAGAAATAGAAAAATAGAGTCACTCTGAGGTTCTTCCTTACACTCTGAACTCTTATCTCATATCTTAGTTATCAAATATATAGCATACCATTTTCTATCAAAACTCTGGCATATAGGAATGCTGAAGTCATTTCCTTAATTAATACTTTAAGTACTCTTTCAGAAAAGAATGAAAGCTTTGGAAGTTAAACTGAATGGAACAAATCATGTTACTGCTTTCATGCAAACATTAAACATTTGACTGTAATTTATATTTTAAAATCAAATTGGATCACTTTGCTGTTCCCAAACCAATCGTCAGACCAGAATACAATTACCTCACATTAACATACGCATAATCGGAATAAATGAGGACGAGGCATGCTCCAACTTCAATATTCCTCCACTTCACCATAAACGTCAAGCTGCAGCTGCAGTTGCCCTGTACAAAATGCAGACGGGCCTCTGTCCTCAAGACCTGAAAAAGCTGGTTCCCCCACCTTATACAATGAGAAGAACAACTCGCTCTAGTGTGTCAACTCCGAGACATGCTCTTGTGGAACCCAAGTCCAGAACACACTCAACTGGCAGGAGTTTTGTACACACTGCAGTCAGAGTCTGGAACAGCTTACCAGAAGACATTGTAGGCATGATTAGTGATAGAGGGTCTCAGTCATTCAAGAGTCGCGTCCACAACCACCTTCTGCAGATTGTATAGTATATTATTTATTAGGCCCCACTTTTTTATTTTTATTATTTTTCTCTTAAGCTGCTGTGAACCCTTGATTAGGCCATGAGGTTGTCATGTATAGTGCACAGCATTGTATGCATGATCTTGATACTTAGTGTCACGCCTTGTGGACTATTGTTCACAATAGCATGTATTAAAAATATATATATATTTCTCTACTTTTTTGAAAGGGTAAGATGGGAGAAAAGTGTAGCAAAGCTGATAAACCTATCAATTTAGTTTTTGCAAAATATTAATGTTTTTCTTTGTGTATCAGTTTGCCAAGGTGTTGCTTTTTAGAAAGAAAACTCGAAAATATATGTATGCATTTATCCCAGAATTCTGAACTGTACACACTTTTGCAGTTTTTTATTATCTGCTGTTTTTGCATACTACTTCGACAAATATATGTGATGGTTGGGAATATAGTATAGAGTTAAATGACAAGCTAGGGAAAGCATGAATAAGGGGATATAATTTTAAAATCTTCTCTGAAAATAATACTTACATATGTCTTAGGTTAAAATTCATTCAAAACATATTTTAGGATACATTACATATAAAATGTAGTTTATAAAATAATATGTTCAGCTTTATGAAATATTGTCAACAGCAGAACAACAGAAGTAGCAAATTTATTTCACAACAGGATGGAGAAAGCTATCAGTGAAGATAATACAACTGAAGTGGACCAGAAATGGATGAATCCACCAATCCCTGAATTCAAATAGTGTCTCCTCTATAATGAAAAACAAACAAATGGTAGCTTGTTAATAACAGAAAAATATTTTGCTTATATTAGTTCTTAAATGATTAATATTTGCATGTATTTGCATGTATTTTTCAATACATATTTTTCAATATATTTTGCATGTATTTTTGTTTTCTTAGCATTATCTAACTAATTTTGCAATTAGCCCTCTCATGTTTGTGTTGCAAATTTAAATAAGAATGTGATTTGGCTAAATCTGATTGTGATACTTTGCCAGTTAGATCTCTTTCATTCTCTTGTCAAAGTGAACTTCTTATAGTCTCATTCCTTTTGTAATCAATCACAATTTTTATGGAGAACACATATTCATAGTTAATTCATTTGTTCTTCAAATGTAGTAGCAAAATATTAGTGATGTTTTTATTTATTTTTCATATATATCTGGTCTGGAAAATGTTTGAAGAAATTATTAGCATGTCTTTTGTCAAATCAAGTGGAAAGGCTTTACAATTAAATACTGGACCACTCAGTTTTTATTGTCAGAGTGCTTATATTGTAATGAAAAGCATGTGATTCTCAATTAGCAGTGCACACACACACACACACACACAAACATCCATACTAATATGACTTTGCCATTCATTGGGTCCATATTGATGTAGATAGAAACTGAAAAGAACCAACTAAAGTTGGTTATGGAATTATGGATGTTCATGAACATCTTTAGGGATATCCATTTTACAGAGGAAACATAAAATAATTTTTATATCCTGTCTTGATTTATCTCTACTTGGGGGCTGTTCTGTGATTTTCAGACTTAGGGTTCAAGAGTAAAAGACCAACAAATCAAGTCTGAGCATTCTTTCCTGAACTATATTAGCATGAATTATAAAAACATTTCTAACGTGAAGCTCAAATAACAAAAAAAAACCCATGGTTTTAATGAAGCTAAAATGTCAATTAGCACAATCTGTGTGCTAAAATAGCAAGCAAAATGCACAAAAATCAAATATAAATTTAAGTGGTTTTTTTTTCTGGTGAAGAGTCCTTTAGATAGGCCCGGTCCCACTGCACTTACGGATGCAAAGAGGATGTAAAACGTTAAAAAAAGCTTGCCATCCGTTGGAAAACGCTACTCATTGCAATGTACTCATTGCATACGTGTTTCATACGCTCTATCCGTCGAGCATCCATCCACTGCAATTTCATCTGTGCAAGAAGTTTTGAGCTGCACAAAACTTTGTGAACGGATGAACTTTCCACCGTGTACGATGTAAATCTGTGACATACGAGCAACAAACGTTCTATGTCCGTGATCATCCGTTAAACATCCGCTGTATCCTCTCTGCATCCTTAGGGCATCCTCACAACTCACATCCACTGCAGCTGAAAATGGAAAGAGGGAGGAAAGAAAAGGTACATGGAACGTCAACACATCATTAGCAGCACGGAAATAGAAAGGATGCGCAGTGAACGGTTTGCATCCAATATACATCCGCGCGGCATTCCCTTTCTTTCCTTTAGGTGTACGTGATGCATCCGCTTCATCCACTATGCATCTGCTTCGTAATTATCCCCCATAACCCCTTCGGAGGTGTCATCCGCTCCATCTGTTGTCATCTGCTTCAAAAAGTGGCGAAAATTTGCATAAACAGAACGGAAAAGAACAGAAAAGAACGGATGTGGGTAGTATATAGTGGGGATGTTAAATGGATGTTCATTGGAAGCCTAGCAGATGAAAGCAGATGGAGCCACCTCCCAAATTTTGCTCATTCGCTGTGTCCTTTATGAATAAGTTTTGCATCCGTCGGCCAGTGGGACCAGGCCTATACCTAGAAACATAAAAACAGAAAACTGATCAGTGAAAACAGCCTAGTAGTCCATCAAGTTTGTTCTTCAAGCTTTACTTCTTATTGTTTTGTTTCCTTTTTAATATACTTATTTCTTGTTTTTATTAATTTTATTTTTGAGTTGTTGAACAATCAGCGAGATGTTCAGACTGGATTTGGCATTTTGTCCACCTACTGAATCCTTTTCAAGTACCTGGGACAGGCAGACATGGATGTTTAATGGTGTTACAGATATCATCTTATTATTTTTATCTTTTGATTTTTGTCAGATGATAGACATGTATTTATCCCAAGCATGTTTAAATTCAGTTCGTGATGATTGATCTACTACTTGGCTGGAAGTTGTTCAAAACTTCCATTATTCTTTTGTGAAGTAATATTTTTGAATATTATTTTTGAACTTCCCTGCTGTCATGTTCTTGATTTTTGCTTATTATTGAAAATACTGCCATCTTGAACCTTAGTTACACCTTAAAATATTTAAATATTGCAATCATGTCCCCTCCCCCAATTTCCCCTTCTTTCCTCTAGGCTGTACATTTTCAGTTACTCCAATCTGAGCTGCTTGTTTATTGAAAGGTGGTTGTTAGATTCAGTGATATTTTTTTTCGTTTCTCTTCAATAGCTAAGAATTCTTCAATGAAGAGACTATACTCAGATTAGAAAGCCTAGAAGTTATATAAATATTAGTTGCAATGCCATAACCACAATGAATTCTTTTCTCATTTTTAAACAGCATACTTCTCAAAATTAGGTTGGCACCCACCCTAATTAGCCCCCCCCCCCCCAAAAAAAAAGACATTAAAACTTGACTCTTATGCAGAACCTTGGGATATATGGAGAGGGACCCTCATATTATGGCTTGGATGATATAGTTGGTCCTTAAGGTACTATTTTGGTTTGTTGGCAATTATGATTTCTATCTGTTGTATTTTTATCATTAGAAGCTGCTTTCAGTTTGTCAAGATTGAGAAAAATGTACATTGTAGTAAACAAAGAAACTGAAAAATTATATTGTTTCCATGTAAATACTCTTTTTTATTAAAAATTAACAAGCAAGCATTTGAAAAATATTTATATTAGGTAAGCATATTGTTAAGCCTGGGTTCCCCAACCAGGGTTAGGTGGACAAGCTAAACAGAATGTGCAGCGTTAGTCAGATAGGCACACAGATAAATGAGTGAGCTAAGCTTGTATGTTTATTAACATACAGTAAAAATAACAGATACGCTTGTGCTATCAAGAATATAGTTTATTCCATTATAAGTTAATGGCATAGTCAAATAACAGTCCAATATTCATTTACCATGTAGTCAGTCCATTCAGGGATATTCAGTTAGAAAAGTCCATGTAGAATATCCTATGTCAGTTCACATAAAAATCAGTCCTTTGTTGTCTCTCCCGTTCGAGCAATGCAGTCTTGATTCCAAGCAGTAATCAGGGATCATCAAAGCCAGAGAGAGAGAGAGAAAGCCGTAGTCTTGCTACTTTTATATTGTTTTCTTAACCACTCCTTTAATTGCTATTTCACAGTTAAAGCTGTATACACTCTAACATACACTAACTATGATTCATAGTTATTATTTCACCTAAACCAGTTAGGGTGAACAATGTTCTCCCTAACATTCTCCCCTTTTAGGTTACATAATAACTATGAATCATTTACATCTTTAGAAAATATTTTTCGCAACTTTCTTTAAACTTAATTGCTCCTTGAGCTTTTGTAAATTGGTCTGCAATGTTTTCTTCTGACATGCAGTATACCAATTTAATTAATCCATTTTTCACTGATTCTCTTACATTTAAATATCTTAAGTCAGTATGTTTTGATCTAGTTTTTACAGCAATACTAGTAGCTAACTTTATAGCTGCTTGGTTATCCTTGTACACAATAATGGAATCTTTTACAGTTATACCCATGTCTAATAATAACTGTTTGTAGAAAATTAAGTCAGTGCATAATAATGACAGACATGAAAATTCAGCTTCCATCGTGGACAAGCTAATATGTTGTTGTCTGATTGACCTCCACCCTATTAGTGTCTTACCAAATAATATAGCCATCCCAGATGTTGATTTTCTAGTGTTTATATCAGTTGCAAAACTTGCATCTGCATAGGCACTAAGACTCAAATTACCCTTTGGTTCTATATACAATGCATGGTTCATTGTTCCTTTAAGATATCTTAATATTCTTTTTAAGGATTGCCAATGACATTGTTTTGGATCTGAATTAAAACGTGCCAGCTGATTTACACTATAAGCTATATCTGGCCTTGACCAATTGCTTATATATGATAAGCTACCAATCAAAGATTGATATATGGACTTATCAAATTTGGGACTTTGATCATTAGTTTGGCAAACTTCCTGACTCATTGGAGTCTTTGCCAGTTTACAAAGTTCCATTTTAAACGTTTTAATTAATTGGCAAATTTTATCTTCTTGAGATATCTTAAAATCATTATTTGTTTTATTAATTGTCAATCCTAGATACCTTTTAATTTCACCTAAATGCTTTATTTTTATCTTTTTGGCTAATAATGATATAATCTCATTAGCTTCATTATTAGTCTTAGTTATCAAAGCAATATCATCTGTAAATAATAACAATAATAACACCGTTCCATTATTTTCTCTTTTAAACACACACGGATCTGCTAAACCAGATTTAAAACCTATATTGTTTAACTCTTTCACAATATATTGGTTCCACTCAAACCCAGATTGTTTCAACCCGTAAAGACTCTTTTTGAGTTTCCAACAATCATTACTATTTACTTTATTGTCTTTTATACCAATTGGTTTTCTTAAATATATAGTGTGCTGCAATGGTGCATGTAGATAAGCAGTTTCTACATCTAAATGGTTAACGACATAGTTTTTCTTAGCTGCCCACACTAATGCTGCTCTTAAAGATGTAGCTTTAAGGCTTGGTGCAAAAACTTCATCGTAATCAGATGCAGTTTGATTAAATCCTTGAGCTACTAATCTAGCTTTATGGGTAACAGTCCCATCATTTCCAGTTTTTACTTTAAATATCCATTTGCACCCAATGGATTTTTCTCCTGGAGGTAATTTGGCATCTTCATACACTTTCATTACCTTTAATGAATTTAGTTCTTTTTCCATTGCCTTTTGCCAATTCTCCTGATCCTTAGCAGGATACATCCTAAGTTCATCTACACAAGTTGGAACTTTAGTTACTTGGCAAACTATACTTGCTTGATACCTATCAGGTGGTCTAGTTACACGTGTAGTACGTCTAGGTATTATAGGACTTACAGGTGGACTTTCATTTATTAATTGTTCTTGATTATGTAACTCTTCCTGATCAACTATTTCCTCTTGTTCTGGTCCTATTTGCTCTTCGTGGACTTCTTCTTTAATTGGACTCTTTTTACAGCTAATCTCATCTTTATGACTTTTGTAGGGTTCAATAAATATTTCATTGTTTGAATCTTGCTCTAATCTATTCCATCCTACATGTTCTAGGAATTTTGCACTAGCACTGGTGTAAACTCTAGATGTTCCTGGTTCCCAGAATCTATAGGATCGATGATTAGAGGTGTAACCTACAAAAATCAATCTTTTTGCTCTATGCTGTCCTTTGTATCTAAGTTGTTTAGGGATATGCACCCATGCTGGTGCTCCAAATGTGTGCATGTAACTTAAATCAGGTTTTGTACCATGCCACAGTGTGAATGGTAATTCACCTGTTGTTGAATTAACAACATTATTTAATATATGATTACCACACATTATTGCTTCTCCCCATAAATTGTCAGGTAATCCTGAATCAGACATCATAGTTCGTGCCATTGATTGTAATGTTTGTCCTCTTCTCTCTATAAAGGCATTATGTTGTGGCCTATATGGTGCAGACATTTTATGTTGAATACCTAACATTCTTAGTCTGTTTTGAAATTTAATATTTGTAAATTCTGTACCATTATCAGTTATGAGAGTTACTAATTTCTTTTTAGTTTTTCTTTTTATGCAAATTTTATCCAATTAAATAAATTTTGATATGTTTCAGTTTTGCTCTTCATTAAATAGCAAAACCCATATCTAGAATAGTGGTCCATTATACTTAGTATGTGACGAGCTCCTCCTACACTTGGTTTTTTCGGACCTATTAAATCAGCAAATACTACTTCTAAAGATTCTTTAGTAGTAAATCCATCAACTCTATTAGCCGGTATAACCCTGCTCTTACTTTGATTACAGGCATTACATTGCAAATACTTCTTACAAGATTTCAAACTTATTCCCTTAGACAATTCAACAGTTTTCTTAAGCATTTTAAAATTTAAATGCCTTAGCCTTCGATGTAACAAGTGAATACATTCGTCATGAGGTTTCTTATTTTCATAAATTGTGTCAGCCACCTTTAAACCATCATTATTTAACACATATAATCCACCTCTTAAAGATGCAGTAATTATCTTATCTACTTTTTTAATTATGCAGTTATCTCCCCTAAATGTAACTACATATCCTAGTTTAACCAAAATTCTAACTGAAATTAAATTAAACTTAAGTTGTGGTACATATAACATTTTTACATTCTCTTTTATAAAAGAACAATATGCTATACCTTGACCTTTAGCTTTCAGTTTCCAGCCATTGGCTAACGATATCTGCTGTGTACTCTGGGACATTTTAATAAAATTTTTGTTATCATTTGTTATACAATGGGATGCTCCACTGTCAACCACCCATAAATTATTTTTTACAGCTCCGTTAGTATACATGGCTAACTCTAAATTTTTATTTATTTTTTGATGATTTTTAGTATTCTGGCCAGCGTTCTGGCGCTTTGCCTTTTTACAAAATCTTGCCAAATGTCCTCTTCCTGCACAATTAAAACACTTTTTAATTGCATATGCAGTAGGAGATTCATTATCTTCTTTTTGAGGTTGCTTCCTCCTTAATTCATCTCTTTCAAGCCTTCTTCTGGCCTCTTCAATCAATCTGCCAGTTATATCAGTTAAAGTTAAATTTTCCTTTGGCAAAATTTCAAGTGAAGTTACGTAGTTATCATAACTTTCATCAAGGGAAGATAGAATTATGTAAACTTGGTGTAGTTCAGAGAAAATAAGTTCTTTCTCTTGCAGTTCGTGAAAAATGCTTTGCATAGTTTTCAAATGACTCAGCATATCACCATTTGTTTGGAGATGCGTCCTGAAAAGCTTCCGTGTTAGATTTATGTGAGCACCAACATTATCTCAAACATAAATCCTCTTCAGCTTCTGCCAACACCCAACAGCCGTTTTCTCTCCGTGGATATAAACAAGCTGTTGATCAGTTAAGGTTAATCCAATTATGCAAATGGCTTGTTGATTTTTATGCATAAATTCTTCTATCTTTAGTCTGTCTTCCTCATCCTCTGGATCCCATTCTTCTACGTTTGGTGGATTTTCAATTATGTTCCACAGACCTTCTCCTCGTAGAAGTAGACTACATTTTGTAGACCATGATACATAGTTTGTTCCATCCAGCTTGGATATAAGGGACAAACTTTGTAGATTGACTTGTGCCATGTTTTCTTATATGGATATAAAAATATAATTAATAAAACACAGCTGTCTGTTTACTGTAATGTATAACAACACAAACTCTCACTTTTTACGTAAATCTGTTTAACCTAGTTAAACTGACTTTGCAGCCTCTGGGCCCATAACCAGTGTTAAGCCTGGGTTCCCCAACCAGGGTTAGGTAGACAAGCTAAACAGAATGTGCAGCGTTAGTCAGATAGGCACACAGATAAATGAGTGAGCTAAGCTTGTATGTTTATTAACATACAGTAAAAATAACAGATATGCTTGTGCTATCAAGAATATAGTTTATTCCATTCTAAGTTCATGGCATAGTCATATAACAGTCCAATAGTCATGTATCAAGTAGTCAGTCCATTCAGGGATATTCAGGTAGCAAAGTCCATGTAGAATATCCTATGTCAGTTCACTTACAAATCAGTCCTTTGTTGTCTCTCCCGTTCGAGCTATGCAGTCTTGATTCCAAGCAGTAATCAGGGATCATCAAAGCCAGAGTCAGCAAGCTGTAATCTTGCTACTTTTATATTGTTTTCATAACCACTCCCTTAATTACTTTTCCACAGTTAAAGCTGCAGACACTTTAACATACATAACTATGAATCATAGTTATTATTTCACCTAAACCAGTTAGGGTAAACAATGTTATCCCTAACACATATATACAATTATAATTGTTCTTTTTAAATAAAGTTTTATTTGGGTTTTCACATATACAAAATACAAGTAAAACATCTTTTTTGAAAACAGCATGGTCCCGGGTTGAACTTCTTTATACAGACACAAACTCAATTTCATGCTCATTTTTGTGTTCTATTCCATATCTTATACTATTCTACATTTTCTATATAGTTTTTCCCCTCTTTTAATTTTCTCAATTTTATTTTGATTATCTCATCTCAATTCAAATCATTATATTTATACCTTTGTCTGTTCTGTTTCAATTTCATATTATCTTTTCTCATTAAACAAATTTTCTCCTGTAGTTACTAATTGGAGTATGACACCTTTATATCTTTTAATTATATCTATTCAACTCTTATTTAAAACTTCAATATATACCTAAAGGTTATGACCTTCAATATAATACATAATACATAACTTCCAATCGAATTCTGCTTGATACATTCTTATAATACATACTACATTCTTTAAAAAGAAAAGGATTATAAATATATATAATTATAAACCCTCATTCCATTCCAATTCAGTTCTATCATTAATAATAATTAAAATCTTAACATCTTTAACATTTCTTTTCAATTAAATATCATACTTCCTTAAAGACACATATAATCTCCATAATTAATTTTTCCCTTATTTCTCTTCACATGTTTTGTAAATCATTTAATATTCATTGTGTTACATTTATTTATCGACAAGCATTCCACTGAGTTACGATAGCTATTTTATTGAACATTTTAATCAAACATTGTTTCATATTTTCTGAAATTATTTCTATTTCTAATATAACAATACTATCTTAAGTATCTTTGCAGAATCCTTTTTTCACCCATTATCTCTAAATCGGCCCTGTTTGTCTATACTTTGTTTCTGTCCTTTATAACTTCTTTTCCTTTCTTTCTTCCCTCTCATCTTCTCCCTCCCCTTTTTACCACCTTGTCTCTCTAGTTCTAATTCTCTCTTCTGCATTTCCCTCTTCTGTTGCTTTTTGATTTTATACTTGTTTTTCATTCTATTCTTTTTTTGGGTTGTTTTTCCCAGTCTTAAACTTTCCATTCTCTTTCCCCCTTTCCTTTTTTCCCCCACCTAAGATTACTTGTACATTAAAGAGGGCTTCTTCTTTGTCACAGTCGTCTTGTTCTGCAGGCATTTCTTGTTGTTTCTCATAGTTCCAAATCTCCATTCCTAAGAACTGAAATACGAAGCCAAAAGAACCTCTCCATTCTTGTGCAGATTTTGCTGTAAGTTCTTTTTAATTCCAGGCAGTCTCATCCCTTCCAGATCCTGCCCTTTTATTCTTTTTCTCTCCTTTCCTGTTTTCAAAAGCTTTTAATTATCCAGAAATCTTTATTATCCCTTTGACTTTTTATTTTCAGCATTAAATGCTTATTAATGTCAAAGTGGATTTTTTCCAATTTCTTGTTTAAGTCTCTTAGCTGTCAGTATAGGAAAAGAAGAAAAAAAAAACCAAATATTTTCCCTTTTCTCTCTCCTTTGAAGCTTAAAAATCTTCTTAGGGAATAATGTCATTGTGTTGTGTTTTTTTTTAATAGTTTCAATTCCAGGGTACCTTATTTGTTGCTTTTGCTGTTTGACCCGGTCAACCAAAACTTTCTCTTCTTAGCTTCCTCCTGCACATTCTTTTCTGGTCGAGTGCTTCTTTGTGGTGGCCATTTCTGACCACCGCTATAACCACCTTCAGGAAAGGGAGTAATGGTCATCTGGGGAGAAGAGATGCATCTCTCCTCAACCCTGTAGGTAGTCTCCCCCTTCTTCACCACCTCTACGGGGTGGCTTAGCCCCAAAACCAGCTGGCTTGGGGTGCTGCAGCTGCGAGCACAGATTGAAACCGCGCAGAGAAGTGATTTCGGTCTGTTGCCGAAGAAGCTCAAACCGGAAGCCATAGAATTGTAATTGTTAACTATTATAATGATGTAGTATACTTTGCTTTTTCATGTTTTTTGCATTTTAAGCACTTTTTATGTGTTTTTAACTCATTTTTGGAAAATATGCATTTGCATTATAATTTTCTTTATGTTTTATTTCTTTTTTCTATTTTTCTGTTATTTAAAAACAATAAATAAATAAATATCTGTTAAAATTCACTACTATTCCATTAAAATTGCTTAATGGAAATATCAGAGATACGTATTTCTACTTCATTTTTGTCTATTTCTACAGCCATCCAAATATTGAACATAAATCCTGTGGTATCTGGAAGGATATGTGTTTTATTCATAAATTCTAAATTATTCCCCTTGATGTATGTGTGACAAATTGTAAGGTGATACTGGCAGTATATACATGGTAGATGGATGGAAAGAAGGAAGGAAGGAAAGGAAGGAAGGAAGGGTTTCTTGAAAGTGATTGCCAAACAGTTACAAGTCTGATGGAGTATTTTCAGTGCAATAAACAGTCTAAAGGTTTCCCTTATCCAGGCATGATTGATTCAAGTCAATCGTGCTTATTTCTGATTTTCAGCCAAGGGAGCCTGAGTTGTATGAGAGAGATTTCCATCAACATGTGGCCAGCGTGAAAATATGGAGTGCAGTAACCATCCTGTTAAAGTGGTATCTATTTATTTACTTGCATTTACATGTTTTTGAACTGTTAGGTTGGCTGGAACTGAGGCAAGCAATGGGAGTTTATCCCATTGTGCAGCAATCATGTCTCTAACCTGGGCTGTCAGCTTTCCAGCTGATCAGCCCAGCATCTTAACTTCTAACCTATTATACCACTCTTTTAACTTCTTTATTACTGACTCTGGGGTTCCAACATGAAAAATTATATAAATGTATTGTAATGTATTGTATTATGTAACTTCAAATAACTCTATTTGTGTTATCACTGTCATAATTCCGAACAATATCAACTAAAGAATTATGGAAAATGAAGACAAATCACTTGGAAGATGATGAGTTGAGGAAGCACTTTTTTGGAAAGAAAAAATATGAGCTTCCAAAATAAATAAATAAAATGGTGGGGAACACAAACTGAAAGGCTGGATTTACTTTGTCAAGTCTTCCAGAAAATAAATATACTGGTAAACTGGGAAAATTCAGATATTTCCATGTCCCAAATTATCTGAAAACCCACACATTACTTTCAGAAATATGCATTAAAATGTACTATAAGAGCCATTTTCAAATTCATTTGAAATATGTGCTCAGGCATTGTATCATCTTTAATGCTGAAATTTAACTAGAATAGAAATAGAAATATGACTTCATATTCATTCTAACAAGGTAGCCAAGAAGACAATCATCTTATTACTGCTGCAATTTAATATGTCTCTAATACATCATGTAACTGAAGCAAGACACTACTGAATTTATAGGACCAATTATACTTAAAAAACAATCAAAATCGATTATGTTCACATAAAATATCATCCAGCATACAATCTTTTTTTCCCCAAAGCATTGTCAATTACAAGAACAATTTATTGGGAGTTGGGAGGAGGGAAGAAATTATAGAAGGACTTGGTTTGTTTGTTCTTCAATTTGGTTTGTTCTTCAATGTTTTATTTCTAACTGCTTTGCATCCTAAATAGCCATGTTGGTTCACTGGAAAGCAGCCAAAAACCCAAAGTAAAAATCAGCAAA
Source organism: Laticauda colubrina (assembly GCA_015471245.1). Lineage (NCBI taxonomy): Eukaryota > Metazoa > Chordata > Lepidosauria > Squamata > Elapidae > Laticauda > Laticauda colubrina. Next base: position 30,455,899 of record BLBF01000006.1, read on the forward strand.
AATAAAGTTGTTTTATATAAAAAAAGGTTTTTTACATTTGAGAATAAGTAAAATATTAAAGATCTGGTTCTTTTTGAGAGAGTGGGGATGGGGAGGAGGTAAGCCTGAAACAAATAGGACTCAAACTGTTTCTTGAATGCTACTTATAGTATTCCGAATTTAAACATTTTAGTTTATGCATTGCATCTAGGTATATGCACACTCATAAACAATTCTATAGTTGATTTAGAGTCAACATCAAATTTCTCTAACAGTTTTTGAACAACATTTCCAAAGATATCTCAATAGAATTAGATTTTTTTGACTTCTATATATGTAATCTTGGTAATCACTGGGTAACCACCAAGTGCTTTTTCTTTATCCCTTCTCAGACAATGTGATGACCCGTAGTCTCTCAAAATAACCCAAAACTCAAAATATACATTAAAGTCCAGCAATGCCTTCAACTTAACTTCACTGTTTTATTAGGCACAGTTTAAAGTCACAAAAGTAAATAATGAGGCAAAAAGAAAACCAAAACAAACCGCATTGATGAGAGTTCTGAAGCAAGCCAAGATAATGAATCATCATTCCATGAGATAACCAAGGAGAGTTCATGGGAAGAATGCCAGTAAAGATAAACCTCTTTCAAAGAAAAAATGAAACTATGACTCCAGCAGTTCTGACTGCGCAGTTAGAAACTTATATACATAGCTCCCAGCTGCAAGCCACGAGGGGGATCATGGTAATCTCCTCTTGAGTAGACCTCACTTTCCCCTGATCCTCTCCTCTCTGCGTTACCTAGGATGGATAAGGGATGGGCCTGGATTTTCCTCTGACTGCTCAGCCAGCATCTGCCCTTCACCAGCCTTCTCCATCACCTCTGGAGCCACACTTCCATTTCCTGTTCGCTATCCCTCCTCTTCCTCAGAGTCAGTCTCCACCAGGGGCATAACAGACAAATTGTCCAAGAAATATCAAGAGTTATTGAGGGTTTATGATAAAGTTCCACACAGAATATATTTTATATTCTGAATGGGAGGGGGAATTGAAAACATAGGAAATGGAACAAATTATAGAAGAAACTGTGAAGTAAAATAAGATAGTAGTGGAGAGACTTTAAGATAAGTGTTTTATTATTGTATGAGATACATCTTCTGCTCAAAGGTCACACAACTGACATTGATTATAAACTCAAAATATCTTTTTATAAAAAAAATATTTTCAGAATCAAAAATGTAGCTCAGGCGCTTAGTATGGTAAATATACATTGATGACTCATTAAAAATATCAGAATTAAAATAGCAGCAGACTTCCAGCATTGTGCAGAAATGTACTAGAAAAAAGCACAATGATTCAAACTGTTGCCTGAAGGAGTCCACTGCATCAAAATCTGGGGAATTATTCAAATATTGGACATTGGTTTGAATAGGAAATTAGAAAAATAATAAAATGATTCCACTGAGAATAACAAGTGTGATTAAAAGGAGAAAAATACAACAAGCCACTTATTTATGTTCAAATAAAAAAAAAGGAGACACAATGTTCACATACATTATCCAATTTCCTAAAAACTAAGATAATACTAACTATTCTATGTTCATTGAGTAGATTGACTTAAGAACCACAATCTACTATGTTGGCCAAATACAGACTGGTTGAAATAGTGAGCAGACCAAAAATACCCAGTTGGCTCCCATGGCTAAGGGCCGAAAGGAGAGCTAAACCTAAGATACAGGTTTTCCTGTTAGTCATGTATGACTCTACGGGATGGGGGTCATCTCTATTTCTTGGCCAAGAAACCCAGCATTGTCGAAAGACAATTTCCAGGGTCATGTGTCCAGCATGGCTATATGCCAAAAGTGCATGGAACACTGTTATTAATACTATATCTACATCTAAATCTACATCTACATCTATATCTATACCTTTCCCTATATCTATATCTATCTATATAAGTTTTGCAAAGAAATTCCTTTTCTCTTTCTCTCCTTTACATCCATACAAGAGTCTAGCGCACTCATTTCATCGGGGTTTTCTATCCTTAGACACCAATATTTCCATTTCAGGTATGCCCACCTGAGAAGAATAGGTGAATTAGAATATAGTAGGAAGAGATAAAGTGCTAGTTGGAATATTTTATCCCTTTTTTTCTGGCATGAACACAAACTTACAAAATAGGAGAGTAAGGTCTTCTTGTTTTGACTGAGAAATAAAATTGCGCAGAAAAAATGCATTAAATGTCCTTCTAGTGGCCAATATATGGATAGGTTCCATTACTGCTAGAAACTAGCCCTATTTAACCAGGGAATCAGGGCAGTGGCTCGGTGAGCAGTCTCAGTAGCTATGCAAGCCAAGCAGATATATAGGCCAACAGTTTTCTAATGCTTATGGGTACCAGCCTTACTATAAGATGGATTGCTTGCTGAAAATACATATTGGGTTCATTTCTTGAAGAAAATTGTGGAATAAAGTTTAGCAAAGGAGATAGCAAGACAGATATCAAGGCAAATTATGATTCGGGCTTCCAACCCCATTTTCATCACCTGGCCCAGATAATGACAGTAAACGTTAACCCATTTGTTAGGTGTTTTCCAATTACTAATTACCAGCTATTAGCACAACATTGATGATCCGTCAAAGAGCTCTGATGAGCAACTGTTAATTCTACGTCCAAGACTGTATCTTCCACCCTAAGCCTTTCTTTTGACTTCTATTCCCATCATTTACAGTTATTATCATTGTTTGCACACCTGGACAGGAGAATTCTGTTTTAATTTTTGCACTGTCAAAGATTTGATCATGTCTAAATAAAAATGGGTTTGGCAAAAAATGTAAAAAGAAAAATGGGTTTTGCTCATGAAAGCAGTTTTAGGGCCTTGGTGCTACTGCTCAGATTACTTTTATCTGGTACCCAACACATTTTCACTTCTTTTCCACAACTGCTCCAAACAAGCATTATCATGTTAATGTTTGTATAAGTAATTAATTACTGGCACTGTTCTCTATTCTAAAGTAATTATGATATGAAAATAAATACATATACAGTACTCCAGTAGCTCTCTGAAATAGATAATAGCATACCAACTATCAAAGTTATATATCAATACACATGCATACAAACACATGCATGTACACACTTATCACCACCACCACTATCATCATCTTGAATCAAGCCACTGTAGGCAGGATGAAAATCTGTTCATTGAGTAGATTGAGTTAAGAACCACAATCTACTTACTGGGCAAATACAGACTGGGTTGAAACATAGTGAACTGTTCTGACCCAACACTGTTACCAGCAAGAAAAACTGTTACCAGCAAGATTAAAACTTCACAGCTTTAATCAACAAATAACTTCTTTGTAGATAAAAAATGGCTTGCAGCCAATTAGTGCAACCAGAAAAGCCTTGACAGAATTCTTCAGATAAGCCCTAGTCTCCACACCCAATGCTGAGTCCTTCGAACGTTTTTGCTTTTTGCAAAAGCAAAAACTTTTTGAAACCAGGCTTATATTCCCTGGAGGAAGAGGCCAGTACGTTGCATCCTTACTCCTGAGTCGCCTGTGTTGCTCCAGCTGTTCTCGTCTACGAATTATCCTAAGCTCACACGCACTTGGCACAAGTTTTCTATAGTGGCTAGGGTTTTAGTGCCATTGAACTCCATATATGCCTTGGTTTTCCAGGTCAATTTTGTCTTTGGGGTTTTTAAGGATGGCAGCCATATACGAAGTTCCCTGTGCATCATGCCCGGCCACATACAATGGATGTGGCCGGGCATGATGCACAGGGAACTTCGTATATGTCTTGGTTTTCCAGGTCAATTTTGTCTTTGGGGTTTTTAAGGATGGCTGCTATTTTTTTGTCTGTTTTGAAGGCAGTCTTGATGTGATGCCTGTGTAGTATCTTACTGATTTTGTCTGTAGTACCTCTTACATAGGGCAGGACAGTTGATCTTCTAGGTCTCTTATGTCTTGGTGTGTTTTTGTGGATCCAGCTGGTGATTTTGTTTTTGTGGAAGCCGTTGGCTGTCAATACTTTAGTCAGGGTGCATAGTTCAGTCTTTATATGTGTCTTGTCTGCCAGGCGTTTGGTTCTGGCAATTAGTGTTTTGGCCACAGAATTTATCTGTGCTGGGTAGTGGTGGGATTGGGTGTTGAGGTAGCGGTTGGTGTGTGGTTTCTTCTGGTATACAGTGTGTCCTAGTGTGCCATCTGTTCTTTTGTCGATTTGTACATCTAGGAATGGTAGTTGTTTGTTTATTTCCGTTTCCATGGTGAACTTGATTTTGGGGTGTGTGCTGTTTAGGTGTGTTAGGAAATTATTCAGGTTTTCTTTTCCATGGGGCCAAATTGCAAATGTGTCATCGATGTATCTTAGCTACAGTTTGGGTTTTTGGGTGGCATTAGCCAGGGCTCTGGATTTGAATTCTTCCAGGAACAGGTTTGAAATGACAGGTGACAGTGGTGATCCCATAGGGGCTCCTTCAATTTGCTTGTATTTTTGTCCTTTTTAGATGAAATATGTGTTGGTTAAGCAGTGTCTTTTAGTTCCATGAGGTGTTTAGCTGGTTGGTATTTATTTTTGATGATTTCAAGAGTTTCTTTTATCGGGACCTGAGTGAATAGTGAAACCTCGTCGAAACTTACAAGCAGATCTTCTTGTTCCATGTGTAGATCTTTGATCATTTCTAAGAAGTGGTATGAGTTTTGTACATATGAAGCTGCGGTTTCAGCATGGGGCTGTAGTTGTTTTGCTAAGTGTTTAGCTAGGTTTTGTAATGGTGCCCCTTTGGAGCTGACTATGGGTCTGAGAGGTATGCCTTCTTTGTGTATTTTTGGGAGGCCATATAATTTGGGGCATCTGGAAGATTTTTCTCTTGGGATAATCGTCTGTTGGATTTCTTTGCTTATGTGGCTGGTTATAATTTTCTTCTTGGTTAATTTTTCCAGATATGTGGTTGGGTCTGTGTTTATAGGTTTGTATGTGGAGTTTTGGAGTAGGTCTGTCAATTTTGTTTCATAGTCTTTTCTATCCATTACTACTGTGGCATCCCCTTTGTCTGCTGGGAGTATTATTATGCTGTTATTATTTTTCAGGGTTTGTAGCGCTCTGAATTCATCTTTGTGCAAGTTGCTTTTCGGTGGTTTGCTTGTGCATAAAATGTTTGCAACCTGGTGTCTTATTCTGTCAGCTTCATCTGTATTTAATTTGGTTAGGCTGGATTCTACTGCACATATGATGGATTCTGTGGGAATTTTTTTGGGTGCTATGGCATAATTGAATCGTTTGGTTAGGACATCTGTTTCTGTTTTGGTGAGTCCTCTGTTGGAAATGTTATATACTAATTGTTTCAGGTGTTGTGGTGAGTTGTTGGGGGTTTTCTTGTCATGTTCTAATTTCTTTAGTTTCTTTAAGAGTTTTTCATTTTTGTAAGTGGTTTCAGTTTCAGCTCTCCAAAGTTGCAAGTTGTTTTATCTTATCCCAAAGTAGAGGGTGGATTTTGCTGCTCAATTCTAGGTGTAGTGCTAGCAAATCTTTGTTTAACTGATCCAATTGGAATCTCTTACTGTGAACCTCGTTCCTGAGTAAAGCCATTTCTGTTCTTTTCAGGATACGTTTAGTAGCTGCTGTGCTGTGATGAAATGTTAATTTGAAGCAGGTTGGTGCTGCATTGTTGTCTCTGCAGCTGCGTATAAATTTCAGGTCACATCATATTCCTGCTCTTTTCACTTCCAGCTTCTCATAGGTTTTCGTCTGGCTGTTTATTTCCTTCCCGTAGAGGTCTGATATTTGTTTTCTTAAGTTTTCATGGGTACTTACATGTATGCTGCTCAGCTTTGTTCGGGTATTTTCCCACATCATTATAGTTGTGCTTTTAAAGTTGTAGCAACGTTTCGGAAGAATCTCATCTGCCATCATCAAGCTTCTGTATTGTGTTCGTCTGTGAGTCAGCCTTTTACAGTTGTTTCAGTTTTAAATTTGGTGCTAGCCTACTGCTGTGCCAGAATGGTTTTTTCTTCATCCGGATTGGTTGGGAGTCTTGGTCTGCGTTTATTGGTCTTGAAGTTTGCTGTGTTCTGCTTGATTGGTGTTTCTAATATCTTCTGTCTATTTTGCGACTTTTTTTGTCTTGATTGGCTGGCAACATTGTTTTCCTGTATTGGAGGCTTTTAGTGCAGCTTGGCTTCAAATAAATGGATGGCTATAATTTTAAGAATTATAGGTTTCATCTGGGTGCCCGGTTGGGGTGTGTTTATAGAGAGGTGCCAGCTCCAATCACACAATGCTTACACTGGCACGAAGCTGAAAGTACCAGCCTGAGGATGGTGAGTGGGACCTCGCTGAAACATCGCCAAGATACTCTTAATCTTACATAGGAAAAGACCCAAACACACCCAAACCTACACACGCATACACACACACACACACACACACACACACATATATATTTAATATATATTCAATATTTTTCATTAATAGATATGGAAGAGAAATAAAATGTTAGAAGGTATCAATAGAGCCAGTGTCTTTCAAAATAATGACAGCCATGATCCTATGGGATAATCACATGGTTTTTGTGCAGATATGTGGAAGAAAGATAAAGATATTTTAATTTCAGAAAGTGGACCTTAATTATTTCCTTGTTTTCTTTTTATAAAGAAAAAGCTAGAAGGCCTCTTTTCAAAAATGACATAACAGTAGATATCTTGCATCAGAAAAGACTGAGATGACATGGGATGACATTTAAAGACTTTCCTACTTTCTGTATTTTCATTCTCTTTATTTGAGCTTTCGCTACTTAAGGTTTATGCTATCTGAATCCCATTTTACAACCACCTGACTAATGATTTCTTCATTAGTTCTTTCTTTCATGTGATAAATTTCTAATGTTAAGTATTCATTGTATGTCATAACAGTTACTTTTGACAGTCATTTGTGAGGTTAATTGAAATAAAGATTGTAAAAGTATTTAATAAAATAAAACTGCTGTATAAACTAAGAGTAAATATTAGTATGTTATTTTACTTCTGACTATATTACAAAGCTTCACTTTTCAACTCTTCATATTTGGAGTCCTTGCTATCAGGAATTACCATCAGGTGGGTATAATTTTAAGCATTTAGTGCTTCCTTCCTTAGATAAAAGATCTATTCATTTTAATTGCTTGGATGCTTCTTCTGAAAACACTAGTTATAGCTTTCCTGAAATCTTAGGTTGAGATATATATTAGCCATTGTATCCAGTATGAATTCTTTTGGAATTATAATGTGCTGAGGAGTACATTATCTCAAAGATGGGTACTTAGTGATGATGTTTGTCAGCAAATGCATTCTTTGAGTAGGATGTGCTGGCTTATTCATCAAAGTGCAAACATTAGCTGTAACATCTCTAATGTTACAAAGAGGTTTAAAATTATAAAAGCTATGCCATCATGAGCTATTTTATCCTCAAGTGCTGTATGATCATCTTATCAACTGTTAATGGAGGAGAAGGAAGGAATAAATGTACACTGTGCATTTCTCATGGTAGTTGCTGAAGCACTAACAGACACAGATAATTTTTTAACATCGTTAACATCTTTACCTATTTAAAACACATGTCTAATAGCTATAATCATTATATATAAAAATCTAAAGATGATATAGTGGAGAGTAAGAAGATCTCCTTCAGAATATATTCCTTTGTTTGGGAGTGATATAGAAGAAGGTTAAATGTAGAAGAAGCTGGATTCACTTATAAAAGTGTCTCCCTGACACTTTCAATAAGCATTTTCCCTTTCAATAAGCATTTTCACTAGGTGGGAACCAGGAGTGGGATTCAAATTTTTAACAGCTGGTTCTGTGGGCATGGCTTAGTTGGTGGGCATGGCTTAGCGGTTTTGTGACTGGGTGGACATGGCTTGGTGGTCATGTGAGTGGCTGGACATGGCCAACTCAACATCACTCACATTGAGGCACGCATCTCCCCGCCTGGCCTCTCATGACTGTGAGGATGCTGCAACAGTTGTAAATGTGAAAAATGGTCACAAGTCACTTTTTTCAATGCTATTGTAATTTTGAATGGTCATGCCACACAAGCAAAGTACCAGCAAGAAGGAAAAAAATAACTCCAGAGAAGTTCCAGAGACAGGAAGTCTAGTCCTGCCAAGAAGGTAATAAGGGTTAACGGAGAAGCAGTTTCCTTCCTGCCCTCCTTACAGGATTAGGCCAGTAATTTCTTCTAACAACCAGTTCTCCAAACTGCTCAGAATGTTAACAACCAGTTCTAACGAAGTGTTTGTCCTACTTTGTATTTTCACTTTTTACATATTCACTTTTATTTGTTATTATAAAAAGTATTTAGGGAGGTTTTTAAAGTGTGCTGTTTTTTTAAAGTAATCTGTACCATACTCAGAATCAATTCTGAATTGGACAGCATAAATATAATTAACAAACAAATGTACTGAAGAACAAGGGGTGTATTTGAATGTAATACTATTTAATGAGCTATTGTGTAATTATTTTGTAATTCTACTATTTGTTGCCTCATTTGGTTATATAAAACCCCAAACTCAACATTGAAAAGTATTTTCTGTCTTTTAGATTTCAAACAAAATAACTTTATTAAATATTTGCCACAAGTAAACTCAGTAATTAAATTCAAAGGAGAAAGAAAAAATAGGAGCCATTTTAAAACAGTTTTCCACAATCATCTAATTTTGGAAAAAGCAACATTAATGATGAAAAACTCCAAAATGAGCTGATGTTAGAAGCTGCATGGAAAAAATAAAGTGATAGCATTTTAAAGAATCTGGTCATTTTGTTCAATTTTCCTATTTCTACTGACATAAAGGCAACATTTCTCCTGTAGTGAGCTTACACTACATTCTCCCATGAGCTGTTCAGAACATCCAGAAGTGGGAGGTGCTTCAGTCTCCTCTGGAAAGGCTGGGCTTAAAAACTCCGGGACGCTCCTCCTCCTCCACAGAACACCTCCCCAGCATCCTCCAGTTTTAGCTCAGCTTTCGTGGTAAGAGGTTGGGCACTCCCTGACTGGAACAGTTTCTTTCTCTGGTTCAGGTTTGCTCTTTAAAATTCTTTCCCATTTAATTTGGGTTTTTAGGCTTGCCTCTTGATTAGTTAAAAAAAAAAAGAAAGAAAGAAACAGTTTCCTTGGTAATAGCGGAGCCTGCCACTCCACAGGTAGCTTGAGGCTACAGCCTCAGGCAACTTCTTATCTAACCTTCTGATCATTTCTCCCTGTGATCGGAGCAGAGCATTCACAGCTGTGGCTTTCTTGTCCTGGCTGTTTCATCTGACAGCAATATTTAAATCGCAAGTTAGAGCAGCAGCAGCAACAGCTTGTTTGACAGCTCAGGCTTTAGCAACTGTGATTCTGCTTCCCGCCCTTTTCAACAGCTGGCTCAATTTCGTGCCTAATTACTACAGACGCCATTCCTCACTGGTTTCCCTTTCTGAGGACCGAGGCAGTACCTTTCCAATTGGTTCTTCCTGGATTTGACTCTCCCTTGTCTGGCTAATGTTGCATTAGCTGGCTAGTCATTAAACAGGCATTTCTTTGCATTTGCCTTTGGATCATTTATTCAGACTAAAACTGCAAGTGCCATTTAAATTGCGGGATGTTTAGTTTTGACAGGAAAGGATTCACCTCAGAGCCTGTTTTGCTGGTTTCTCTTGCTTGGGACCAGGGATCCAGAAATTCTCTCACTTGGAGCAATTGGGGGTTTCCCTTGCTGGGAACCCTTAGATACTATTTACCATATACACAGTTATACATATAGATATAGGCATTTGTCAATGTATATGGGCATGCCTATACACACACACACACACACACATTTAGAGTCTTACTCTCCTGGAGGAGCATTCTACTTTCAACTGCAGGGGAAGTTCACCCCAAAGTGCAAATATTAACAACAATAATAATAATACTCATAATAATAAAAAAAGATTTAAAATTACAGTCAGAGGCAAGACAATCGGTTATACACAATGGAAGGTGACAACGCTTTCCATTCCAAGCCAAATAAGTCCCAAGACAAGCCAGTGGGCCCCAAAAAGGCCCCTAAGGTGGCGGATAAGGATGTCCATAGACAGCATCTAGCTTTGGAAAGGCAATTGCAGAAAGGAGTCAGGGAGGCAGACAAGATGACTATGACACAACAATCTGATCAGAACCCAAACCCATTGATGGGGCCCTTGAACTTATCTACCCAGCCCAGGAAGGCTGTTTCTGGGCAACCTCCCATAGGCACATTTCCTCCATTGAGCATGGCCTGGCCAATTCCAGAGGCAACCTTCACCCTTACAATTGCCGGCCTAAGACAGGATGAGGGATTATCTGAGACTATCTCCATTGATATGAGGCAATGGATGGAGATGGCAATTCAAATGGGCGTTGCGGCTGGAGTTCAGCAATCCATTAGGACCAGACACTTCTCAACCACTTCGGATGCAGGATCCCTGTCCCCTCAATCCTTTGCATATATTGGACAACATCAATCTCAGGTATTCCCCAATTTTCCTAACATACCAGCCCAAGGCCTTCAGGAGGAGGTGGACATTGACGATCAGGAGGTTCCCTTGGGGGGGGGGGTGTTGATCCATCAGATGGAATTGGGGTTGTCAGAATGTCGGATGACAAAGGCCTCATTCCGGACCAACCTACTTTTTCTGGCCTGTTTCATCTGCACCTTTTTAAATCCTTACTGTTCAAGGCAAAGAACACCACAAAACTAGACACATCAGACCCTCATCCACTGCCAACAGAGTCTCAGGATGAACCCAAGGACCTAATATTCTCACAACCAGCTAATGAGGTAGAAATTATTCCTGTCCCTCGTATGTTTGTTGAATTAGTATAAAATCAATGGGCATCAGCAGAATCATATCACAGGGTAAGATAAACAATATTTGAATTTGGCATCAGAGTTTGCAAAATTTCTCAAAACGCTGGAGGTTAATGAGCCCATTGTAGCACTGGCCTCTTCTTTAACCTTTCCCAATGAGGCCGAGGAAGCCTGAGACTGGAAGAAAAGAGAGTAGAGTTAGCACTTCGTAGGGCGCACGTTTCTGATACCTGGGCCATTAGGGCAGCTACAGCTGCATCCTTTTTTTACACGGTCCTCCCTATGATGGCTCTTCCACTTGAGGGATATATTGCCAGTGTCAAATGTCAGAGTCCACCAGGACATAACTAAAATTATTGCAGCAACAGAATTCTCTGCCAACGCCACATGTAATGCAGTCAAATTCTCGTCTAGAGCCATAGCATCTCACGGATCATCACGGAGACTGCTATGGCTCAGGCATTGGCAGGTGGATACCAAGCATAAATGCAAGTTGGCATCAGCCCCAATATCAGGTGATAAATTATTTGGCAGTGTCTTGGGGCCTCTCCTTATAGAGAATATAAACAAGAAAAAAGTGTTTCCCCTTCTATTTCAGAAGTCTGAAAACAGAACACCCCAGGCGTTTCGAAGGGGTTCCTTTCGGTCCTCCTATCAAGACCCATACGTTCCCACAACTCAGAAAACATCAGACTACAGGCCCAGTTTTAGACAGGATAGGTCTGAGTCTTCATATAGAGGTCAGCAGGGAGGCCAAAATAGAAGAAACCCCAGAGGCACTGTAGGCCGATTTTTTTGTCACCCAAATGAGCCCTTGACAACAGTTCCCATTGGAGGGCAGCTAAAATTGTTTGCTGATCAATGGGACAGTTTCACCTCTGATGCATGGGTCAAGGACACTATAAGGTTTGGCGTGGTGCTAGAGTTTCAATCCTCCCCCCTGAACTTTTTCATTAGGAGCCCTAGGTCCACAGACCTCATTAAGAAGGTGTAGATGCAGGAGGCTTTCAATCATCTTCTGCATATTCGGGCCATTAGAGAGGTCCCATCTAGACAGTGGGGTCAAGGCTGTTACTCTCTATTGTTTGTGGTCCCAAAGAGTTTGGGGGGCTGGAGGGCAATTCTGGACCTCAAACGTCTGAACAAATCATTGGTTTATCAAAAATTCAAGATGACTACTCTCCAGTCCATTCTGCTCAGCATCAGAGAGAATGATGTCATGACCTCTATAGATCTCATAGAGGCATATACCATATGCATATACCAATGCATATACCACTGCATATACCAATTAGACCTGCTCACTACAGATATCTTAGATTTAGCTATTGTGATTGGCACTACGAATATATCGCAATGCCATTTGGTCTGGCTTCGGCCCCTAGGACCTTTCCCAAGGTCCTCATGGTTTTGGATGCTGCACTCAGGATCAAATCTGTTCATTTACAATGTTATCTGGATGATATTTTAATTTGGTCATTTTCCAGACATCAAGCTGGATGCCTTCATGGTCATGGCTTTTCCATAATTTGGGATAAAAGCCATTTGATCCCCTCAACTAGGTTAGTTCATTTAGGGGCAGTGATAGATACCATGGAGGGCAAGGTCGTTCTCTCTCAGGACAGGTTAAACAGTATCCAGTCTTTGGCCAAAGAGAGCAGAGCTTAAAGAGGGTTTCCCAGGCATTGCTGTCTCACCTGTTAGGGAAACTGATTTCTTGTATTTCCATTGTACCTTGGGCTCGATTCCATTCTAGAGAGTTGCAATGGTTCCTGCTATCTTTCCAGAAATCCAGAAGAGCCACTTCCAACATCTGGATAAAGGTACCACAATGTTCTCCGATCACTCCACTGGTGGTCGGAAAAAACTATAAAAAAGGGATGTCATTTCAAGGAACCTCACAGGGCAACAATCACAACCAATGCCAGCCTGGTAGAATGGGGAGCTCACTTCCAATTCCACACCGCACAGGGAATTTGGACTATTTCCGAACAATCACAAAGCATCAATCTATTGGAACTGCGAGCAGCTCACCTGGCCTTACGCAGTTTCTACCCCTTTTCCAATCATGCCAAATTCTGGTCTTGACAGACAAGATCACAACCAAGGCCCATATAAACAAACCGGGGTACCCATTCCAAACTTCTGATGCTGGAGACAGCCAAGTTGTTCAAATGGGGCAAGGCCAATCTGTGTTTGCTCAAGGCAGAACACGTAGCAGGGGCCTTAAACATACAAGCAGGCTGGTCCAGCAGGGCCACGATAGATCAGGCAGAGTGGCGCATACACCCATCTGTTTTCCCAGAAGCAGTGCGGAGGTTTGGGCAACCAGGGATCTAACTATTTGTCCCTCCTCTCAACGCCCAATTGCCCCGGTATATTTCAAGGTACCTGACTCAGGGGACAGAAGCTGTCAATGCCCTGTGATGTCAGTGGCCTCCCAGGCTTCTATATGTGTTTCCTCCACTCCTGGTAATACCCAGGTTGATCCAGAAGTTATTAGAGGAACGAGCGGAATTGATATTGGTCGCCCCTTACTGGCCCAGGTGAACGTGTTTTGCAGATTTATAGAACCTATTGAGAGAACAACCTTGGAAAATTCCACTGGCGAAGATTTCCCTCTCCCAAGGGCCGATACTTCACCTGAACCCACAATGGCTCAGTCTAGCTGTATGGAGGTTGAGTGGAGCCATTTAAGGGCCCAACAGATTTCAAAGGATGCTATTGCCACCATTCAAGCATCCAGATGGTCCTCAACAAATCATATATATGAGGCCATGTGGTCCGCCTTCTGTTGCTGGTGCCAGGGGTCTAAGATCGACCCAACTGTCCCATCAATAGAACAATTATTGGATTTTTTACAGGAGGGGTTGACCAGGGGCCTATGTCCAAATACTTTACATAGACAGGTGGCAGCTTTAGCCTCGGGGATAACCTGGGGTGACCTCTGTTCCATAGCTCACAATCCGCATGTCCGCAGCTTTCTTAGGCACTGCAAACTTACAACCTTCTGTAATTCACCGCTATCCCACCTGGGATCTCAATAAGGTGTTAACCGCACTTACAACTGGCCCGTTCAAGCCTTTAAGAACCACTAGTCTTAAATTCCTGACATATAAAGTGGCCTTCCTAATTGCAATCACATCAGCTAGGAGAATTTCCGAATTAGCAGCATTGTTAATGAGAAAGGACCTGTGCATGTTTCATGCGGACAGAGTGATCCTCCAATTGGATCCATCATTCACTCCTAAAGTAAATTCAGCCTTCCACAGAGTGCAGGAGTTGGTCCTTCCAAAATTTTGTCCAAAACCATCTCATAAACTCAAGAATCAATGGCATCGAATTGACGTTCGAAGGGCCTTAAGCATCTATCTAGGCCTCATGGCAGCATTTCCAAAATCTAAGACTCTATTCCTATCCTTCAACCCATCCACTTTAGGACAAAAAGTGTTGTCCATGACCATCAGTAGATGGTTGAGAGCCACCAAAGTTAAAGTGCGGCATCATCAGTGCGGCAACATCAGCAGCATGGGCAACAAGGGCTTCCATGGATGAAATTTGCAGATTGGCAGCTTGGGCTTCACCATCTCCCTTTGTCAAAAATTATAAAATTGATATCTATGCCTCAGCGGATGCTTCATTTGGCAGAGGGTCCACAGAGTTTAGGAGTGGATTTTGATCCAGACGGAGTCTCTCCATAAGGACAGGCCAAGCTTTGTTATGTCCTACTTCTGGATGCTTTGAACAACTCATGGGTGAAAGGGCGTTGGTCCTTACCTGATATGCCCGTTCTCTGTGAACTGTGAAGAGCATCCAGCCCCACCCATTTCTTTCATCCAGCCCTACCCATCTGGTGGGGTTCCATTCCAGTCAGGGATCCAGATTAGGTGATGAGTTCCAGAACACTGAGAGTTCTCAGTCTTCGCAAAGCTGGGGGACGCTGGGGAGGTAGTCTGTGGAGGAGGTGGATCGTCCCAGAGTTTTTAATCCCAGCCTTTCCAGAAGATACTGAAGTACCTCCCACTTCTGGATGCTCTTCACAGCTCACAGTGAATGGGTGTATCAGGTAAGGGCCAACACCCTTTTTAGTTGCTCTTAGAAATTCTAAGGTTCTCCTCTTCTACAGAACTATTCTTGATAAAGAGTTTATTTCATTCAGCATAATTTTAAGCACATACTGAAAACAAATTCAAACTATTCTAATATTCCATTTAAAGTTTTTTGTTTTTCAATTTCTGCAGTGCCCAAGGACTTTAAAATATATGGAACCCCAATATTCTGATTTCTAAAATAGGAACTCTTCCAGATGGCATAGTAGTGTTGCTTTTTATGTATGTATGTATGTATGTATGTATGTATGTATGTATGTATGTATATATATGTGTATGTATATATGTATGTGATTTGTATTGCCACCTGTTTCCAAGGTGATTTAAGAGGATTACAACATATAAAACCACTATTTAAAACAATAAAACTTCCAAAATAAAATAAATTAATATAGTAAAATCACCCCCACCTCCCCCTCCCCCTCAGTGACAGCAGATTATATGAGCCATTTAATGGGCTCCACCCCGCTCTTGGTTTCCCAAGCCCACTGACAAAAACAGGTTTTCAATGGCTTCCAGAAGAGAATCAGAGTGGGGAGCAAGTCTAATCTCTGGAGGAATGATGTCCTAGAGGGAGGGAGCCATCACAGAGAAGGCCCTTCTTCTGGGTCCAACCAGGTGTATCTCCCTCAAGGATGAAACCCGCAATATTCCCTGCATCCATAAGTGCAATGGGACAGGGCCTTAAAATATATGTCTACTGCTTCCCTGAACCCTGATACATCAATCCATGGATGCACAAAGTTATTAAAAGAGTGATAATAAAGTGATTCTTGAGCTATAGTGGCCAACCAGAAAAAAAAATAAGCTTGTTATACTTTTCCTATGCAGCAAGAAAAACAGTCATTTCCATTTGATAAAGCTTACTAGGCGTTACTGGATGCAGTATGATTTAATGCTATGTAATTTAATTTGAAGAAAGTTTACCATCGACTACAGAAGGCTATAGATAGAATTCATGAGGTAATTGCACAAATGTTCTGTATAAGATGGGGGCAAGAAAGTTTAATCATAATAAGGGATGCAGAAAACTTTCAAATATATGTCTGTATTTCTGAAACAATGAAGGTTTTTTTATCATGAACTGATTGAAACAACAGAATTAAAAAAAACATTTTAATTATATATTTTAAGATTCCAGCATATAATGGTTGTTCATTATTCATTCCTTCTTTATGGTAATTTAAATCTACCTTGATCTCTCCATTGAAAAGCAGTGGGATTTTAATAAACCTAAATTAAATGCACAAGTTAATAATTTCAGGATTTTTTTAAATTGGTGCCTTTGAATCATTGTTAATTACTGATGACTGCCTACATTTGCAGTTTTCTTGACAATATCAGTATCTGGTGCAATAGCTTTGCATCTTGTCATATGGATGTAATTAAAAAAATACAAAATGATAACTTATGATTCAGATCTGTCTGAATAGAATAGCTTTCTATTCCACATAATATTCTCCATGTATTCTTCAAAATTAGTACAATTAAAGTGTTCATGCCCAGAGTGTGATTTAAACCATTTGGTGGTATACAGGTGAAATTCAAAAAATTAGAATATCGTGCAAAAGTTAATTTATTTCAGTAATGCAACTTAAATGGTGAACTTAATATATGAGATAGACTCATTACATGCAAAGCAAGACAGTTCAAGCCGTGATTTGTCATAATTGAGATAATGATGGCTTACAGCTCATGAAAACCCCAAATCCAAAATCTCAGAAAATTAGAATATTGTGAAAAGATTCAATATTGTAGGCTCAAAGTGTCCCACTCTAATCAGCTAATTAAGCCATAACACCTGCAAAGGGTTCCTGAGCCTTTCAATGGTCTCTCAGTCTGGTTCAGTAGGAATCACAATCATGGGAAAGACTGCTGATCTGACAGTTGTGCAGAAAACCATCACTGACACCCTCCATAAGGAAGGAAAGCCTCAAAAGGTAATTGCAAAAGAAGTTGGATGTTCCCAAAGTGCTGTATTAATAGAAAGTTATGTGGAAAGGAAAAGTGTGGAAGAAAAAGATGCACAAGCAGCAGGGATGACCGCAGCCTGGAGAGGATTGTCAGGAAAAGGCCATTCAAAAGTGTTGGGGACTTTCACAAGGAGTGGGCTTAGGCTGGAGTCAGTGCATCAAGAGCCACCACCCACAGATGGATCCTGGACGTGGGCTTCAAATGTCGTATTCCTCTTGTCAAGCCGCTCCTGAACAACAAACAATGTCAGAAGTGTCTTACCTGGGCTAAAGAAAAACAAAACTGGTCTGTTGCTCAGTGGTCCAAAGTCCTCTTTTCTGATGAGAGCAACTTTTACATCTCATTTGGAAACCAAGGACCCAGAGTCTGGAGGAAGAATGGAGAGGCACACACTGCAAGAGTCTTGAAGTCCAGTGTGAAATTTCTAGATTCTGTGTTGATTTGGGGAACTATGCCATCTGCTGGTGTTGGTCCACTTGCTTCATTAAGTCCACAGTCAATGCAGCCATCTACCAGGAGATTTTGGAGTACTTCATGCTTTCTTCCACAGATGAGTTTTATAGGGATGCTGACTTCATTTTCAAGCAGGATTTGGCACCTGCCCACACTGCCAAAAGCACCAAAACCTGGTTCAATGACCGTGGGATTACTGCTCTTGATTGGCCAGCAAACTCCGCCTGACCTGAATCCCATAGAGAATCTATGGGGCATTGCCAAGAGAAAGATGAGAGACATGAGACTGAACAATGCAGAAGAGCTGAAGGCCACTATTGAAGCATCCTGGTCTTCCATAACACCTCAGCAGTGCCAATGGCTGATAGCTTCCATGTGTGAGGTGGAAGCAGATAAAAAAACCACCCAAAAGATTCGTTGATCCAAGGAAAACAAGGTTTTATTCACGTGTCTGCAGAGATGGGTCCCCTCAGGCATTGAAGGAACACAGAGCAAAATTCAGGCAGCATTTTTATCCCCTCTTACGAGGCCTTGGCTCACATTCTTTCTGTTTTCAAATTGATACATGTATTTTGAAGGTTCATACTAGCTCCTTATCTAGCAAAAGTAGTTATACGGTTTCTGACATCACAGCACTTTATTACAGTTCCCCATTGTTCTAGCCTTATCTTGTTTTTTTCTCTTGTGCACAAACTGGAACACTTTCTTATTTAGCAGAACTACTGAGTTTTGAGACACACTTCCTTATTCAATTCAATGGGCCATCCAACATGGCTTCGGTTCTGCTCACAAATCCCCCCTTTTTCTTTTTCCACTCTTGTCTCAAACTCAAAGAGCAGATCCTCTGCTTCTTTCAGAGTGATTTCTCTCTGATACATCATTAGAGGTTCTGCTTCCTGCTTCTTCTCAAATCTTGAACCCAAGGATTTCCCTATCTTCCCACACGTTGTTATTGCACCAGGGAGACACTGAAGACAACAACACAACAATACACAGCATATAATAATCAATATAATTCCCATTATGGTAGATCTAAACCAAGTGGAACTGGGAAGCCAAGACCATAGTGCTCCCCACAGGTCTGGCAATGAGGAGTCACCTCTTTGTGATAATGGATTAGAGCGAATACATTCTTCCATTACTTTTACTGTCTTTGTAATATTGGGTTGGAAATCATGGATGTATACACAGCAATGTGAATGAATCAGAGCACACACACCTCCTTTTGTAGCTAATACAATGTCTAAAGCATACCTTTTTTGTAGAGCAACCTGTCTTACTTCAGAAAACTCGGTGTTAATCATTTTAATATTCTTTATTGTATCATTGAACATTGTTACCGTGAAGTTATTTAGAATATGTATATCTCGGTAGTTCATGGCTACTCCCAATGGTGTTATTATACCACGGGAGATTTGGGTCCAGAGTCTCCGGGTAAGGCCAGATTCTGGGTCTCTTTTATTACATATCTGGCCTTGGGGAAGGCCATCAAGTTTATATATCACTGGTATCACATACCCGAGTGTACATGTGCCACTCCAGTAAGGTGGCATCTCCCTGTATGCATATTTCCCACACAATACCCACCTAAAGTTTTCCATAGCATAGGTCTGTTGTGATGTTCGGGTCCAATTGATCATTTCTTCAAAATGCATACACATCTGATACTGATCTTGATTAAAATAATCTAATTTATGATAACTCTTGGTATAGCTATGGTTACTACAGGATGATGGCATATCAAAAGTCTTATTACATTTTTCCCAATCTCCTAAATGGAGCCCTCTAGTTTCATTTCTCCTAAAACACACATACGCCATTTCCCTTAAATGAACAAAAATCCTTCCTGTTATATTTCGTTCTACACCATATTTTTCTGTCCCGTGCCCCTGTGGTCTTAGTCTGTTCTGACCAAGTGGAATTGCGTGTAGGATTAATCCTTTACCTGTTCTTCCTGGCAGGTGCATGCATAACCAGCAATTGGTGATGTTCAAGGAATGTGAGAACTTCTTGAGATTCTTTATGAACACATTGTCATCCCACAAGTCCGTTCCCAAGTCACCTGCAGGTCCAACATATTGTGAACTTCTTTGATGTATTAATGTAAATATAGTTGCAACAAATAGTCCTCTCCAGAGTTCAGCTGACATCTCCATGGTGGTTTCTGCTGGCTATTTCTTCAAGGTTACCTTTAACGGCTGACCATCCACTGGGATTGCCTTCCAAGGTTTTTCTGGTTCCGGTGCTTTCTTGACTCTGCTGTAATGCGTCCAGCCTCCTTCCCGAGTACGGACTGCAGATTCAGTTGTCAGTAGCACCTGGTACGGACCTTCCCAGCTAGGTTGCAGTTTTTCACTCCTCCAAGTCTTTGTCAGGACCCAGTCTCCAGCCTCGTGTGGATGTTGGCTACCAGCCAAAGGTGGTCGTTGCACCAACAGTCCCTGTTTGTGAAGAGAAAGCAAAGACCGAGACAGTGCCAGCAAATATTTCCGGAGGAACAAGTCCCTGAACTCTGGTATGGGATTGCCTAGTTTGGCCAAATAGGGTCTCCCCATCAGCATTTCAAAAGGAGAAACCCCTGTGTCTTTCCTTGGACAAGTTCTGATCCTGAGCAGAGCTAAGGGAAGATTCTTTGTCCATGGCAAGCCATTTTCAAGTTGTAGTTTGGTCAAGTGTTTCTTCAGTTCCGCGTTTGCTTTTTCAATTTTTCCACTGGATTCAGGATGCCATGGCGTGTGTAATTCCCATTTCACCCCCACCACCTCCATTACCCTTTGCAGAACCTTTTGGGTGAAATGAGTTCCTCTGTCTGAATCTATTGCTTCCATCATTCCATATCGTGGGATAATCTGTTCTAGTAAGATCTTGGTTACTGTGGGAGCTGTGGCTCTTCTAGTGGGATAAGACTCTACCCACCCCGTTAGTTGATCTTTGATCACAAGCAGGTATTTCCAACCCTCCTTTTCTGGCAACTCAGTGAAATCAATTTGTGCTCTGAAAAGGCCAACCCACTAAGGGTCACCCTCCCATCTCTTTCTTGCGTGCCGCTTTCTTATTTACTTTCAAACAAATCAAACATTTCCAGCAGATGCTCTGAGCTACTGTCCACATCCTCAGACTCCAATAGTGAGGTTTAACGGACATGACCAAGGCCTCCGTTCCCCAATGTCCTCCTTCATGAACTTTCTCCAATATTCCCCTCATAACAATGGGTGACACCACCTTGACTCCCTCCGACGTCTTCCATCCCTCTGGGGTTTTGACACATCCCTCTTTCTCCAACTCCAACTTTTCCTTTTTCTCTGGCTCCCATTCCTCCCTCTCGTCCTCCTTTTCCAGTATTGGTACATATACCATTACCAATTCTATCTCCCCTGCAGCTTCCTTCACCCATTTGTCCGCCCATCAGTTTCCCACAACCTCCGGTGTGTTTTCCTTCTGATGTGCACTCACATGGACAATTGATACTTGGCTGGGGAGTTGCAATGCCTCTAAGGCTTGCTCTACTAACTGCACTTGCTCTATTTGCTTCCCATCCACCTTGATATACCCTCTTTCTTTCCAGATTTTCCCAAACATGTGCACCACCCCCCACGTATACTTGGAATCAGTCCAAATCGTTACTTCCATCCCCTCAGCCAATTCCAAGGCTCTGGTCAGGGCAAACAATTCACATTTCTGAGCTGACCAAGCAGCTGGGAGTAACCCTTTCTCTCTTACCTCACCTTCCCCGGTTACTATTGCAAACCCAGATTTTCGCTTTCCATTTTCTACCCTGCTAGATCCATCTATAAACCACCTCTCTCCCTTTTCCAAAGGAGTCTCTTCCAAATCCTCTCTAACCTTCGTCATGAGATCCACTTGCAATAGACAATCATGGTCTTCCGGTTCCCACGCCTGCCTTCTCCCCTCCAAGAATTCTGCTGGATTTAGATTCTTGTCTGTTCCTATCACCACATCAGGACTGGTTCTCAAAATGGTTTCATACTTCAATATCCTCCCTTTGGTCATCCAAGTGTTAGCCAGCTGGCTCAACACTGAGTTGACCTGATGAAGCGCATGCACCACCAAAGCTCCCCCAAAGGTTAACTTTTTGCTTTCCACCACCAACATCGCTGTTGCTGCCATAACCTGAACACAAACTGGCCATCCTTTCACAACCGGCTCCAAACCCTTGCTTAGGAAGGCTACCGGCTGGTACTGCCCCCCCTCTTTTGGGCAAGGACTCCAACTGCTGTTCCCTGAGCCACCACCACATACAAATGAAATGTTAATTTCAGGTTTGGCAAGGCTAAAACCGGAGCGGTTGACAAAGCCTTCTTCAGCTCTTCCCACCTTTCACTATCTCCCTCCTCCCATTCTATGTGCTCTCCCTTTCCAGGCAGCTTTCTATGCAAAAATTGTGCCAACACTGTGAATTGGTCTACCCAGATTCTATAATACCCCAATAATCCCAACGCTTTCCGCACCTCTGTCTTGTTCCTGGGAGGAGCCAAGCTCATGATCCCCTTCACCCTTTCAGGGTCCAAGGACCTCACCCCCTGCTGAATGTAATGTCCCAAATATTTTACCTTTTTTTCAACAAACTGAAGCTTCTCTTTTGAGACTTTCAGCCCCTGCTCCTTCAGCCAATTCAACAGACTCACAGAAGCCACTCTCACTTCCTTCTCTTTCTCCCCAGTTAACAACAAGTCATCCACGTACTGATGATTCCTTTCTCTCCCTCAAATGACACCAATTTTTCTTCCAACGCCTGTCCAAACAACAAAGAGCTCTCGGTATATCCCTGAGGAAGTACTGTCCACCTCAACTGCTGTTTCCTTCCACTCTCAGGATCATTCCATTCAAAGGCAAACAAGTCTCTCCTCCTCTCCTCCAAAGGACACGCCCAAAAGGCATCCTTCAGATCTATCACAGTAAACCATTTGTCTTTGGGGGGGATCCGCCCCAAGATGGTATAGGGATCAGGAACCACTGGGAATCTAGGAACCACTATCTCATTGATCCTCCTCAAATCATTAACTAATCTATACTTCCCATCCTTTTTTAGTACTGCTAAAACCGGTGAATTGAACGGTGACATAGTAGGTTCCAACATAGGTTCCCTGTTTCAATAATCTGTCAATCACTGGTTTCAACCCTTCCCTACCTCTCTTGCTCAGAGAATATTGTAGAGTCCACAGTTTAGTTATCCCTGGTTGTATCTTGATCTGAATGGGCTGTATTGCCATCCTACTAACCCCTTCACCTCCTGCCCACACATCTGATGATATCTTCTCCTCATCTTCCGTTGTTAGCATACACATACGAACTTTCTTCCTTCTATCCCACAATTCTATCCCAAAAACATCCAACAAGTCTCTTCCTAGCAAGTTCACCCCTGAATCCGGAATATATAATATTTCGGTTTTAGTAACCACATCATTCAATTCCAATCTCACCTCTTACAAAATCTTGACCTCTTGGGATTTCCCACTCACCCCAACCACCTTTAAAGTCTGCTTTGACCTGCATGCTCCCTCTACCGGATCGCATACAGATGTCCGGCTTGTGCCGGTGTCGATCAGGAACAGCCGTTCCTGATGGTCAGGACCCACTAACACATTTACCAGTGGCTCCCCGCGGGTCCGTCTTGGGGAGCCGGAACTTCCCTAATTGTATAGGACATAGCTTCATTCCTCTGGGGTTTTGGGACATTCACGCGCAAAATGTCTCTCTTTCCCGCATCTGAAGCAAGTTCTACTTTGGGACGGCCGTTGGAATCGACCGCCTCGATTGCCCCCTGGACCTCCTCGCCTAACCGGGGGTCTCCACTCCCTGCTGGGAGATCTTTCATCTCTCCACCTTGGCCTTGGATCTGACATCTGGGTCTCCCTGTTTTTCCTAACTTCATTCTTGGCTGCCGTTTGCACAGCAGCTACCATCATCTGAGACTTCTGTTTGGTTTTAACTGAGTCTTGGTTCACAAAAACTTGTTGGGCTGCTCTCATCAAATCTGTCATGCCCAAATCAGTCCATCCCTCTGTCTTCTGGATCTTTTTCTGGATATCTGGCCATGCTTTGGTGACGAATTGCATCTTCAGGAGAGTCTCGAAGGCAGGGGTTTCTGGCTCCACTCCGGAGTACTTGGTTAACCCTTCACGGACCCGAGCACAGAAATCCCCCGGGGACTCATCCTTTCCTTGTGTTATTTCAAATGCTTTGGTCAAGTTTTTCCCTTGAGGGATGGCCAATTTAATTTCTTCAATGATTATGTGTTTCATATCTCTCATGTGCTCCCTATGAGCAACATCATTGATGTTCCAATTTGAATCGGCTATGGGGAACTTTGTGTCTGCAGCCACTGCTCCCTGTTGCCCTGCATGTCTCCTATCCCAGGCAGCCATTGCTGCCCTCCTAATGAGGTTCCTCTCTTCGGGGGTGAAAAGGTGTCCAAGAATATACATCAGTTCTTGGTATGTGTATTCATTGGGCCCCAGAAACAATTCCAACTGTTCCGCCACTTCATGAACATTCTCATGGAATTTCAGAAGGGTCTTTTTCAGATCCCGTAACTCAGCAGATTTTATGGGGACAGCCACGAAAACGGTGACTGGATTCCCCTGCGCATTCATGCCATTTGGGACTTCTCTGACTGGGAAAGCCGACACGGGATTGGCCGACCTTCCTCCTAGAGGCAAATTCTCTAGGTCCTTGTTTAATTGAGCCAGTTCCCTTCTGAGCCCTGGATATGCAGGTGGAGGTGGAGCCTGGGCAACTGGAGCAGGCAGGGGCAGTGGTGCCAGGACTGCCAGGGCCAATGCCGGTGGACTCCCCATCCAGTCCTCAGTTTCGCTTTCCTCCACCTTACTGACAAACTGTCCTACTTCTGTTTCTGGTGGAACTGGACCTTCAAAGTGAGCATGATACCATACCTCCACATAGGGTATTTGCTCCTTCATCCGGTGTTTCACTATATACTCTTTCAACTGAGTTATCCAGTACGTGCTGGTATTCTCTTCGGGATCCCAGTGGTAAGGAAACTCAGGGTCTACTAGGGGATACTTCGGCCACCTATTTTGGCATAGGTAGATCATTTTCTTTTTCTCTAGACTCCGAGTGTAAGTCCTCAGATGGGGCAATGACCATTGTTGTAGTAGTTGACCCAATGGGGAGTCAGTCGGAATCAGCCTTCTCAGAGTCTTTTCTATCTCAATACCCGTTCCCTCTTGGAACGTTTCACACTTGCTTTGTCCCTTTCCCATTCTCCATGCTGCCCACCAACAATCTCCCAGAGATTCCCAACTCAGGGATTTACACTGTCCTCCAGCTGGATTCCCAGAGTTTAAGGACAGTATATCCCTTCTTCTATCCCAAAAGGCAACAAACTCACCTGATACACCCCTGGTCTCCCGGAGATGAAAGGAGTGTGGGCGTCCCCACTTCAGGTAATCAACGATACTCCCAGAGCATCAGGCCGGCTTCTCTCTCTCTTGTTTCCAAGGATCGTCTGCTGAGTGCAGTTACCCCGGGAACCAACTGAGACAAGGGAGGGGGCCCCTCTACAATGGGAGGTGGTGGCGCCACACTTACCCAGTCCCTTTTCTCCAGTCGAAATTCCGTTGGGGCCCACGTTGAGCGCCAAATTGTGAGGTGGAAGCAGATAAAAAAACCATCCAAAAGATTCATTGATCCAAGGAAAACAAGGTTTTATTCACGTGTCTGCAGAGATGGGTCGCCTCAGGCATTGAAGGAACACAGAGCAAAATTCAGGCAGCATTTTTATCCCCTCTTACAAGGCCTTGGCTCACATTCTTTCTGTTTTCAAATTGATACATGTATTTCGAAGGTTCATACTGGCTCCTTATCTAGCAAAGGTAGTTATACGGTTTCTGACATCGCAGCACTTTATTACAGTTCCCCATTGTTCTAGCCTTATCTTGTTTTTTTCTCTTGTGCACAAACTGGAACACTTTCTTATTTAGAAGAACTACTGAGTTTTGAGATACACTTCCTTATTCAATTCAATGGGCCATCCAACATGGCTTCGGTTCTGCTCACACATGCAACTCCGCAATGAGGCAGTAATTGCTGCAAAAGGGGCCCAAACCAAGTACTGAGTACATGTGCATGTTTATACTTTTCAGAGGTCCATTATTGTTCTATGTACAATCCTTGTTTTATTGATTGCATGTAATATTCTAATTTTCTGAGATTGTGGATTTGGGGTTTTCATGAACTGTAAGCCATAATCATCACAATTATGGCAAATCATGGCTTGAACTATCTTGCTTTGCATGTAATGAGTCTATCTTATATATTAGTTTCACCTCTTAACTTGCATCACTGAAATAAATGAACTTTTGCATTATATTCTAATGTTTTGAGTTTCATCTGTAAGCTAGAAATTGGGAGACCTTGGGACAGTCACTGTGAGCCTTAGAAAACAGGCAAAAGCAAACCATTTCCAAAATATTGCCAAGAAAACTGCAAGGGCTAGCTGTAACAATATGTACTTTTCAGTACATATTGCTATTTCCTGCAAGGATCTTGATGTGGTGTTTCAAATGAAACTATGGCCCTGAGCAATAGTGGACAGCAGATTCCTGATTTGGCACATCCTGGAAGGAGTGTGAGAGGCAAAAAGTTGCCTATTTTGTCTGAAAATGTCCCTTCACCCATCATTTCACAATTATTATTTGTTTGTTGGAATCCTTGGTACTTTGGGCTGTGAACTGTTTTTGCTCTGCACATCAATTAAAAATATTGCAAATCTCCAATTGTTTTTAAATGTGATCTATAGTATTATTGTCACAACACCTGATTGATAGATAGATACACCAGACGGACAGACAGACAGACAGATCTGAATCATAAGTTGTCATTTTGTATTTTTTTTAATTAAATCCATATGACAAGATGCAAAGCTTTTGAAAAATGTGTTAGTATAAGCAAAGTACAGTTAGTCCTCAACTTGCAAGTATTCATTTATTGACAGTTTGATGTTACAATGGCCCTGAAAAAGTGACTTATGACTGGTTCTCCTACTTTGGACTGTCACATTATCCCCATGGTCACTTGATCAAAATTCAAATCCTTGGCAACCAGCAAATATTCATAACTGTTGGAGCACCCCAAAGTCATGTCATCACCATTTGCAATGTTCCCATCTAACTTCTGACAAGCCAGGGGGGAAGCAGGATTCTTTTAATGACCACATATGTCACTCAACAACTGCAGTGATACACTAAAAACCATGGCATTTAAAAAAAAAATAAGATCAGGCATAACTCAAGTAACAGCATAACTCAAGTAACTGAAATTCTAGTCTGATTTGTGGTCATAAGCTGAGGTCTACTGTACTTGTCTTAAACTGTTAAAGCAGGATCTTTAGAGAGAGCTTGCATTGGATATTTACTTTTCATGTTGTATTCAACATACATAGACAGCACTTCTACCAAGATGGTTTTCAAAGTCATTGAATAGGGCCTTGCAAAGGACTTAACTGCTTTAACATGTCAAAGAAAAGTTCTAAAATGATTTGGAAATACTTCTTTCAAATATTGTACATGGTGCTATGATCATTATTATTATTCAGTACAGCGCATGTTTAGTTTGCAGCTAGCAGAAATAAACAACTGGCTTTCTAGTTAATTGTTTTTGAGTGATTTATAATCATCTTTGCAGATTGGGTATCACTGCAAAAAAGTCTAAGGACACCTGCTGTCCATGCTTAGCCAGATGAGAAGTGCAGTCATATTCTTGAAATCAAGAATATGCCTACAATTACTATATGAGTTGGAAACAAAAATGTTTATCTGTTTGAAGCCCCATCCATTTTTTACATAAGTCACATGCAACAAACATTAAAAGGTGCAGGATTGTAAACAGTCCTGGCTGCTTTCTTAATTTTTTGCAGACTCTCCACTTGTTTGTATTTTCCCTAATACATTTATAATACATATTTCTACACTTACTTCAGAATGAACTGCATCACATTTCATAAAATAACAGTAAAATATGAAAGAAAATCAGAACAAATGTAGCAGTCATTCCTTTTTCACTTTTAATTAATTGAACATCCTTATATGACTTGTTTCTGTCAATATACAGTATGTTGTCTACAGATTGATTTATGTCTTTAGATTTGTAAATTATAATGATTATGAACAAAAATATAGAATTTTGGATTTAAATCTGTATAGGCCAAGATATGTAGTACTGCAGAAATCTAGAGGTATTTACAATTCCAATTCTTTCTATAAAATGGGAGAGAACAATATGAGGTAAGCATGGACAGTAATCAAAAAAGTAAAAATGGCAGTCACAAAAGTTCCACCTAATCTTTTTTTATGTGTGTTGCTGATTTTATTTGCATCACTGACCTTTTTGGCTCCACCGTGAAGACAACCCTGGGGGAATATCTGTTAAAATTATGTTTTAATATCATTATTTAGATAAATTTACCATTAGTAATTACAATTTCACCCTCAGATTGACAGATATATGATAAGAATTTTCTGCTCATCTACCAGCTGAATTCCATCCCTAGGTGAAACATTTCAAACAGTTTATTAAGGTACTCTTCATTAAAATCGTACAGGATTTCTCTCTTTCCCTTTTATAGAATCCAGAATAACAGAGCTGGAACGGTTCTTAGAGGTTTCTAGTCCAACTCCCTGGCAAGCAGAGATCCTATACTATTCTATAAATAGCTGTCAATTGGTTCTTTAAAAACTCTAGTAATGGAGTAACCACAATTTGTAGAGGTAAACTGTTTCCTGATTAATTGTTTTCCTACCAAGAAATTTATCTTTAATTCCAGGTTGGACCTCTCTTTGACAAGTTTCCATCTGTTATTTCTTACATTGTTCTCAGGTACTCTGGAGAATACGTTTCTCCCCTGTTTGTGACAGTCTGTTAAATATTGGAAGACTACTATCATATCATATTCCCTTCATTAGACTACATGTATCCAGATCCTGCAATCATTCATTATGTTTTAGCCTCCAGACACCCAATCATCTTGAGGGGACATTTTATCCAATAGACTGTCAACATCTTTTTTGTATCATGGTGACCAGAACTGGTTATAGTATTCTAAGTGTAGTCTTACCAAGGTAGTATAAAGCAGAACTAATACTTCACATGATTCCTCAGTTGATGCAGCCTAGGACTATTTGGACAGGGGGCAAATGCGACACACTGCTGGCTCATACTTCAGTATGAGTCCTCCAGGACTTCTAGATCCTTCTCACAATTACTGTTGTTGAGTCAGGTAGCACTTGTTTTATACATATGCATTTGCTTTTTCTTGCTTAAACAGAATTGCATTTTATTTGATAGACCCCATTTTATTGGAAAGACCCCCAATATTTTCAGGGTCTTTTTGGATATTGAATCTATCTTCTACAGTGTTGGCTATTCCCCCTAATTGATATTATCTGCAAATTTGATGAATTTTCCTAATGTCCCCTCATTTAAACAATTTATGAGGATATTGAAGAATACTGAGCCTAAGACAGAACTTTGTTTTTATTTCTGTATTTCATTTGTTTATCTAAATATCCATTTTGCTGCCAGGACACATTAAAATTTTATTTAATATTGATATTGATATCTACATTTACATTCTTATGATAGGATCAGTAGAAAATGTGAAAAACAACTTTAGTGGAACACAATATCATATATCTTATTTAAAATGTTGTTCTAAACTACTGGAAACTACTATTGGTTGCTACTGATACTTCTTGCACATAATGATTGCTTAACAGTCCTCCTTCCATTTCTTTTCCTCTTTTATTCATTTTTCTAAAAATATATAAAATATGACATAGGTCTCTTTTCTTTTTCCTACCCTTTCCCCAGTCCCATACAACCAACTAGTAGGATATTTTTTGATCCAGTATTTTTTCGATGACCTGAGAGGAAATCTGGGGGAGCTTTCTTTTAGTTCTGCTAGCAGAAAAATCCTGCTGTTGTCATTCACTTCAGTTGTGTGAGAGCAATTTAAATACTGAAGAAGACAAATGAAATAGTCAGAAGATTTGAGGACATTATCGAAGGTAGGCAAGTAATGGGAAATGTATGATTTTATTGCAAGCAGAAAGTTTTTTCTTCTTCTGAGTGCTGTAAAATCAGGAAAGACTGGAGAGTGTAAATTGAGATGAGCGAAGGAACATGAGCACATGATTAGTCAAGGCACACAAAAATATGATATTGACGCCTTTGAGAAAAATGCTAAAAGCAGTTAAACTGTCAAGGGGAAAAGCACCCTGCACTTTTCTATAAGAGTGGGCAGCTGTGGCATATTTTTGAGGTGGAAGACAACGTTTTTCTAGAATGCTCATATTATGAATCCTAGAATTAATGATGCCAGGATACAGCAAATTACATTTACTTTCATTGCCCACCCATTTTTTTCCCAGAAATCAAGTAGAATTTGTAAGATGAATCATTGTGTGGCCAATTGAGTCAAAAGCAACCATAAGTAAAATGTGAGATCCTCAAACCAGCAAATATTTCTGAAAAAAAGCATATATATGTGTGTGTGTATATATACGAAGTTCCCTGTGCATCATGCCCGGCCACATACATTGGACAGACCAATAGAAGAATAAGTATCCGCCTGGATGAACACAAAAATGCAGTAAAAAAGCTGGAACACACCTCCTCACTAGTCCAACACATGAAAGCCACAGGTCACAACATCAACTTCAATGGCACCAAAACCCTAGCCACTATAGAAAACCCCAGCCACAGAATGATCAGAGAAGCCATAGATATTGAAAAAAGACCTGAAAGCATGAATAGAAGAGATGATTCCAGCAGACTGTCAATCATTTGAAAGCCTGCACTCTCAAATAGAAAGATCTCCACAAGCCAGGCAAACACCTGGGCACAAACAGACTCCCCCTGATACCTCCAGCTCAAACACACCCCAACCAGGCACCCAGATGAAACCTAGCTTCCTAATAGATAATAGCCATCCTTTCACACGAAGCCAAGCTGCAATTGAAAGCCTCCAATACAGGAACACAGTGTTGCCAGCCAATCAAAGCCACAAAACAGACAGAAGAAACCAGAAACACCAATCAAACAAACTCCAAGTCCAATAAACACAGACCAAGACTCCCAACCAATCAGGATTTTGAAAAAAACATCTTGGCATAGCAGTAGGCTAGCCTCAAATTTAAAACCAACGGCTATGATAGCCTGTCCCACATACAAACTCAATACAGAAGCCTGATGATGGCAGATAAGATTCTGCTGAAACGTTACTACAACTTTAAAAGCACTACAATGATGTGGGATAATACCCGAAGGAAGCTGAACAGCACACATGTAAGTACCCACGAAAACTTTAAAAAACATATATATAATATTATAAATATATATATGTATATGTATATATATATATATATATGTATATGTATATGTATATGTATATGTATATGTATATGTATATGTATATGTATATATGTTTTCTTAAGTTTTCGTGGGTACTTACATGTATGCTGTTCAGCTTCCTTTGGGTATACACACACACACACACACACACACACACACACACACACACTCACCTTATCAAGAAATAAGTCCCAGCCATGAAAACTAACACCGGAACCAAAACAACACATGACACCACCATCATTCTCCCTCACCAGTCTCAAACCCAAACCCATCCCATAGAGAAAAGACAACCACCATTCAGAAACCAGACCACACCTATATTACCAGCTGCCACACACCCTGAGCCCCAAACCAAGCAAACGGACACATGCCATGAACACTTAATCAGGTCTCAAACTCGGAGCCAAACCAAAACCCCGAATGTCACATCATAGCCACCCACTCAGGATATCACATCACAGAACTCAGGAGGTTATACCACAAAACCTCAGGATGTTGCAACACAGCCAATGACCCAGGAGATTACAGCACAAAATCTAGGATGCCACAACAATAGAACTCAGAAGGTCATCACACACCCCATGACCCAGGTCATTATGATGTAGGACATTACAGCACAAGACCCAGCATGTCAAAACAATAGAACTTAGAAGGTCATCACACACCCAGGTCATTACAACACAGGAGGCTGATAGACACACAGCCAATACCTCAGCCACACATGTTCTTAAGAAAAAGCTAGCCAATCTGCAAACATCAACTCCATCAACCAATCAAGAAATGACAAATAGCCAACCTCCCCACCAGTATATATAGGGAGATGGCAGCTCCGATCATGCTTTGCTCGCACAAGGACGAAGCCGAAAGCACCAGCCTGAAGATGCCAAGTGGAACCTCATCAAAATGCTGCTAAGATGCTCTCAATCTTACACAGGAGAAGACTGAACACACCAAGACCTGCATTCCTATACCCATGAATATCTATGAATAGATTTTCAACAATATAAATAAAAACTTAATTGAAGGGGAGATATATCTTCTTTCAGGTCTCATAGTTTTTTAGTTCTCGTAGCTCCCCACAGTGGCCTTCTAAATCCCAATAGGATTGGAGAAAGTCTAATGTTGGGTGTGAAGGAAAGATAAGAGGAAGCGGGGAGGGGGAAACTGGAGAAAGGTCACCTACACGGACACCAAAAGTTACTTTTTCTTAGAATGTCCCTTTAATATCTTACTAGATAGGCAGATATCATCGAGAGCAAGGTGTCCTCAAAATACCCAGGTCCTGAGTCATGTAGAGGTTGAAACATGAAAACAGCATCTTGATTTGACAGCTGATAACATTGCAGCTCTTGAAGTGAAGGCTGTAATATCCTCTGAGCAGGAAATTACTTTTGGCTATCTGCATCACTGTATATGCATGAAGAGTAGGATAAATTAAGGAGCTCACCCATCACAGATGTTACAGAAATTTGCTTTTGCGACATTTGTACAGGCCAGACAGTCATTTTTACAGGTGTACTTGTGTTGAGACTACAGAACCATGAAAATTAGCAGCTAGATATTTATTATTTATAAGCTTGGTTGTTCAGACACCCAAGAATTAAGTCCCAAAGCAAGCATTAAAACTCCAACTTCCAAGTAGTCTCAGCATTCATTAAATCAACTAACATGAAGCTTAAAAAAAAGTGGTGTGGGAGCCCAAACGGCAATCCAAATTACCAACAAATAAATAATTGATTAATATACGAGATGAAGATTTGGCTTCTTGTTGTTCTTACCTAATTCTACATCTTCCAGAAAATTCTTTTTAAGCAGAATGTTGTCTTCCCTAATGAATTTGTTCATTATTCAGCTGTTATGGTAGCCGAATATTCATCAAAACATAAGATTTCCATTCAGAGAAATACATATTTCTAAAATTCTTATACATTCACTTTGCATTCTAAACACAATCAAGAATCACACACACACACACACACACACACACACACACATACAAAAAAAAATAAAGATCAGAAAATAGCATAGAGGACCCATAAAAGCTCTGTATGATACCCCACATACTTTTCTTTTCTTTTAAGTTGCATGTTAAATGATTTGTGTGAATACTACCAAAACTTTAAGAGTTTTGATGATTGCTTTGGACCATAGTTATTGGATGCCTGAATTTATATCTTAATAGCCATTATACCATGGGTTTCCAATCCCCAGGCTGTGGCCCACTACTGAGTCATGAACCATTCAGAAATGGGCTGTAGAGGTGGCAGGCGAGCACACATGCATCCCCACTTGCACAAGAAGTGGGTGAAGGAATGCATGCACAGTCCATTTACGTGAGTGGTGGGCACTCATGCCAGTTACTCGCACAGAACTGTCTACTCCTCCCCACTAGTCCACAAAGTTGGAAAGTTGGGGGACTCTGCCTTATAAGACAAAATGTCTTTAACTACTTAATTTAATTTTCTTATTTATTATTCCATATTTTAATTGTTGAAAGAGAAAAAATATGCATATGAGTAAATGTATTAAGCACTCAGATTCAAAAAGGGAACCTGTGCTTCAGATCCAGAAGATTGCAGGAACATGTACTTACCACAGGTTGGCAACCCCTTAAATCAAACATGTCTCTTCCTAGGAAAAACTAAGAAGTTCCAGCTGTGTAGATGAGATATTTTAAGGAATTGCTCAAAAGTTATGTGTAGGCACATATACATACAGCTGCTGAAGCATCCTTTTTCTTTTGAATTTTCAATATTGCACAGTCTTATCAACCATAGAAATGCGGGGGGTGGGAATGCCATTAATGTCTTTACAAGAAGAATGTGATGATCCTTCAAAACAGCATCTCTTCTTGTAATGAATTCTGAAGATAAATTTAACATCTTCTAAATATTTCTCAGTTGAAAAAAATGGGTGTATTTAGAGAAGCTAAATACAAAAGTATGTATATTCAGATAATTTGCCTACACAATTCATACAAAATATGTATTTCATGGTAAGCAGTGTACAAAATCAAAATGCTTTTATTTGGAAATAGGATAAGACCCTGGAAGGTTTGCTGTTACTTGTATATACTCTGGCTGGATGCCAAATGGACAGAACCCAATGTAAAAAACAATTGTTATGATGCTATCTGGGATTATTTTGAGTTTATTATACTGAAGGAAGGAGATAATATTCTTGGCAGCATCAGCACTGCCACCTGTAGCTTGAAACTTCTGACTCCTTTGATTAACTGGGAAAAATGGCAAAAATATGTTTTTACATGTTCCCTACATGGTATATAGTATATAACTGACAATCAGTACTAAATTGATTGTGTAGTGACTTCTAGTGGTCAATTTAAGTAAAAAAACACACTACACAGAATATATATACTGTGCAAAACTAAAGAAATTCCTCCCCCACAGCCCCAAGATACAGTGGATGCTGGAAAACATCATAAAATGAGGCCATAAGATAATATGGCATCTTTAGCTCTCTGCCTAAAATTAATGAAAAGGAAAGTAGACTCTATATCATTCTAAAGAAGGATTCAAATAGTATTATTAATCTGACCAGATGTTTAAAGGGGATGTGTTTTTGACTGTAACTATGACATGAATGGGAGAAACAACGGACAAGGTTGATAATCAATCTCATACTAGTACACGAAGTAAATATATGACAATACCTTCCCAAATGTAAGACTTGAACAATAGTATTACACAAGTTCCTTTCTTTCTAGTTGTACTGCTTTTTCTCAGTTGGAGGGAGTCAAATTAGTTATTTATAACACTTAGATTTCTTCTCAATCTTTTTAGGATTTGAGATTTGTCTACATTTATTTATATGGAATTTTGCTAGTAATATTCACTATTCAACAAAGGCTATTAAGAGGCTTTTGATGCCTAATCTTGAGTCGGAGAATAAAGTTCTATTGTCAGCATATAATAACAGCCATAGTCTTCTATGACCGAGGGAAGGGAAATGGTTCTTGACATTATTTAAAAATGACCCCAGATTATTAAAGTAGATAAAGTTGGGCTCAATTACAGCCCAGATGTACACCATTATTTAAGGCCCTGTCCCACTACACTTACGGATGCAAAGAGGATGTAAAACGTTTTAAAAAGGCTTGCCATCTGTTGGAAAACGCTATGCATCCATTGTGTACTCATTGCATATGTATTTCATACGCTCTATCCGTCAAGCATCCGTCCACTGTGATTTCATCCACGCAAGAAGTTTTGAGCTGCACAAAACTTTCTGAACGGATGAACTTTCTGCCATGTACGATGTAAATCCGTGACATACGAGCAACAAACATTCTATGTCTGTTTATCATCCATTAAACATCCGCTGTATCCTCTCTGAATCCTCTGGGCATCCTTGCAACTCACATCCGCTGCAGCTGAAAATGGAAAGAGGGAGAAAATAAAGGGTACATGGAACGTCTATATATCGTTAGTAGCACAGAAATAGAAAGGATGCGTTTGCATCCGATATACATCCACGCGGCATCCCCTTTCTTTCCTTTAGGCGTCCGTGATGCATCCGCTTCATCTGCTATGCGTCCGCTTCAAAATTCTCCCCGGAACCCCTTCAGAGGTGTCATCCGCTTCCATCTGCTTTCATCCACTAGGCTTCCTATGAACATCCGTTTAACATCCCCGCTACATACTACCCACGTATGAACTTATGAAATTAAATTTACTTATGAAATTAAATTTAAACACAATTATTATAACTCTGAATGAAATCAATTGCTATGGTGGAAATTTTTGGAAAGATTGTAAAAGCTGAAGTAAGACTATTCCAGAGAAAAAATGCATGATAAATTAGAACTGCAAAAAGGTCTTTTATTCTAAGGATTGGTTCCAGATTTCTCTCTCTCTCTCTCTCTCTCTCTCTCTCTCTCTCTCTCTCTCTCTCTCTCTCTCTCTCTCTCCCTCCCTCCCTCCCTCCCTCCCTCCCTCCCTCCCTCCCTCCCTC
>BLBF01000006.1:30491732-30499232 GCA_015471245.1 Laticauda colubrina
TCCCTCCCTCCCTCCTCCTTCCTTCCCTCCCCCCTTTCTTTGTGTGGAACTTTCATTTTGATTGGTTACAAAATGTATTATTCAAATGCCTTCCAAACTCTTCCTATTGCTAATTATATATTAAACAGGCCACAGCCTCATTTCTACTTATGACACAATCCCAGTTCCATCATGACACTGACTGAAGAGGTTGCTAAAGCTTGGTGGGAGCTTGTGCAAATGATACTTCTCTTTTTAGGCCTGTCAGTTGTAATGGAATATTTGATGAGGAAGTAATAACTTTAGAGTTCCTTATTAGCAAACCTGAAGAGAAGGCAGGAGGGTGGAGGGAAATTACACTTTAATCTGTTTTTATTTATTCATTTATGTTTTTAATAAAAACATTTCATATGATATTTCATAGAGCAAGAGGTTATGGTTCTTGATTGTTTTTTGAGGGGAGGAGAATAGCAGTTTAGCACATAATTAACTTTCTGATTTTGTTTATGGTTTAAATTCCTGGAGTTCTCTACTTTTCAAGTAAGTATAAGAACAAACATTTCTTCAAAGTGGTGTAAACATCCACTTTATTTTGCTAGAAGGGAAGTATCACACAAGTGTAGTTTTAAATACTGATGTATGTTAGATACTGGCAGGCATTTGTATTTTCTTTTATCTTTAGACAATAATTGCATTTTTAAAATAGGGGGAAAAAACCATATATTTGTGATTTTTTACTAAAGAATCTTTTAGAGGACTGAATGTCTATTTCTGATTTTCTTTAGTGTATTTGAGGATTCTAGTCAGAGTTGTAAAATTACAATAATTCCCGAACTGACAGACTATCCAAAGGTTATTATTCTGAAGAATGTCACACAATGAAAGAGCAGTTTTTGAGAGATGAACATGATGCTCTTCCAAGGATCATAATTATAGAATAATTTGAGAAAGTATGAGTGAACGTTCCATAGACTTCTTCCCTCATATATTTGTTTATAATCACTTTAATTCTTAGTGTGCAAAGAAAATTGACTTCTGGTGACTCAGAACTTTAAAGATTTCTTAATTAGAAACAGAAATAATTAATTATTTGCTCTATTATTCTAAAACAGAATGTTCACATAGGAACAAATAAATAATTATTTTTAGGAAACTTGACCCCAAAAAGTTTAAATCTGTTTTCCCGGTTAATCTAACCTTTTTTTAAAAGACAGTTTTGATGACAACTTCTATTAATGATCAGGAAATATAGTCAAGGATGAGGGACTTTTGATTTAATTTCAGTTACAACTAGATTTCAATTCTTATTGAAATTGATCTCTTTTTTCCTCTTCTACTTTGATGGGATCCAAATCATGACTCCAATAAATATTTTATTAAATCATCTCTCAGTCATGAGTTGTTGGTCTAAATAATTTGCCTTCCATATAATCACAGTGATGTTATTAATTCAGTGCCTTTTTATTTGTATGAATAAAGAAAAGGTTAAGCTGTATGAAGGTGTACATAGATTTGCTGCTGACATTTCAGCTGAGAAGAATTTTTGCAGGACATTTGAAAATGATTGTATATACTGGTGAATAGTCTCTGAGCTGAAATGTTCAAATACTTTGGTCAGAACAGCAACAACAACATGAATTGAGGCAGAAAGAAAAGTTCCCAACACAAAGAAATATTGCTCACCAGCAAACATAGCTTACACTTATGAATAAGTTGAAATATAATTGAGCACTAGAGTATGCTACTATGTCTTCATAACTCCATCTCAAGATTGGGTGATACTTTTTAGCAAATTCTGCCAGATTGGAAGAGAAATCTTCAGATGAATCACATTATAATACCTTTTTGTGGCACATATTAATTTGTTTGTTTCATTCCCATCTCATTCAGTGACTCTAGGTTGCATCTTGAAATCAAATTGCACTTAATTTTGCACTTAATTTTTCATATCATATGGAATAAGGTTTTGCCTTATTCACATTTTGTCGCCTTCAAAGTAGTGCAGCTGGTCCATATATCTCCTTTGGTAGGAATAGGGGGGGGAGGGAGAGAGAGAGAGAGAGATTTAAGGCCCTCCATGATAGCAGTCAGCCTATTGTCCCCAACAATCTGTGTCCTCATTTTACCCACCTTGGAAGGATGGAAGGCTGAATCCACCTTGAGCCTGGTGAGAATCAAACTGCCAAATTGCAGGCAGCTGGCAGTCAGCAGAAGTAGCTTGCAGTACGGCACTCTAACCACTGTGCCACCGCTGTTCATGACATGATAATGCACTTCAGTCCTTTATGTAGACCTCTGGATCAACTGACGTGTTTCATATCCCACATTAAGTATTATTCTATAAACACTTATGAACCCCACTTAACTTTTTAAAAATAAAAACTGTCGGCTATTACAATCTTTCCCATAAGAAAAAAAATATTGATTGTTTCTAATTCTTTTTTTAGCTCTACAACATCATGATTTAGTAAGATCATTATATTTTTCATATCCACAAGTCAGTATCTGGATTGTACAGCACTTTTAATAACCTTGCAGCAATTTGGGAATATTAGAGGTACTAACTAGAAACTAATTTGAAATTTTGGAGGATATTTCTCTCTCTCTTC
The DNA here is from genome assembly GCA_015471245.1 of Laticauda colubrina. Classification (NCBI taxonomy): domain Eukaryota; kingdom Metazoa; phylum Chordata; class Lepidosauria; order Squamata; family Elapidae; genus Laticauda; species Laticauda colubrina. The sequence goes on from BLBF01000006.1 coordinate 30,494,321, forward strand.
CCTTTTAATTAGTTCTTTCTGTGGCTAAGCCTACATTTTTATTTTTGCTAAATGAATTTCTTGCCCAAAATGGATCTTTCTAGTGAAGGATGTTCTCTAGATGTGATAAATTATAACTCCAATTAAGTGTGAAAATGCTATAAAGCTGAGACTTGCTTGCTGGTTATTAGTTGATGCAGTTATCTGCTAGGGGTTTGTGAATGGGTTGCCATCCATTAAGAATTTATATGGCTTGTTTGTTTTTGGAACTTCTGTATGAAATAAGTAGGAATCTACTTCAGTAATTTGTCTTAAGTAATTTACAAGTAAAAATGCATATTATTATGCTATGCACCTCTGCAAAGTCTCTCATGTTCAAAGAATCACAGAATTGGAATGGACTACAAAGTTAATTATTTTCAATTTTCTGCTAAAGTAAGTCTTACTCTTACAACAGCCATATTAAGTGATTCAACCTCTAACTAAATATTTCTTACATAGAAAGTTTGAGGTACTGGGGAAAACCTCATGAATGACAGCTTCCTGGTCTTATCGGTAAGATAACCTTTTTTGTCACTTTTTTCTGTGAAAATATTGGCACACATTAAAAAATGAAATTCTATGCCCACTCTCAATATAATATATATATATATATACCCACCCATACACATACATTCACATACATATCATCCTTCTATACACTAACACACATACAGAGAGAGAGAGAGAGAGAGAGAGAGAGACAGAGACAGAGACAGAGACAGAGACAGAGACAGAGACAGGTACATGCATACACATTGTGATTATATATAACATCACAATATATATTGTATACATAGCAGAAAAAAAGAGTCTTGAGAGTTAACAAGGTTGATGCTATCTGGTACAAAGCTATTCCAGAATCTAGTTATTCTGCTTTGTAAACTGTGAAGCCTCCTTCCAGAAGATAACAAAGAAAACTGGTCATGGAGAGAATATGTAGAATCCCTGATGATACTGCAGAGCATATATAGCTTATATGCTGTGTCTTGGATAGAAGGAAGTGAACATCCAATATTCTTTTCTGTCATCCTTACAACTTTCTACACAGCCTTCCTATCCAAAACAGTAATATATCCAAACCACACAGTAACACAACAAGACAGGATGCTTTCAATGACAGTGGTGGTGTTCAATTTTTTTTACTATCAGTTCTGTGGGTGTGGCATGGCTGGGTGAGCGTGGCTGAGTGGGTGTAGCTGAGTAAGCATGGCTGGGTGGGTGTGGCAGGGGAAGGATACTGCAAAATCTCCATTTCCACCCCACTCCATTTTCCAGCTCTGTTCTCCTGTGCAGGGCAACAAAAGAAGACGCAGCTGATCAGCTGGGACTTGGGATGCAGATAATAGATGAGGGCAGGGCCAACTAGAGGTGGTATTTACCAGTTCTCTGACTATTCAAAATTTCCACTACCAGTTCTTCAGAACTAGCTAAAGCCCCTGTCACACTGCACCAACGGAGGCAAAGAGGATGTAAAACGGACAAAAAAGCTTGCCATCCATTGGAAAACGTGATGTACTCACTGCCTCCGTTTTGTTTCCTCTCTATCCGTCCAGCATCCATTTATGGACGTTTCATCCGCTCCAAAAGTTTTGAGCTGCTCAAAACTTTTGCATGGAAAATGTATCCAATTCGTCCATTCTGCATCCACTAGGCATCCGCTAGGCATCCATTCTGCATCCGTTACGCATCCGCTATATCCGCAAGGCATCCGTTCCGCATCCGCGCAACTCACATCCGCTCGGACGCAGGGAGGAAGCAGAACAGATGCAGAATGGAAACAAAGTGTTTAAAACGGAAAAAATGTTCGCAGAGGGGACCTATCTCGGATATCAAGGATGTCTAGAGGATGCCTAGAGGATGCCTAGAGGATGCACAGGGACACCTATACTGCCTATAAAAAGGGGGAGCAACTCGTCTGCATCTCACTTTCAGACCAGCAGCCCAGCTGTGCAGACCTCTGCAGCCTTCATCTGACACTTCATCTTCCACAGCATCCAGTCATGTCAACTGTGGATCGTAACACAGTCCTTTTGGCAGCCACCATCCTTCTGCAACAGTGCAAAGCCATCTACAGGCTCTGTGAACTCTACTACGGGAAGAAAAGGAGGTGGCCAAGAAGCGTCTGGGTCTGAAGATGGATCGGAAGAAGAGCAGAGTATGGACTGTACAACAAACTGATGGTGGAGCTCAGGAACGAAGACACTCGGGCATTCCAGAACTTCATGAGGATGCCTCCAGCCATGTTTGACGAAGTTGTGCAGTGGCTGACACCCAGGTTGACCAAGGCAAACACCAACTTCCGGCTCAGCCTGGAACCTGGGCTCAAGGTGGCACTCACACTGCGCCACCTGGCCTCAGGGACCACCTACAGGAGCATGCAGTACGGCTGGAGGGTGCCACACAACACCATCAGCATTGTGGTCAGAGAAGTGGTGCAGGTCATCATTGAAGAATACCTGCAGGAGCTCCTCCAGTACCCCTCCACTGATGAAGGATGGAAGAAAGTTGCAGAGCAGTGGTATCAGAGGTGGAACTTCCCACACACCGTTGGAGCCATAGATGGCAAGCATGTGGCCTGCAAAGCATCACCCAAGTCGGGGTCCATTTATTTCAACTACAAGGGCTTCTTCAGCATCATCCTCTTTGCCATGGTCGATGCTGACTACAAGTTCATGTACATCGATGCTTCAGGCAGCGGCTCATGTTCAGATGCCCAGGTATACAATGGCAGTGACCTCAAGGAGGAGCTGAAAAGCAACCTCATCATGGGCTTTCCAGATCCAGACCTCCTGCCCAACGACACGCAAGATGTGCCCTACTTCATCGTGGGTGATGACGCCTTCTCCCTCAGAACCTACCTCATGAAGCCCTACACTTCCAGATGCCTCACCAATGAAGAGAGGATCTTCAACTACAGGCTGTCCAGGGCAAGGCGGGTGGTGGAGAATGCCTTTGGCATCCTGGCCAACAGGTTCCAGGTACTTCTCACCACCATGCAGCATCGCCCAGAGACCGTGAGGAGGATCGTGGAAGCTTGCTGCATCCTGCACAATCTCATGTCCACTACCCAGTCTTGCAGAACAGGCTCGTGGACCTCCAGCAAGGCAATGGGGACATGGAGCCTGGTGAATGGAGGCAAGGGCGAAACCTGATAGACACTCAGGATGTGCAAGGCCCCAACAGAGCCTCACGTGAAGGGAAGAAGCAGCGCAACCTCCTGAGACACTGGTGCAACTCCCCAGCTGGAGCAGTGGAGAGGCAAGACAGGATGATAGATGATTAATGGGTGCTTCCTTCAGCCTGTCTCATCACACGGATGAGATTGGGCCATATATGTTGGGTGGGCCTACAATGAACAGGGCATTTAATAAAGAGTTGTGTTTGTGTTGACATGTGTGGATGATTATTACATTATTATTGATAATAAAGGGCCATAAGTGTGGCACCAGGGAGGATGGACCATACAGTCCCACTATGCTTGCACTGGAGGCTTATCTATCCCACTGCTATCCTTACCCATCCCACAGCTATTACCCATCCCACAGCTATCCCTGCCCATCCCATTGCTATCTTAACTCATCCCACAAGCATGCAAAGGCTTAAACCAATTCTAAAAGTTTCCACCAAGACTTCATTAAAAAAAAGAAATGAAGCAAGTGTGTGAATCAAAGATAAACTTTATTGAACAACAAGCTATATAAGAAAAATGACCCAAGTCAAGTGTCCAAATAAAATCCACAGGTAGCCAGCTACCCAGTCTCTGGCACTCTTCTTGGTCACTCGGAGGTGTGCCCAATCTCAGGGGTGAAGGGTCCAGGTGCTGTGGAGGTGGGTGGTGCTGGAGTGCTGGTCTGTATCGTCATTGGGGTGCCTGGCCCCGAGAGGACAACAGGGGACGGTGTGTTAAGAAAGCTCTCAGACTGCTGGCTCAGACCCATGATGCTGAGTGGTCCTTCCTCCATGACATGGGGTGTCAGCCCCAGTACTGATGAGAGATGTACTGAGGCCGGGCTTGGCTGTGGGGTGGAGAAAGTAGTGTAGTGGGGCTGTCTGGTCTGCAGCTGGGTGAGGACTGGCGTGGGTGGCATCGCTGTCGTCGGTGGCATCATTGTCGTGGGTGGCATCGGTGGCATCAGTGGAACCGGTGGCAACGGTGTCGCCCGATGACTCTGTGCCTGGGCTTGGAAGGGCTGCTGCCTGTGCTGCTGAACCTCCTGGTAGCCGTAGCCCTGGTAGGTGAGGGGCCGTGGGAAGCCTTGGAATGGGAGGGACATCACCTGGGGTGGAGGTGGAGGAGCGGACCTGGAATGGGTGGGAGCAGGTTTCTCTGGATCTGGAGGGTTGTGAAGCAGCTCGGTGATCTGGTCCTTCACCACCTGGTACTGGGCTTCCTCCATGTTCCTGAGGGTCTGGTTGACATAGGTAAGGAAGGGCTTGCGGTTGGAGGATGAGGAGTCGGTGTTGACCAGCTGAGAGAGGAGATCTATGCTGGTGCGGATGGTGTCCCTGATCTCCAGCAGGACAGTGTGGCTCTGCCACTCCTGCTGTCTGGCTCTCTGCCTTTCTGTGGAGGTGGAGCTAGGGGGTGGTGGATGCGGCTATGACTGTGGTGGACTCGATGTCTCCTTTCTCCCACTGCACCAGGGAGTCTTCCACGTGCTCCACCATGGTTACAACAGCTGTCCACGGGTTCTCTGCCGTGGCACACTCCACAGAAACCTGCCTGGAGACAGGGACTGACTCTCGGCCGAAAGAGGACTGTGTCTCAGCAGGATGCCGGAGAGAGAGGGTTGTGAGAGGGGCTCCTGGTGCTCCTCGGTGGTGGACCTCACCCTCCAGGAAGCTGCACCTGGCCATGATGTAGGTCTCTCTGTCCGTCAGCTTAACCGCG
>BLBF01000006.1:30503123-30538622 GCA_015471245.1 Laticauda colubrina
TATATATATATATATATATATATATATATATATATATATATATATATTCTTAAGTTTTCATGTGTACTTACATGTATGGTATTCAGCTTTGTTCAGGTATTTTCCCACATCATTATAGTTGTGCTTTTAAAGTTGTAGCGACGTTTCAGCAGAATCTCATCTGCCATCAGGCTTGTGTATTGTGTTATTACACAAACACAAACACTGTGTGTGTATGCACGCATATGTATTTGTGTACAGTAGTAAAGCAGCTAGCATAGTCCCATAGCACTGCAATTAGTACTTCATTTTGCCAAGGAACAGCATTGTAAATATAATAAGGTTAGCTATTGCAGGTTAAATATGTACAAATTGATTTTATTGTTGCCATTATTATTATTGATAGTGTTTTCCTAACTTACTAATAAGAACAATATAAATTATAGCTGTTAAATCTCAATAAAGGGTTTAGCAGAAGGTGGCTGTATTTAAAATGCCTTTTGGAGCTTGGATTAGCATCCTAGTTCTGAAGTTGAATTGTGTGCAGCATTTAGTGTCATGTCTTAGGGATTTATATTTTAACTGGTGCAAAGCTGCTCTTTCTTAAGAATCTGTTTTGATTTCTATGAATCTGTAACATCTTTCTGAGTGATAACTTAGTGAATCTACAGTAATTAATCTTTGAATATAGAGATGTCTAATTTATACTTCTTTTTCAAGTTTATATTATTATATTCCTCTATTTTTTGTTCCTTTGCCTTCAAATCTCAAACGAATAGATGAAATTTAACTGAAATGACCTCATTTTGTAGAGTTTAATTATAGTGACTGAAGAGAAATAAGAGAACATTCATATTTTTTTCTTGAAAAATCTGTGTAGCAAGCTTGTAAATATTATAGCACATTTCAGAATCTCTAGTTCTGTCATCTCACTCCTCTTAAGGGAAGGGATTCTTTTAGTATAGACTAAGACCAGTTAGGACAGACAGTTTTATAGGGGTCCCGAAATGATTAAATATGAAACAGATACTCACATTTATGCCCCTCTGATGTTGGTAGTTCTTCTTAGTCAGGTGTTTTGCAATGAAGTGCTTTGTGGAGACACACAAATGTCTGAATGCCTATTTGTCTTTGGTATGAGCATAATTACTATTTTCTCTCTGGCTCTATTAATTGCTTTTGTAACTCCCCCTGTCCTCTTTTCTTCTACCCCCACTTGCTGGGGAGAAAAATTCCCTCAGACACTGTTTAACAAGACTGCGTCCACCAACAAATCGTTTATGGGGACTGCTATTTACCATTTTTATTTTCTGCTTTGTTAGCAATGCAGAGGTTTCATTAGCTGAAAATAAATGAATCTTGGGGAAAGCAAATGAGAAGAGTGTACATTTGCAGAGGAAAAACATCATAGCAATACACACAACTAAGGGACCTAATAAGCTTGAGGATTAAGGTGAAAATTATCTTAATGCTGGTAAGAGATGTGAATATAAGATAAAATAAGGCATGTTAGCAGAAGCAGAGGAAGACAGAAAACTTCTGATCTTTGGTGATTAGAGAAATGTATTTACTTTGGTGAAATGCAATAGAACTACTTGATATTGGAGACCAGCACTGAACAAGACAGAGACCAGAATTATTTATTTATTTGTTTGTTTGTTTGTTGTTTGCTTGCTTGCTTGCTTACTTACTTCCTTAGTTTGTCAAGCATGTATGAGCATAACATATAGGTACAAGTATATACGTAATAAATGAGTACAAGCAAATGGGAACAGTAGGACAAGGATGGTAGGCACGCCCGTGCGCTAATGCACGCCCCCTTGCAAACCTCTTAGGAATGGAATGAGGTCCACTTTTCCCTCCTAATATCCTGATTGTCTATTATCGTATCTGTATAGGAGACTCTACAAAAGAAAAATAACACCACCACTCTTCGATTGTCTAAATGTTATTTCCAAGAGGATATTATTTTGCTTTTAATATTATTTGTATCTGTTTGTTTGAATCTCAGTTATGTATTAGGGAGTCATATACTGCTTAGAATTGACTAATTAGGTTGACCTATGAAGTATAAGTAAATACAAATTAGAAAAACTCGAAGAGCTTTAGAAATTTTTAATATATCACCTGATAGTAGTTTTTGACCTTACATCTGCATGATCATATTATTGGTGAATAAAAATGCTAATTTGCTTTGCTACACATATTTTGTTATCTATAAAAGTCTCCTGAAAGAAATATCAATAGTTTGTTTTCTTTTGCAATGTAAATGTAAAAGTTATAGGAAAGTCAGGAAATTTTCAGAACCATGGACAAGTAGCTGGATAAGAAGAAATGGAAATGTTATTTGGTCATCCCAACCAGTGCAAAACACTCTGCAACTCATCCGTGAGCATTTCATTGTCTTTATTTAAAGAAGGTATTTATTTTCAATTTTATTCAGAGGAAAACTATTGAACAAAATGCAAAAGATTCACTACTTTAGTTAAGAGTAACTAGCAGGGAGAAAGGGAACAGTAGAATTAAGCTGGAGGTCAAAAATTACACAAAAAAAAATATTCCTCAAGAAACTTTACTGGGAATATGTTCCCTATCTGTGTTCAAAACTCCATTTTTTTCTATTAAATCTCCTTGGTTTTTATGCCTGGATATTCTCAACTTTATATTTCTCGTTTTGTTTGTGCCATCTACCCAGATTTTTTTATTTATTTTTTTGCCCAAGAAGAGTGTCTTTCTATCTTAGGTCAGTGTGCTGCTGATCACAGTAGCAGAAATATACCTTGTATGATTCTTTTCTCATGTGAAATTACTAAATGACTGAATCTAAGAGTTTCAGAGATACTCCCCATTCTTCAGATTTTACAGTTAGCACAAAGAAGGGATTTCGGATATGTTTTGGGTTCTTGGTTCACCCCAAATAACTAGATATTTGTGAACAGTAGTAATGCACGTTATTCTGTTTCAGGTCAATTTTCTGCTCAGTGCAAGATTTGTAAATGAGGAACAGAAGTAAAGCTTATAAAGATCCACAGGCAGGGTTAAATTTGTGAAGAGACAGATGGAAAATGAGATTTATTGTTTTCATTAAAGTATTTGCCAATGTGACCATAGGATTAATTTTGTGCAATAAAGGACAAACTAAATATGATGGAAGTTATGCATCAACTGAGGAAATGTATGATGTACTTTAATTAGACTGGTTAAAAACAGCCAATTTAAATGTGGATGCTACAACCATTTATTTATTTATTTAACGATGCTAATGACCTCATCTAGCAAAACTGACTCCAAACAACATATAACTCCCATCCTTCAATTTTCAGATTGAAAACCAATCAAGAAACGTAACAACACAAATGATAATATCCATAATAAAAAGGAAAGAAAGACAGGGAGGGAGAAAATTGGAAAGATAAGTTTGTGCCAGTTTGGTGTGCTGCTAAAGGCATCAGGCTAAAAACAGGGAGAATATGAGTACTTGTTCTCCTTTAGTCAAAAAGCCACCTTAGTAAACTTGACAGAAATAGAACATCCTAACTTGCCATCAATCTAATGGTCATCTGGAGTTTTGAAATTCAGGTTGGGTACGATGAGAAACAATAGATAATGTAAGCAATCATGACTACATCTTCTGCTTTGTTTATGCATTAAATTTACTGCTCTTCCTGGTTTGCTTGAAAGATATATGCATGTATACAATTCTGAAGTAGGGCTGTCATCAATCTGACTGTTTTAACTGTGTTGTTAGAGGAGGTTTAAGAAACTATGGCCTTTCTATTACAACCTGATCTATAGCAAATGGAATTATAATTCAGCAATACCTGAAGAACCACAGGTCTGCATTAGAACTAAAATAATGTTTCTTTTATTTTTCCTGTAATATTACTAGTTTATCTTAATTTAGTAATATTGCTTAGTCTTTCTTTCTTTTTTAGTCTATAAACTGAATTGCAGAGCTTTGTATTTTTATGTATTTTTCTGCAACATATTATTTTTAATTAAATATAACAACTTCTATTCAATATTCAGTATTTGCTCCAGATTGCTCTGAAGAGTGAAGCATGCAGTCTTTAAAGTGAATAATGTGAATGGTGATGTATATGAATGTTCATTTTATAAAAGTCACAGTGCACCATGGGAACCATATGAAACAAGTTGCAAAATAAAATGACATTGTAATATCCACTTACATTGATGGAATAAATAAGCAGAAATTAATGAAGCAGAATAAATAGGATGACATCAATGAGTCACAGTTTGACACTCTTAAGAACTTTTTAAAACAGACTTCTAATGATGAAAAGCAAAGTTTTTTTAAAGTCTTAAAAAGTAATCTACATGAAAATAGATGGCTAGGTTTAGTATGACACAAGTAAGCTTGTCAAGAAAATGTTGTTTGATTGAAAAATTTAATAAAATAAATAAACCTGTAAAAAATTAGCATGAATGTCATCAGAGATATTTTTTTCAGTCTCGGGAGTTATTCGATATTAATATGAATGTGCCCAAATATTTTTACAGTGCAATATTGTCAGATGGTAGTTACTAAATTTCTCTACTCAAAACTTCACTAAGAATGAAATTTCCTTTTTTTTAATTTGAAATACAGTATAAAGAAGAGAAAGCAAGGGTGACAGGAAAAGCCTCTAAAAAGTAAACATTGATGCTTGATGCTTAATGTTTAAAAAAGTCAACCAGTGCATTCAGTAATTTTGCAATTATAAAGGATTTTTGTAGTTGTTTTTCTTTATTTATTCTTCATCACCAATAGCTATATTAGGTATAGCTCTCCTGTGGTTTTATTTAATCCTCAGTGGCTTTTAGCCTTTACCAGGTATCTGCTGATAAAGCCTGCTGTCTTTTAAATGATTCTTATAAGTAAGGTGTTTGTTGTATATGTGGGACTCTTAGTGTTCAGACTTCCCTATGGAACAAGTTTCAGATTTCAGGGTTCAGTAGCAGAAGGAACGAAGATTTCCAACTCTTAAGAGAAGAAAAAGGAGAAGGCATCATGGAGTTTTAGCCACACAAGCACAGAATTGTTTCATAATAAAAATAGTCGTAGTTACTTAGCTGGTCTATTTCACGTAATTTTCATTCAGTCTTTCTGATTTAGTTTTATTTGGTTGGCTGGCCACCTCATATAAGTAACTCTAAGTGACTGTGGCACACATCAATTAAAACCAATAACATTAAAAAAAAACAACCACCAAGATAGTTATCAATATAGAGGCCACCACTTTAAAAAAAAATACAAAAAACAAAATAAAAGAGCTGGAAGGGGTCTGGGAGGTCTTCTCAAGCAGGAGACCCTGTACCATTTTATACAAATGGCTTTTTTTTAAGTATCTAGTGATGGAGCACCAACAAACCATTCCACTGATTAATTGTTCTCATCATCAGAAAATTTATCCTTAGTTGAGAACTTCCGGTTTGAGCTTCTTTGGCGACAGACCAAAGCCTTGTCTCTGCAAGGCTTCAATCCTTGCTCACTGCTGGAGTGCCCTTAGCCAGCTGATTTCAGGGTTAAGCCACCCCGTAGAGGTGGTGAAGAAGCGGGAGACAGCCTGCAGGGTTGAGGAGAGCCACATCTCTTCTCCCCAACTGGCCATTAATCCCTTTCCCAAAGACGGTTGTAGTGGTGGTCAGAAATGGCCACCACAAAGAAGAACTCAACCGGAAAAGAATGTGCAGAAGGAAGATAAGAAATGAAAGTTTTGGTTGACCAGGTCAAACAGCAAAAGCAACAAATAAGGTACCCTGGAATTGAAATGATTTATTAAAAAAATAATAATAATAACATTGTTCCCTAAGAAGATTTTTAAGCTGCAAAGGAGAGAGAAAAGAGAAAAGATTTTGGTTTTTTTTCTCCTTTTCCTATACTGACAGCTAAGAGACTTAAGCAAGAAATTGGAAAAAAATCCATTTTGACATTGATAGGCATTTAATGTTGAAAATAAAAGGTCAAAGAGATAATAAAGATTTCTGGATAATCAAAAGCTTTTGAAAACAGGAAAGGAGAGAAAAAGAATAAAAGAGCAGGATCTGGAAGGGAGGAGACTGCCTGGAATTAAAAAGAATTTCCAGCAAAATCTCAACAAGACTTCCAAAAGATACATCTTAACTGAAATATCACAACAAAACCCCAGGAAGAGAAAGTGGAAAAAGAAATAAGAAGAAATAACTTGGGACCATTTGGATTACTTGATGATTTCTGGATTTTTGTATTTGAATGACTAAAATCAATTGGGTGATTGTTTAAAACTGTTTAAAATGGTTCACTTTTAGAAGAACTGAAAATGGAACTTAAAAAGTACAAAGAAGATGCACAAGAAGGGAGAGGTTCTTTTGGCTTCGAATTTCAGTTTTTAGAAATGGAGATTTGGAACTATGCAAAACAACAAGAAATACCTGCAGAACAAGAAGATCGTGACAAAAAAGAAGCCATCTTTAATGAACAAGTAATCTTAGGTGAAAAAAAAAAGGAAAGGGGGGAAAGAGAATGGAAAGTTTAAGATTCGGAAAAACAACTCCAAAAAATAATAATAATAAAGTGAGAAATAAGTATAAAACCACAAAAGCAGCAGAAGAGGGAAATGCAGAAAAGAGAATTAGAACTAGAGAGACAAGGGGGTAAAAAGGGGAGGGAGAAGATGAGAGGGAAGAAAGAAAGGAAAAGAAGTTATAAAGGACAGAAAAAAAATATAGAGAAACAGGGCCGATTTAGAGATAATGGGTGAAAATTTAATAGAAAAAGGGATTTTGCAAAGGTACATAATATAGTATTATTATATTAGAAACAGAAATAATTTTAGAAAATATGAAACAATGTATGATTAAAATGTTTGATAAAATAGCTGTCGTAATTCAGTGGAATGCTTGTCAATAAATAATTGTAACAAAATGAATATTTAATTATATACAAACATATGTGAAGAGAAATAAGGGAAAAAATAATTATGGAGATTATATATGTCTTTAAGGAAGTATGATATTTAATTGAAAAGAATGAGATGTTAAGAGATGTTAAGATTTTAATGATTATTAATGATAGAACTGAATTGGAATGGAATGAGGGTTTATAATTACATATATTTATAATCTTTTTCTTTTTAAAGAATGTAGTGTGTATTATAAGAACGTATCAAGCAGAATTCAATTAGAAGTTATGTATTATGTATTATATTGAAGGTCATAACCTTAAGGTATATATTGAAGTTTAAATAACAGTTGAATGGATGTAATTAAAAGATATAAAGGTGTCATACTCCAATTAGTAACTACAGGAGAAAATTTGTTTAATGAGAAAAGATAATATGAATTTGAAACAGAACAGACAAAAGTATAAATATAATGATTTGAATTGAGATGAGATAATCAAAATAAAATTGAGAAAATTAAAAGAGGGGAAAAACGATATAGAAAATGTAGAATAGTACAAGACATGGAATAGAAATAAGCATGAAATTGAGTTTTGTGTCTGTATAAAGAAGTTCAACCCAGGACCATACTATTTTCAAAAAAGATGTTTTACTTGTATTTTGTATGTGTGAAAACCCAAATAAAACTTTATTTATATTAAAAAAAAAAGAAAATTTATCCTTAGTTCTAGGTTGAATCTTTCCTTGATAAGTTTCCATTCATTACTTCATGTCTGGCCTTTGGGTGCTTTTGAAGTTATGTTCAATCTTTCTTCATTGTAGCAGCTCTGAAATATTGGAAGTCTGTATCCTCTGGTCCTTCTCTTCATTAGACTGAACATATTTAGTTCCTGCAAATATTTTATCTTTCAATCCCCTAGTTATCTTTGTTGCTCTTCTCTTGTTCTTTCTGCAGTCTCAACAACATTTTTTTGTATTGTAGTAACCAGCACTATATGCAGTATTATTCCAGGTGTGGTGTTACCAAAATATTATAAAGCAGGACCAATGCTTCATATGATCTTGATTCTGTCTCTCTGCATTTGCTTTTTGGCAGCTGCAGTATACTGCTGGCTCATATTTAAGTAGTTGTATATTAGGATACCTACAGGTGAAACTCGAAAAATTAGAATATCGTGCAAAAGTTCATTTATTTCAATAATGCAACTTAAATAGTGAACCTAATATATGAGATAGACTCATTACATGCAAAGCAAGATAGTTCAAGCTGCGATTTGTCATAATTGAGATGATTATGGCTTACAGCTCATGAAAACCCGAAATCCACAATCTCAGAAAATTAGAATATTGTGAAAATGTTCAATATTCTAGGCTCAAAGTATCCCACTCTAATCAGCTAATTAAGCCATAACACCTGCAAAGGGTTCCTCAGCCTTTAAATGGTCTCTCAGTCTGGTTTAGTAGGAATCACAATCATGGGAAAGACGGCTCACCTAACAGTTGTGCAGAAAACCATCATTGACACCCTCCATAAGGAGGGAAAGCCTCAGAAGGTAATTGCAAAAGAAGTTGGATGTTCCCAAAGTGCTGTATCAAAGCACATTAATAGAAAGTTATGTGGAAGGGAAAAGTGTGGAAGAAAAAAGTGCACAAATAGCAGGGATGACCGCAGCCTTGAGAGGATTGTCAGGAAAAGGCCATTCAAAAGTGTTGGGGACTTTCACAAGGAGTGGGCTGAGGCTAGAGTCAGTGCATCAAGAGCCACCACACACAGATGGATCCTGGACATGGACTTTAAATGTCGTATTCCTCTTGTCAAGCCGCTCCTGAACAGCAAACAATGTCAGAAGCGTCTTACCTGGGCTAAAGAAAAACAAAACTGGTCTGTTGCTCAGTGATCCAAAGTCTTCTTTTCTGATGAGAGCAACTTTTTCATCTCATTTGGAAACCAAGGACCCAGAGTCTGGAGGAAGAATGGAGAGGCACACACTGCAAGAGTCTTGAAGTCCAGTGTGAAGTTTTCAGAGTCTGTGTTGATTTGGGGAGCCATGTTATCTACTGGTGTTAGTCCACTGTGCTTCATTAAGTCCACGGTCAATGTAGCTGTCTGCTAGGAGATTTTTGAGCACTTCATGCTTCCTTCCACAGACAAGCTTTATGGGGATGCTGACTTCATTTTCCAGAAGGACTTGGCACATGCCCACACTGCCAAAAGCACCAAAACCTGGTTCAGTGACCATGGGATTACTGTGCTTGATTGGCCAGAAAACTCACCTGACCTGAACTCCATCGAGAATCTATGGGGCATTGGCAAGAGAAAGATGAGAGAAATGGGACCGAACAATGGAGAAAAGCTGAAGGCCACTATTGAAGCATCCTGGTCTTCCATAACACCTCAGCAGTGCCGCAGGCTGATAGCTTCTATGCCACGCCACATTGAGGCAGTAATTGCTGCAAAAGGGCCCAAACCAAGTACTGAGTATACTTTTCAGAGGTCTGATATTGTTCTATGTACAATCCTTGTTTTATTGATTGCATGTAATATTCTAATTTTCTGAGATTGTGGATTTGGGGTTTTCATGAGCTGTAAGCCATAATCATCATAATTATGACAAATTACAGCTTGAACTATCTTGCTTTGCATGTAAGGAGTCTATCTCATATATTTGTTTCACCTTTTAAGTTGCATTACTGAAATAAATGAACTTTTGCATAGTATTCTAATTTTTCGAGTTTCACCTTATATACTTCTCACAATGCTACTGAGTCAGATATTTCATTATATACCTGTGAATTTGTTTTTTCTTGCTGAAGGTTAAAACCTTATTTATCTTGCCACTGAAATGAATTTATTTGCTGGATAGTGTTCAAGTCTGGATCTTGAGCCTATCTTCTGAAATGTTAACTATTCCTTCCAATTTGGTGTCACCTGCAAATTTGATGATTTCTGCTTCTAACCCCTCATCTGAATCATTTATGAAGATGTTGAAGAGTATTAGGCCTAAGACAGAACCTTTACATATCTCATATCATACTTCCCTCTGTGTAGATGTTGTTCCATTAAAGAGTGCATATTGAGGGCACTTGGTCAGCCAGTTATGAATCCATCTGGTAGTGATTTTCTCTGACCCACATTTTTCTAGCTTACCAAATAGTAGGTTGTGATCTACTTTGTCAAATGCCTTACTGAAGTCCAAGTAAATTATACATAATAATTTCACTAGTCCGCTAATTTGGTTACTTTGTCAAAGAATGCAAAAAGATTTGTTTGGCATGATCTGTTTTTAACAAAATATGTTGGCTGCTAGTTTTAACTTTGCTTGCTTCTAGATGTTCATAGATTATCTTTTCTAGGATCTCCTCAGGTATTGATGTTGGTCTGTAATTTCCTAGGAACATTTTTTTTCTTTTTTCAAAGATGGGAACTATCCTTTTTCAGTCATCTGGTAGTTCCCTGGTGATCTGGGAACTTTGAAAGATATGGCTCAGTAATTCCAAGATCATGTCTGCCAGCTTTTTCAAAACTCCAGAATGTCATCCATTGGATCTGGTGATTTGAACTTATTTTGAGTGGACAGATATTGTCTTACTATTTTCTTGCTTATTTTGATTTGTATTCCTAATCCGTCTTTTGCAATACTGTTTCTGATAGGCCAGACTTTTAAATGTAAATACAGATGCAAAGAATGAATTAAGCAGTTCTGCTTTTTTACTGCTGCCGGTCACCTTCTTGTCAACTTTTGTTAATGCCAAAATCCATCTTTGCATCAACAAAGCCAGCATAAAAGCCCTCCACCATTGCCAGGCTTCCAAGCATAATTGCAAAGCTATGTCTTCAGGGATTTCCTAAAGGCTGGCAGAGTCAGAACCAATATGAATTCCAGGTGGGCAACACAGCAAAAAAGATTCTGTTCCTGGGTTCCACCAGATTATACTCTTTTATAGATAGGCCCCACACCATACCTCTTTTGCCTATTCTGTAGATGTAGATGTAGATGTAACTGGGGAGAGGAGTTTTAATAAGAATTTAGAAACATTAAATACTGAATTCATAAATGGTATTGAAAAATCATAATAAAATATAATAAAATAAAATATAATGAATGGGACATAAAATGAACTAGGTATATCATAGATATTCCTATTAATTTTATCCTATAGTCCACTTTTGTTTAAAAAAAATGATTCTGGCCAGGACAATATAGCTAAATAGCCCCTTTTGCATTATATTCAGTTTACCATATGTATATATACATATATACGTATGTTCAGTTTTTATTTTCAGCTCTTGCACCAAAATAGAAAATCATTGCTAACCTTGCTGTTGTATTTTATTGCATCTCTTCTTTTGGAACAAGAAGTTATTGATGCAAACATGGTCTCCTGCACAGTGCCATTGAGATTGTAGGATAACGACAATTTCGGATTCTCTTTTTACAAAAATGGTTGAATCTGCAGCTGTTGTTCATCCAAGTGATTGATTTGGCTGCTAATCCATGTAGAGAATGAGCAAAACACCCACAGTTTATATTATGCAAGAGAAACACTGTGTTGCAAAGTCTCTAGTGGAAAATATTTTAAATCTTTGATCAACAAAGGAATGAAATGCAACCAATGGGTGCCTGGGGAGCTAGAGTTTTACCAGCAGATAACTGGGATACTACGAGACAGTAGATCAAGCAACTTTGCTCCAAGGGAAAGTTGTGAGACATTGATAAGATTGTACTATCCAGAGTATATATGGCAATTAAAGCTGTTATCATCCACTAAGAGGTTTAACTTGGAATTTTTACCCCATGAAATGTTTACCAGGGAAAGTACGAATTTTAAAAAGCTATCATTTTATTTGGTTTTGCTGCTTCATGGAAACTTGTACCTTATACATTTCATAGCTCCTAACACATTATTTGCCATGGATTATCCCATTAAGAAGCAAAGGTTCTGATATTTTCCTATTTTGGAATGGAGGAGAGAAAGTAGCATACATTTAAGAATTGTTTCTGCCTATTCCTTATTTTTTGAATAACAGTTTGAAAGGTTATCTAAACATATTAGTTTGTGTTTAAGTATGGAATAAGACAGTTGAAATTCAGGGTTCCCCTTGTCTCAATTCAGAATCAAGATCATAAGCAATAAACACCAGTTTACAGCCATACATTCAGCACATTAAAGTAAATGGCCCTTTTTCACTTCTGTCTGTCACTCTTAATAAAGCAAATGGAATGCATTAACCTCTTGGGTCATTGCTTTGGGTCATTGCTGGTATTTCAGTAATCATTAATCTGCTTTTAGGATGTTTCTTTTTAGATTTCTTCATCTAACTAAGACAAGGAAATTTCCTGGAAGAAATTGGTAGAAAGCTAGACTAAGAATTTAATCCCATCAGCTTTTCGTTAATTGCATATTTATTTGTCACTGTGACAAATTTGACTTTTAAAAATTATTTCTTGTTCAAGAAAATTATATTGTGCCTTGGAAAATCAGGGTATCCTACCTGTTTCTCAACATTTACAGTTCTGCAGCAGGAAAAACATGCCCGATGTAAAAATAAATGTCATGTTTTTAGTTATATGAGGGATATATTCATCTGATATTTAATAAACTGATCATTAGCAATAATCATAATCCATAGAAAGAAAGATCAAAATCAATATTTAACTGTAATAAAAAATTGTTATATTGGTGTAAAAAGAATGAAGGAAGGAAAGAAGGAAAGAAGGAAGGAAGGATTTAAGGTGACTTTAGTCACCCAAACCAACTGATATCTGGTGAATCAAAAATTCCCTATCTGTAATATAACATTAAAGCATTGCATATTATACTGTAGAAGAGCAATTGTATACCATTGTGAATTGTTCTTTCAAGGTCAGAGTCAGTGGTTATTTTAAATTATTTTTCAAATATGGGTAGGATCCTGAGTGATGTTCAGTTTCAACAGCAGTGCCATTTACAGATTAAATTACCATCATTTTAATCTCTAAAATAGATTTAGTCTATTTTAGATAAAGCAGAAACTTTCTTGCTGGTCACTTGTAGAATTGTTTAGATAGTTTAGGTTATATTGCTAAAATATCTCAGAAAAGTGTTTGTGTTTACTTATTTGCCAATGGATTTTAAGTCTAACCAGAGTTTTAAAGGGAAAAAAAGACTTTCAAAGATCTTGGTAAAATGTTTATTTTTATATAGTTAAAGCTTAGTGAGAAAAGCTGTAGCTCAGGGGCAACATATGTTCTGTATTTATAAGGTCACAGGTTCCATTCCTAGATTTAGTATCTCTGTCAATGATAGAACAATTGATTTTTGAAATATTAGAAATCCGCTGTCAAACATCATCAGCAATGGTGCACATGAATCCATCCATCTTTCCCTTATATTTTATAATTTAAATAATGAATACCTTCTGGGATCCTTTATCAGCCATAAAAAAAATGGCAAATATTAGTATCAACAGAAGAAAGTAAATTGCAGAACTGTGTATATGGAGGAAAATATGGTACAGCTTGGGGTAGTGGTTAAGGCTGGGAACTGTAAGTTCTAGTCTTGCCTAAGTCATAAAGATGGCTCATCTCAGTCATGAAGTGGGAAATGACTATCCACTTCTGAAATCTTGCCAAAAAACCTACAGGAATTGCTCCAGGTAGTTTTATTGATTTGAGAGAGGGGGAAAGGGAGAAGGAGGAAGAGAGAGGAGGAGGAGAAGGAGGGGAAGAAGGGAGGGAGAGAAAAGATAGAGATAGAGAGATAGAGAGATAGACAGACAGACAGACAGACAGACAGACAGACAGACAGACAGACAGAATTGTATTTTCTTTGAAATTTCAAACCTATTATTAAATTTCAAACTTAGTTTATCCCTGTTACCAGACTTGTAGATATCAGTGTTCTCAGGGTTATATATTTCCTCTGCAAGGATAGCTTTCCTTGTGTAAATTTGTTTTTTGTGAACATTCCAATCTTATTCTGTTCTCTCTTCTTCAGACAAATAGTTTAAGGAGAGCAAGAAAGCATTGCTGTTACGCTCTCATTTGCATAGAAAGTTGTCAGACCTGATCTGACCTGCCTTTCCATCAGGATTATAAAGGTGACAGATAGTCAATTTTGGGGATTCATGATCCATTTCAGCACAGTGCTTCACCTTGCAGCTAAGTAATATGGCTGTGATAAAATCAGCTATAATCACTGCATCTTACTCAGCATTGCCTTGGCTGTAAATATTGCCTCCATAAAAAACATCAGGGGGGAGATTGGAATGGCAAAGAAAATGTCTAAACCAAGCAAAAAGGTCTGTTCCATCAGACCTTAAAAATATATGGTGCTTATTCACAACATATGCTACTAAATTTCTATGGGTTTGTGTTAAATAGATCATATGCCTAAAAAGCTTTACTTTTCTTATTTTTATGATCTCTTGTATTGTTTCTTATGTCTACTTACCACCATTCATAATTTGGAAAAGATTATTTAATTTTCATATGTAAGAGCTAATACTCTCCCTCTCCCCCATCATTGCTGGTATTTGGGCCACTCTTCCCAAATTCAGCACTAACCCATGCTGTGCACTTTCAAATTCACAATCAAGAGACCAGCCTTAACAGAGTTTTTAATCATATGGAAGTTTGTAAGTCATTTAATTTGAATATATTTATAACTTCCCTGCTTGACCTTGAAGTTTTGCAGAAGAATACCAGGGCTTTCATGTCTTAAACCCAAACACATGTATTCCAAGTGGGTGTAGGCACAATGTCCTTCAAGATTATTAAACACATGGGGAAATTTACATATATATTTTTGTGTAAATGACTTCCTTTCAAAATTTTGTGAATTTTACAACTGAATGAATACTTTAGCTATCTATTATGCTTCTCATTGCTATTCTTAAAATAATGAAATAGGGAACACGATAGCATATTTGAA
Organism: Laticauda colubrina; assembly: GCA_015471245.1. Lineage (NCBI taxonomy): Eukaryota > Metazoa > Chordata > Lepidosauria > Squamata > Elapidae > Laticauda > Laticauda colubrina. Next base: position 30,517,898 of record BLBF01000006.1, read on the forward strand.
TATTCTTCAAGATGTAAAGGTCATCCATAAAAGGAAAGAGTAAGCTTTCCCCTTTCTAGTCATATCTGACTTAAGTAGTGATGCTTGTGTCTCGTTCTTAGATGAAGAAGACAGAATTGTCCTAAGACGCTTCAGTGGTCATGTGGCCAGCATGACTATATTCTGAGATGTATGGAATGCTGGTACCTTCCAACTCAAGTAGAATCTATTAATCTACTTGCATTTGCATGCTTTCAAAATACTAAGTTGGCAGGAGCTAGGGCAAGAACAGGAGCTGAGTCCATCATACAATACTTGGATCTTGACCTACAAACCTTCTGGTCACTACTCAGCCACTGTACCTCCTTAAAGTTCATCCATACATTCTGCATTTTGAATCAGATGATAAATTTGCATCTGTGTCACCCATGTCAGATCTTGCATTTGTATACCAACTACTTATGAGCTATCTGTGTGCATCTAGTTTACAATTCCTGTGGTTCTCCTCTCTATAGGACAAAATTTACTCTCTAGTGAGGCTTGTGTATACAAGATGTTGCCATTCAATCTTCAAATAGGCCCTTCTCTAGTTCTCATCTTATAAAAGCTGGAATATATTCGATGAAGTTGTATTCATCTAATTATTTCATTCAGCAATATTTCCTTAAGTAGTTTCATTTCATTATTTCATCAAAATGTGAATAACGTTATGAAGTTATCTAATGAGAAAGTTAGCTTCATGTCTAAAAATATGCTGGTATTTTTCTTACTGGAACAAATAATTCTGTTGTTTGGGGGTTTGGAGGATTTTGTTATCAAGCTGCTTCATGCTTCATTCTGTCCTTCCATTAAATTATTAATGATGTGATATAATTTAAAGACTTGTAAAATATGTTTAGAGTTTAAAAGTGAATGTATGGAATCAGGTTTCCTCCCACACAAACCCATAAAATGTCACAGTGAAATAAACAGTACCAATAATACTGTTTCAGGTAGTCTCACTGAAGCATCCTCATGATAAAATGGAGATAATGTTACAGGAAAACCAACTATGCATTACCAACAGAGTGGATTAATATGATCATAGGTCTGCTTTACTTTCTGGAGATATATATGTCATTCTGTTCAATTACTCTTTCCATTTGAAGTAGGAGTGGGTTATCATTTTCTTATTCACCCTGAAAGAGGTTGGACTATTCCAGTCAAACACTTAAATGACAAAAATAGGTTTATTTCCCTCCCTCCCTTCCTTCCCCTTTATTAACCTTGTCCATGACAATTCTGAAAGTTCAGTTTCTACTTTGTCTCCTGCCTTGTTAAAACTCCTTTAATTTAAACTGAAATGTGATGGCTATTAAAGTTCTAAAGGCATTGGGAAAGTTACTCCCATTGCCTATAGTGAACCATTCCACATCAGTGATAAGGTGGGCTTATTTCAGTTTGAAACTAAATTGAAACAATCATTCAACATGTGTTAAGAGCCTTGGAATTGTCAAAACCCACCCAATTTATTAGGTTGGTTGTGGATTCTCCCATATATTTTACTTGACTCTAAAACACAAAAGAATGGATGCATTAACATGATTGTTGGTTATTTTTAAGGTCTTCAATTCGGGGGAATTCAGGAAGCTGAAAAGAAAAGTGTCCCTGGGTAGGCTAAGTAGGGAATATGTGGCCTTCCAAACATCTTTGGAACACAATTCTATTTTTCTTTATTCATTGGACTCACAGTAGAATAACATTTAAGACCCCTAAAGCTTGAACTAGATTAACAGCTAACTTTAATATCTTACTCAAAAAGCATTTATCAATGGATCTTCAATAATATGGCTAGAATAAAGGCAATTTCAATTTTAGAATCCACCTACAGCATTATAGCTTTTAGATTACAGAAATTAATCTACAATCCCTGGAATTCACATGTAATTTATATTTCTGTAGAGTAGATAGTTTCCCTCACCAATCACTCTACAACACCCAAGTCTAACCATGCAAGTAATAGTCTATTATTCGTCTAAAATAAATGCAGCAGTGAATGCTTTCACTGATTTTGCTGCCATTTCTTTCTTTTCCCTTAATTTTTCTCCCCTTAAAGAGTTAAAAAGAAGACCATAATAATGAAAGTGTACTCCATTTTTGCCAGCTAGAAAAAAAGAAGAAAACAAAAAGAAAAAATAAATTTAAATTGAAAGCTGATAATTAGCAGATATTAGAACCCTCTTAGGCACCACCTAGAAGCAAGGGACAGTAAATAAATTCACAATAACATTTCACAGTATTAGAAAACACAACATAGCAAAGGCAACCATTTTAAAAACAAAATTGGAGATTGAATATGCATATAATCTTATCTATTTACTACTCCGCTTAGTAAAAGTATTTAATTTGTTTAGTGCAAGACATGCACCCTGTTGATCAATCCACCCACATAACCTTCTATCAATATTTTGCTTGCTTGTTTTGTACTGCAAGGAAAGGAAATTCCACTGATTCCCTGTATTTTGCTTGTGCTCCAATGTGGTGCTGTTGTGCTCCAACGTGGTGCCGTTGTTGTGCAGTGTAAAACCCAAGCAACCATGTGTATTGGCCCTGCTAGCATTACTGAAGTAATTAAAATAGTAGAAAACTTGGTCATACAAAAGTGCATTTTCAAAAGGCAACTGGACTTTGTTTTCCTTGAAGATGTTTCATGTCTTATCCAAGAGGCTTCTTCCATTCTATTAGTCAGAACTAAAGAAATTTCTTGGAGAAAAGCTAAATATCTGCAAGGAAAAACAAAGTACAGTTGCCTTTTGAAAAAGCACCTTTGGGACAACTATGACCTGAATGACTGAGAATCTCCATAGATATTTCGTCATGCAAAACATATTATTGGAGAAGCAGAAAGAAACCACAGCTTGTAGATTCTCCCATGAGCTGTTCAGAGCATCCAGAAGTGGGTGGTGCTTCAGTCTCTTCTGCAAAGGCTGGGCTTAAAACTCCAGGATGCTCCTCCTCCTCCACAGAGCACCTCCTCAGCATCCCCCAGTTTTAGCTCAACCTTCGTGGTAAGAGGTTGTGCACTCCCTGACTGGAACAGCTCTTGTCTAATTCAGGTTTGCTCTTTAAAACCCTTTCCCATCTAATTCGGTTTTTTTCAGGCTTTCCCCTAGATCATTTCACAAACAAGAAAATCAATTAGAATAAAACAATTTTTGCCTCATAGATTGCAGAGTCTGTCACTCCGCAGGCAGCCTGAGACTATTGCCTCAGGAAACTGCCTTATCTATCCTTCCGATCGTTTGCCAGAGATCGGAATGGAACTCTCACAGCCGCAGCTTTCTTTGCCTGGCTGTTTCCCCTGACAGCAGCTTTCAGATCGCAAGTTAGAGCAACAGCAGCAACGGCTCATCAGATGGCTTAGGATTAGCTTCAGTGATTCCGCTTCCCGCCTAACCCTAACTCTTTTCAACGGCTGCCTCAATTTCCTGCCTAATTGCCACAGCCTCCCTTTTCTCACTGGTTTCCTTTGCTGGGGACCGAGAAAGTAATTGCCACAGCCTCCTTTTCTCACTGGTTTCCTTTGCTGGGGACCGAGATATTAACTTTCCATTGTGCCTTCCCTGGATTTAGCTATTCCTCTTGCTAACATTACACTAACCAGCTGCTCATTAATCAGACATTTCTTTGCATTTGCCTTTGGAGCCTTTACTCAGATGGAAAGGGCGACTAACATTTATATTGCAGAACGTTTATTTATGACAGGCAGGGAGGCATATCAGAGCCTGTAATTGCTGGTTTCCCTTGCTGGGGACCAGAGATCCGGAGTTTTTTCTCTCACTTGAAGCACTTGGGGATTTTCCTTGCTGGGGACCCTTAGATACTGTTCACCATTTAGACTGTTCTACCTATAGATATTTTAAAAACCACAATATTAATAATAATCATAATGATTAAAAAAAACAATCAAATTTACATTCAGAGGCAAATGATCCATCATACACAATAGAACATGACAACGCTTTCCGCTCCAGACCCAGTAAGTCCCAAGACAAGCCAGTGAGCCCCAAAAAGTTCTCTAAGGCAGCAGATAAGGATGCTCATAGAAGGCACCAAGCTTTGGAAAGGCAATTGCAAAAACAGGCCAGGGAGGCAGACAAGATGGCTGTGACACAGCAATCTGATCAGAACCCAAATACATTGATGGGGACCTTGGACTTATCTACCCAGCCCAGACAGGACGTTTCTGGACAACCCCCCATAGTCACATCTCCCCCATTGAGCACTGCCTGGCCAATCCCAGAGGCAACCTTCACACCTATGGCCTACAGCCGAGGACAGGAAGAAGGGTTACCTGAGTCTATCCCCATTGAAATGAGGCAATGGATGGAGATGGTGATTCAAAAGGGCATTGTGGCTGGACTTCAGCAATCCATCTGGACCAGACACTTCTCGACCACTTTGGATGCAGGATCTCTGTCCGCTCGATCCTTTGAGCATACCCAATAACATTAATCTCAGGTATTCCCCAATATTCCTAAATTATCAGCCCAGGGCTTTTGGGAGGAAGTGGAATTTGAGGACCAGGAGGTTTCCATGGAAGGGGGGGGGGTCAATCCATCAGATGGACTTGGGGCTGTCAGAGGCTGATCCACTAGAACGGGGAATGTCGGATGACGAAGGCCTCATTCCAGATCAACCGGCTTTTTCTGGCCTTTTCCGACCACACCTCTTTAAATCTTTGCTATTCAAGGCAAAGAACACCACTAAACTAGGCTCATCAGAACCTTATCCATTGCCAACAGGATCTCAGGACAAATCCGAGGACCTAATATTCTCACAACTGACTAATGAGGTGGAAACTATCCCTGTCCCTCGTATGTTTGCTAAATTAATACAAAGTCAATGGGCATCAGCAGCATCATATCCAGCCTCAACAGGGTACAATAAGCGATATTTCAATTTGGCACCAGAGTTTGCAAATTTTCTAAAAATGCCAGAGAACCCATGAACCCATTGTGGCACTGGCCTTTTTTTCCACCTTTCCTAATGAGGCCGAGGAAACCCTGAGACCGGAAGACAAGAGAGCAGAGTTAGAATTTCATAGGGCACACGTTTCTGAAACCTGGGCTATTAGGGCAGCTACAGCTGCATCCTTTTTTACACATTCCTCCCTCCGATGGCTCTCCCACCTGAGGGATATATTGCAGGCATTAAATGTCAGAGCCCACCAGGATATAGCTAAAATTATTGCAGCAACAGAATTCTCCACCGATGCCACATTTAACAAGTCAAATTCTCATCTGGGGCCATAGGATCTCACATATCAGCACAGAGACTGCTATGGATCAGACATTGGCAGGCGGACACCAAGCATAAATGCAAATTGACATCAGCCCCATTATCAGCAAATAAATTATTTGGCAGTGTCTTGGTTCCCTTATAGAGAATAAAAACAAGAAAAAAGTGCTTCCCCTGCTTTTTCGGAGGTCTGAAAACAGAACACCCCAGGCGTTTCAAAGGGGTTCCTTTCAGTCATACTATCAGGACACCTACGTTCCCAGATCTAAGAGAACATCAGGCTACAGGCCCAGTTTTAGACAGGATAGGTCTGAGTCTTCTGATAGAGGTCAGCGGGGAGGCCAAAATAGAAGAAACCCCAGAGGTAGTGGAGGCCGATTTTTTCCTCGTCTCAAGTGAGCCCTTGGCAGCAGTTCCCATTGGTGGGTGACTGAAATTGTTTGCTGATCAATGGGACAGTTCCACCTCTGATGCATGGGTTAGGGACAATGTAAGGTTCAGTTTGGCGCTGGAGTTTCAATCCTCCCCCCTGAACTTTTTCATGAGGAGCCCTAGGTCCACGGACCCCATTAAGAGGGCGTTGATGCATGAGGCTATCAATCATCTTCTGCATATTCACGCCATTAGAGAGGTCCCATCTGGACAGCAGGGTCAAGGCTGTTACTCTCTATTGTTTGTGGTCCCAAAGAGTTTGGGGGACTGGAGGGCAATTTTGGACCTCAAACGTCTGAACAAATCATTGATTTATCGAAAATTCAAGATGACAACTCTCCAGTCTATTCTGCTCAGCATCAGAGAGAACGATGTCATGACCTCTATAGATATCACAGAGGCTTATCTGCATATACCAGTTAGACCTGCTCACTACACATATCTTAGATTCTACTATTGTGATCGGCACTATGAATATATTGCCCTGCTATGCGGTCTCGCTTCGGCCCCTAGGACTTTTACTAAGGTCCTCATGGCATTGGCTGCCTCACTCAAGATCAAATCTGTCCACTTACAATGTTTCCTAGATGATATTTTAATGTTGTCATCTTCCAGACATCAAGCAATTTTGGACACCAAGATCACTCTGGAGACCCTTCAAGGTCATGGTTTTTCCATAAATTGGGATAAAAGCCATTTGATCCCTTCAACTAAGTTAGTTCATTTAGGGGCAGTAATAGATACCATGGAGGGCAAGGTCTTTCTGTCTCAGGACAGATTAAAAAGTATCCAGACTTTGGCTAAAGAGATCAGAGCATTTAAGAGGGTTTCCCTGGCATCGCTGTCTCACCTGTTAGGGAAACTGATTTCTTGAATTTCCATTGTGCCTTGCGCTTGGTTCCATTCTAGAGAGCTGCAATGGTTCCTGCTACCCTTCCAGCGATCCGGAAGAGCCACTTCCAAGGTCCAGATAAAAGTACCGCACAATGTTCTCCAATGATAAACAAGGGGTGTCATTTCAAGGAACCTCGAAGGGCAACGATCACAACCGACGCCAGCCTGGTAGGTTGGGGAGCTCATTTCCAATCCCACACCACACAGGGAATTTGGACTATTTCTGAACAATCACAAAACATCAACCTGTTGGAGCTGCGAGCAGTTCACCTGGCATTACGCAGATTTCTACCCCTTGTCCAATCACGCCACATTTTGGTCTTGGCAGACAATATCACAACCAAGGCCCATGTAAACAAACTGGGGTACCCATTCCAAACTTCTGATGCTGGAGACGGCCAAGTTGTTCAAATGGTCCAAGGCCAATCTGTGTTTGCTCAAGGCAGAACACATAGCAGGGGCCTTAAACACACAAGCAGACTGGCCCAGCAGGGCCCCGATAGATCAGGCAGAGTGGCGCATACACCTGTCTGTTTACCAGGAAGCAGTGCGGAGGTTTGGGCAACCAGTGATAGATCTATTTGCCCCTCCTCTCAACGCCCAATTGCCCCGATATATTTCAAGGTACCTGACTCGTGGGCGGAAGCCGTCAATGCCCTGCGATGTCAGTGGCCTCCCAGGCTTCTATATGTGTTTCCCTCACTCCCGGTAATATCCAGGTTGATCCAGAAGTTATTGGAGAAATGAGTGGAATTGATATTGGTCACCCCTTACTTGCCCGGGTGAACGTGGTTCGCAGATTTGCAGAACCTTTTGAGAGAACAACCTTGGAAAATTCCACCATCAAATGTTTCCCTGTCCCAAGGGCCAATACTTCACCCGAACCCACAATGGCTCAGTCTAGTCATATGGAAGTTGAGCAGAGCCATTTAAGGGCCCAAGAGATTTCAGAGGAAGCTATTGCCACCATTCAAGCATCCAGATGGTCCTCAACAAATCGAATATGAGGCCATGTGGTCCACCTTCTGTCGCTGGTGCCAGGGAACTAAAATCGACCCAACTGCCCCATCAATAGGACAATTACTGGACTTTTTACAGGAGGGGTTGACCAGGGCCCTATCTCCAAATACTTTACATAGACAGGTGGCAGCTTTAGCCTCGGTTATAACCTGGGGTGACCTCCATTCCATCATGCACCATCCGCATGTCCGCAGCTTTCTTCAAGGTGCCACAAACTTATGACCTGTAATTCACTGCTATCCCACCTGGGATCTCAACAAGGTGTTAAACGCATTTACAACTGTCCCATTCGAGCCTTTAAGATCCACTAGTCTTAAATGCCTGACATATAAAGTGGCCTTCCTAATTGCAATCACATCAACTAGGAGAATTTCTGAATTGGCGTCATTATCAATGAGAAAGGATCTGTGTGTGTTTCATGCGGATAGAGTGGTTCTCAGATTGGATCCATCGTTCACTCCTAAAGTAAATTCAGCCTTCCACAGAGAGCAGGAGTTGGTCCTTCCAAAATTTTGTCCAAAACCATCTCATAGACTCAAGAATCAATGGCATCGACTTGACATTCGAAGGGCCTTAAGAATCTATCTAGGCCTCACAGCGGCATTTCGAAAATCTGAGGCTCTATTCCTATCCTTCAACCCATCCACTTTAGGGCAAAAGGCATCGTCCACGATCGGTAGATGGTTGAGAGCTACCATAGCTAAAAGTTACGAATGCCAGTCCATCTCAGTTCCTAAGGGCATTACAGCCCACTCAACAAGGAGTGCAGCAACATCAGCAGCATGGGCCACAAGAGCTTCCATAGATGATATTTGCACAGCAGCAGCTTGGGCTTCACTATTTCCCTTTGTCAAAAATTATAAAATTGATGTCTATGCCTCAGCAGATGCTTCATTTATCAGAAGAGTCCTGCAGAGGGTCCACAGAGTTTAGGAGTGGATTTTGATCCAAACGGAGTCCCTCCCTAAGGACAGGCCAAACTTTGTTATGTCCCACTTCTGGATGCTCTGAACAGCTCATGGGAGAAAGGGCGTTGGTACTTACCTGATATTCCCATTCTCTGTGAGCTGTGAAGAGCATCCAGCCCCACCCATTTCTTTCCATCTGGTGGGGTTCCATTCCAGTCAGGGATTTAGATTAGGTGATGAGTTGCAGACCTTGGCATTCAGTCTTCGCAAAACTGGGAGACGCTGAGGAGGTGCTCCATGGAGGAGGAGGAACATCCTGGAGTTTTAAGCCCAGCCTTTCCAGAAGAGACAGAAACACTTCCAACTTCTGGATGCTCTTCACAGCTCACAGAGAACGGGCCTATCAGGTAAGTTCCAACACCCCTTTTCTCCTGAAATTTAAGTGAAGATGGTGATAAAGAGCAAAGATTAGAAAGAAGTAGAATATCATATATAGCCTCACCTAGTTAATAGGAACTATCAGATGGTAAGTCTTGATGACCAGTATTACTGATATCATGATTCAGGCATTGTACATTATTCATATGCTAAAACCTGTATCAGGAAATGTTTGCAAACCCCACTTTAGAATCAGAATAGCTAAGAATCAATAATGAGTTATGCGTCTACAATGGACAGAAAAGTAAGGCTGCAGCATGTTCTCTAAAAGTTATTGAGAGAATGTTTTCATGCCATAGCTAATTGGATATAATGGATGATCCTTCATAACTTCAATTGATAACAATAGCACTTAGACTTATATACCACTCTACAATGCTTTACAGCACTTTCTGGGTGGATTACAAATTTCAGCATTTTGCCCCCACCAATCTGGATCCCCATTCAGAAGAATGGAAGACTGACTCAACCTTGAGGTGGTCAGGAATAATCTCTTGATTTTGGACAGAGTTAGCCTGCAATATTGTATTATAACTATTGTGCCACAATGACCCCTATATTTGTGGTTCTCTTTCCTTCTTGAAACTTGGAAAACTTTGATATGTCCCAGAACAAACACAAATCATTTTTCCATCTGTTTAATCTTAAGAGGAGAGGAGTTGTATTTCAACAAGAAGTGTCCCTCCCTAACCCTAACCCTCCTAGATTCTACATCTGAGGTAAAACTATAGATTTAGGATCCATCAGTTTTGTCACCTTCTGATCCAATAAGAAGCCAAGTTCATTGTTATCCATTGGCTATCTATTACCTCAAATATTACATATACACTTTGGATCATATTTTAAAAAGTACTGAGTCTTGGGAACAGATGAAGAGAAGGGATCAAAACTAGAAAGTATAAAGAAGGATTGAAGAATTTGAAGAATATTAAGCCTTGATAAATTATGACACTTATCAATGAATGCCACATACCATGTTTCTCAGAAAATAAGGCTGTGCCTTATTTTCTTTTGACCCCTGAAAAAATGGCAAGGCCATGACTTAATTTCTCTCCTCCCCCATGGACCCCCTCGCCTAGACCGCCCTGCGGGCATCCATGCCTCACCACCAGCCACTCCTCATGGCTGATCATGGTGGAGCATTGAGGGCTCCCTACCCCCACTAAGCTCCTTTGCTGCAGATGCAGGTATGGTGCTGGCTATAGGCTGGGTCAACAGGTGGGCAGCAGTGGCATGGATGCTGTCCGCAGTGGTGGTGGGGCACCTTGCACCACTGCTGCTTCCTCCACCACCATCACTTTCACTTCTGCCCTCACCGTTTATGCTGCATTTGGACTTCTGCCATCGGACAAGACACAGAGGTTGGAGTCCATGCTGGTCATTGTGGTGTGGTGGTAGAGGAGAAGTGGCCCTTCCAATGGGTGAAGAAAGATTCGAGCGCATTCCTCCACTGGCAGCGTTTCAGCCACTTCTCAGGCAGGGGAGCTACCTCCATAGTTTCCACGGTTTCCATCAGCAGTGGCACATCTCTTGCCAGTGCTGTCTCCAACAACAGCAGAAGTAGCAATGGGATAGATCCTGCTGTCGATGAGAACTGCCTGCCCACCGCACAGGGGCATCGCTTTGCTTGACAGCAGCTTCATAGACGATGTCCTGAAAGTCAGTGAGTCATTCAGGCTTTGGTGAGAGGAAGCAGTGGTGGGAGGATGATGCCATCATTTCTCCCCCCCCCCATGTCTCGCTTTGTTTCCCACCCCAGAGCTTCAGGTTGCAGTCTCATCCCTGTATGGTTGGTGCTCTCCTCTTGCTCCAGTGTCCCTCCTTTGGGCTGAATCCTTTGGGAGAATCCTCTGGGAAGCTTGGCAGGGAAAGAAGCAGGGAGGGAGGGGAGCACCCCCTTAAATGCACTCCCCACCTTCATCTCCTTGAAGGACAGAAACAGGATGAAAATCTACTTCCTGGATTTTTCCTGGCAAATCCCAAAGGTACTCTTTCCTTTTTCTACTGGGAGGGAGAGAGGATGCTGCCCAGGAAGTCTGTATTCTTAGGGAACTGATGGAGGGAATGAGAATAAAGAAAACTTAAAGTGGGGGAAAAGGTCCATGGGGGGATTTCAGGTGGCTGGAGCAAGAGGAGAGCACCCGACCCTACAGGGGATGAGACCATGACCCAAAGCTCTGGGGCGGGAAGCAAAGCGAGGTGTGGGGGAGGAGAGAAATGATGCCATCATCCTCCTGCTGCCGCTTCCACCCACTGAAGCCTGAATGACTCACCAACTTGCAGGACATTGTCAACGCAGATGCTGTCAAGCAAAGCGATGCCCCTGCAGGAGAGCAGGCAGTTCTTGTCAGCAGCAGGGTCGGTCCCACCGCTGCCGATGAGACCCAAGGCAGCTCCCCACCTGAGAAGCGGTTGAAATGCTGCTGGCAGAGGAATGTGCTCGAACCATTCTTCCACCCACTGGAAGGGCAACTTGTCTGCTACTTCCACGCCGCGATGTCCAGCATAGACTTCAGTTTCTGTGTCTTGTCCAATGGCAGCAGCCCAAACATGGCATAAGCCACAGTGAGGGCAGAAGGGAAAGTGGTGGTGGTGGAGGAAGCAGCAGTGGTGCATAGTGCCTACCACCGTCGAGGTCGACATACATGCCGCTGCCACCCACCCACTGTGGCTGCCCGCAGGCCACTCCTAATGGCAAGTTCCCCCACCCTTCCCTCCCCATTTTGCATGTTTTAAATAGGCCTAAATCTTGGGGAGGGGCTTAATTTCACCTCATGTCTACAAAACATGCTGGGCCTTCCTATTGGGGGTATATTGTTGGAGAAACACGATAGAATATTTTTTTTGGTTTGCAGTGCAAGAAATAACATAGTAGATTTAATTTACAGGAAGAAGAATTTGATTAATTGTTATGAAATATTTTCTAAGAGTAAGAGCTTGGCAGTTGAAGAAATTATCAAGGGAGATGTTAAACTCACTTTCATTATGTTTAAGCACACACTGGACAGCCATCTGCCATGGCTGCTTTAATTTCATGGAACAGGTGGTCACAAACAGTGGCCTAAATACTCCTTCCAAGTCTTTCTATGATTTGTGTTTCATTTAAACATGATAAATACACAAATAATGAACTTTATATTTTGCAGATGTCATTTCAGAATAAGAGCACAAGCAGTGCAAATTATGTCGTAGTGATAAAAGTGGATATTGTTGTATTTGATTGACGTTCATCTGCTATAATATTTATTCTATTCCACTGGATATTAATATGCTATTACATCCTCTAAAAATATGAAATTCTAGAGAATATCAATATCAGTCATTCCTAGTATTTTGAAAGTAAATGTAATTATCTTGCTTTTTAAGGATTACATACATTGATCATTTATTTTCAGGGTAATCAATGTTATTCAAAGTATATAAATGGAGAAAGCAAAAGGCATGATATCTAAATTAGTTTTTCATCAACACTCTTAATGCCTTAAGATTCCTCTGTTATTTCAATTAATCCTTGCTTTGATCTAACCATATACGACTTGATATAATGGCTTTTCCTGTCATTGTTCTCTTTTTGATGATTTTATCATCTTTATCCAACCATGACTTTATCTTTCCTTTTTTCTTGACCTATTTCTTCTTTTTTCTCATAAGCTTTTTTCATAATTTCATACTAATTCATTTTTCTCTATTTCCCCGAGGCATCTAAATATATTTCTTTCATACCACTTTTGTTGTCATTGCATCAATTTTTATTCAATCTACATTTATTCAATATTTATTTATTCCTTCTTAATACAATGTTGGTTTACCACTCATACCTCTGAGATAATCCATTCTCACAGTATTCATATTACTTTTTATCTTTATCTGGATAAAGATAACTCTCAGTTTCATTTAACAAAGTGATCAAAAACATGTGTTTGTGTGTATACAGTACACATATACACAGCATTTTTGCATTTTCATTTCTTACAAAGAACTGCGTTCCTTTAAGAAGAGCTATGGTAACATGTCTCCTCAAGCGGATGTTTGACAGCGAAAGTGAGTCCTATGGTGAAAATAGTCAAGAACTGCAGTAGGGAGTAACTGTTTCATAGAGAGCAGAGATAAAGAAACTTGGAATCTTTAGTTAGCAGGAAAAGGTATGCATATCTTTGGTATGAAAAGGCAAAAATTCACAAGGTATATCTGATAGTTATATTAGACAAATGCTTTAGCCCAGTAAGATTCTTGTCTATAGGCAAACAACAATAAAGAAACTATTCTAAAGTAACTCCTTGTGTCACTCTTGGTTCCTTGAGCCTGAGAGATCAGTCATTTCATCTTGTTTGCCTGTATCTTTTGTTGAGTTTATTGTAATATCTTTGATTGTTGCCAGAGCATTAATGGTTGGGTAGCATATGATTATGATTATTATGGTTGTTATTATTTTTACTTTTGTGCTTGCTATGGAATCTTACTACCAGCATTTGCATACCTTAAACATTTCTCATCTTTAGTAATCTGTCTACCAAGGTACATAAATTTATTTAATTGAGTCTAGTATTTTTTGCCATTAATATGTTACTCACATCTGTTCACTCCATTTTATCTTTCAATCACTTAGTCTTTAGTACAGGTAGTCCATTACTTACAACTCCCATAATTGGGAGTGGAATTTCAAGTGGCATGGTAATTAAATGAGTCAATGAGTGATCAGATCCAATTTTACAACCATTTTGACAAAAATCATTAAGTGAATCACATGGTTGTTAGGTGAACCACATGGTTGTTAAGAAAATCCAGCTTCCTAAATTGATTTTGTTTGTCAGATGCAGGCCGGGAAGGTTGAAAGTTGTGATGTAGTAGTCAATTGGACTATTACATGTCAGCAGTTCTATCCTTGATCTAATTCACACATAACTCATTTTAATTTAATTTATAAAAAATATTTTAAAAACAGATTAGCCTTGATTTGTCCAATTATGGGGAGAGGGGCCTTTGTGTCATTTGAATTTCTGGCTCTGCTGATTTTTCTAAATTAAAATGTATTCAGGTAAAATTGTCAGGTAATATGAATGTAACATATGCAAGGTATAACTATATAATTAATGTTTAACTGATCCATAGTTTACTCCATCTAGTTTCTTGGGTGTGCATAACAATTTAATCATGAACTAAACATACTTGAGAGCATGCAGCCTACTAGCCAAAATATAGCATGCTCATTAAAGATTCAATATGATGCAAATACAAGTGTTGGAAGTGCATTTAATAATTTGAAAATGTGATTACTTGATTCTAAAGTAAAAAGCATACAAATGCAAGTAGACTTACAACAGTTTGTGTATGACTATTCAAAGTTATATTGGCACTGAAAAAAATGACTTATGACTGTTTTTGACATGATCGTTGCAGCATCCCTATGGTCATATGATCAAAATTCAGATGCTTGGCAACTGATTCATATTTATGGCAGTGATTTACTTAACAATTATGGCAAGAAAGGCTGTAAAATGGCACTGTCTCTCTTAGCAACAGAAATTTTGGGCTCAATTGGGGTTGTAAATCAAGGACCACCTGCATTAAATTTAGAACCAGCAACATCTGTATGAAGCATTATTGTTAATATTACTTATCATAGTTACCAACCATCTAGTGAATGTATTGCAGTTGGCTATATTCATAAAGCCATGGTTTGTTTGTTTGTTTGTTTGTTTGTTTGTTTATTTATTTTATTTTGTCATGCGACTATTAGATAACAGGTATAAGTATAAACATGGTTATAAATACATGAAATGGATACAAATTAAAAAAAAGGAAACAATAGGATGGGGACGGTAGGCATATTGGTGCGCTTATGCACGTCCCCTACAGACCTCTTAGGAAAGGGGTGAGGTCAATAGTAGACAGTCTAAGGTTAAAATTTTGGGGGTTTGGGGAAGACACCACAGAGTCAGGTAGAGTATTCCAGACATTGACCACTCTGTTGCTGAAATTGTATTTCCCGCAATCAAGTTTAGTGCGGTTTACCTTGAGTATGTCTATTGTGTGTTCTTGTATTGTTGTGGCTGAAGCTGAAGTATTCATTGACAGGTAGGGCATTGCAATATATAATTTTATGTACTATACTTAGATCGAACCAAAGGAAGCATAGTTCTAGGTGGTCTAGGTCTAAAATTTCAAGTCTGATGGCATAAGATATTCTGCTACGAGTAGAGGAGTGGAGAACTCTTCTTGTAAAATATTTCTGGGCTTTCTCAATTGTGTTAATATCAGATATGCAATGCGGGTTCCAGACTGATGAGCTGTATTCAAATATTGGTCTAGCAAATGTTTTGTATGCTCTAGTTAGTAGTGTGATATTACCAGAGAAAAAGCTACGTAGGATTTGGTTAACAACTCTTAATGCCTTTTTGGCTATGTAGTTACAATGGGCTCTAGTACTTAGATCATTTGAGATGAATATTCCAAGATCTTTGACAAAGTTCGAGAAGGTCCTTTGACAAACTTTACGTTCCACAGAGATTGGATTCATACACTGCAATATATCACTGTCTTCAGGTCTTTAAGAGATGCTTATGCTTATGCCATTTTATTTATGCAACAGCGGTGGTATGCTACCAGTTCAGACCCATTCAGCTGAACTGGTAGTAAAAAAGGCCTCCAACTATCAGCTAAGAGGAGGACAAAAAGCCTGGACAATCAGATGAGAGAAGAAAGAAGAGAAAAACACAGTCCCACCTGCCCCTGTACTTTTCTCTTCTTTATCCTCTCTGCTGATTGGCGCTGCAGGCCTCAGTTGGTGTAGGAAAGCTGTGCATGTGCATTAGGTGCTCATGCATGCACATATGTTCCCCAAACTGGTAGTGGATCCCACTGCTGCTACGCAACGAATATTACAATCTGGGCATTTGATTTGTTTTTCATTTATTTGGCTCAAGTTACAGACCATGGACATTTTCTTACTTTAGAGGCATTTACAGAAATAATTTTAAGTATTTTCCCCCACTGTCCCCTTCTCCTAAGATGTCAAAAACAATCAAATTTTAACTTTAATTCTAAAATAGCACCAGCAAGGGGAAATCCATTAATCCACCTTCTGCTTTTTTTTGTGTGTTAGTCAGGAAAAGCAAAATATGGCATGATGTATGAAAAACAAAAATTGATTAAAATTAGCATTTCCTAGTGTGCTCAGTATGTTTAAATATTGATGTGTTCATGTCTCCATCACTTTAAAAAATTATAGCATATGTTTTATAATCCCCCCATTTTTTCAAAACAACTGTAGAAAGGCTTTGGGAGAATATTATTCACCAAGAATAACTCCTATGTACAAGTCCTACTGAACTGGGAGAAGAACCATGAATTGAAAATTCCTTAGGCAACATTGCTTAGGCTGATAGCTTTCCCACAATATATCTTTATTACAAATACAAGGATTTCAGTTGCTTTTCCTATTCTGTGTTATGCTGTGTTTTAGGCAACAGGAAGATATCTGGATAAGAATTAGGGGAAGTAAATGGGGAAAATTTTAGTTATTTTATATTGGGAAAAAGTACAAAAAATTCGTATATTCAAGGAAATATAGTCACATGCTAGGGAAAGTTGTTTACAAGCATTGTAGTCTTCATAAATTGTAGATAGAAATCATCTTATCTTCTGATTGTATGCCTAAATACTCTGTGTGTGTTTGTGTGTGTATGTGTATGTATATGTATGTGTATATACTGTATATAAATGCTGGGAGAACATTTTCTTTAAATCATTAAATACAAGAAAAATCAAGCAATAGAATTCATAAATGGAACAATTGACAGAAACTGCTTGGAAAGTTAACAACCGGTTCTCCCAAACAGTTGCAAACTGGCTGAATCTCACCACTGTTTTGAGTGGAATCAGCTCTTTTCTTTTACCTTTTCTTGGTACTGTATTTCTATCCATCTGTAAAGAATTCATAGCAGATAGTGCAATGCTCAATAAATACATCTTTTCAATAATCAGATACTTCTTTTGACTAAATCTCGGTTTGGTGCTTTATTGCTTCTCTTTCCATTTATAAGCAGAGGGCAATAATATATGGACTGGCAGAGATGTGATAAAACTTTATTTCTAAAATTGTATAAATTTCCTTTGAGATCTCAAAATAGTGGGAGACAACTGCAAAGTTTGACTGTTTTATTATTAAATAAATTTTTCATATTCTGACTTGGAGTGGGAGAAAGGAATCTACTGCAAATACTCAGGGCTTATAAGAGCCAGTTTTCTTTATTTTAAAGTATAAGCACTGCCTATTTTCCTCTCTGCTCTGATAAGCTGACATAAATTGTTTTATTTGTCATAAGCATGTGAAAATACACAGTCCTTTAAAAGAAATATCTGGCAAACATGGCTTTCATTTCCCTTGTGGTTAATCACTTGTAGACAAATAAAATAAAAGCCAGTTTGTTAGAAACTTGCAAGAACAGCTTTGGAAGATTGCTGAAATGTGCTGTGTGATTTTTAATTTGAATCATTGTCCTGATACCTTTGTAGCCTGTTCATTGCTATGGATCATCAATATGCTCAATATATTGTTGTGATTTTTTTGCTGGAAGTTTTTCTTAAGGATTATTTATGTCACAACCTGGAGAAATATGGCCTTGTTATAGTCTTCTGAAAGCAGGAGGGTGGAGAGGGACAACTTTTTTTTGCTTTCTTTTTTTTTTTTTTGAAGAAAATTTTATTGATTTTTAGAAACAAACATAAACAAACACAACACAGAACAAGAAAACATAATACCTCTTTTCTGAAAGCAGCCTGATCCCAGGTTACATCTCTTTGTACAGACACCAATTCAAATTCATACTCATTTTTGTATACCATTCCATATCTTATTACCATCCTACATTTTCTATATAGCTTCTCCCCTCTTTTAACTTTCTTAATTTTATTTTTAATTGTTTCATCTCAAATCAGATCATTATATTTATATTCTTTGTCCTATTTCAACTATCTATTATCTTTTCTCATTAAACAAAATTCCTTCTGTGGTCACTGATTGGAGTATGACGCCTTTATATCTTTTCCTTAAAATTATAACACTTAATATAGAACATAACTTCCATTCGGATTCTGCGTAGTACATTAAAGTTACACGCTACATTTTAAAAAGAAAAATAAATAAATATATAATATAATTAAAACAACGATCTATATCAATTCAGTTCTATCATTAATGTTAATATTCATTTAAATTTTAAACATTTAACACATTACTTTTCAAGTAGGTATCATGCTACTATGGGAACGCTTATAAATTTTCCATAATTACTTCCCCTCCACTTCACTTGCATTTTAAAACATTATGTCATCAAAATGTTCCCATTCCTTTCTAAATTAATTCTCTCATTTAATTCATTCCATTTATTTTATTCACAAATGTTTCACTAAATCATTCATTGATTCCAATTTTCTAACATTATTTCTAAATACAAATATAACAATACAATCATATGTACCTTTGCAGAATCACTTTTTCAATTAAATTTTTACCCATTATCTCTAAATAAGTCCTGTTTCTTTACATCTTGCTTCACACCCTTGTAGCTTCTCTTCCCTTCCCTTCTCCTTTGCTTCAACTCTCTGCCCTTTTTATCCCCTTGTCTCTCCACCTCGATTTCCCTTTTCTGTATTCCCTTTTTTCTGTTGCTTTCTCACATTATATCCACTTTTCACCTTATTTTTCCCTTTTTTGGTTGTTTTTTTAGGTCTCAAATTGTCCATTCTCTTTCCCCTCTTTCCCCTTTCTTCCCCAAGTAGAGTTACTTGTTCATTTCAAATGCCTTCTTCTTTGTCCCAATCTTCTTCTTGCATAGTCTTTTCTTGTAATTTCTTGTAGGTAGAGATCGCCATTTCTAAGAATTGAAAAACGGAACCAAGAGAGCCCTTCCCTTCTTGTTCCTCTTCTTTAAGTTTTTTTAAATTCTATTTTCAGTTCATCCACAAGTGATGCCATTGTAGAGTGTTTTTTTTCTTTTAAAACAACCACCCAAGTATTTTTAATCCTTCAAATATTGTTCCAAAAGTCCCAAGGTCAGCAAGCAATTCAAATATACACAAGCTCTTTCTTTTGACATCTACTTTTTTCACTTTCTCTTCCTGGGATTAGTATTTAGTTACAAAGTTCCAGTTAAAATGTATCTTTTAGAAGTCCTGTTAAAATTTAACTTTAGATTCTTTAGATTCCAGGCTATCTCCTCCTCCAAATCCTGTTCTTATTCTCTTCCCCTCCCGTCCCACTTACAGCAAAAATAAAAATAAAAATCCTTCTCTTTTTTTTTTTTTCCTTTTATATTCAGAAATCTTTATTATCCCCTTGGCATTAAGTTTTCCAGCTTAAATACCTGTTAATGCCAAAGCACATTTTTCTGATTTCTCATTCATCTCTGTTCACTGTCAACGTAAGGAAGGAGAGTGAATTTTTTTTTCCCTTTTCCCTTTAATTCACTGCTTCCGAATCTTCTTTGGGAGCGATGTATCCTTTTTTAAAATTTGAGTTCCATGATGCCTTAATTGTTGTTTCTTATCCCAGTCAGCCAAACTTTCACTTCAGCGCTTTCTCCCTCCTGCACATTCTTTTCCAGATGAGGCCTTCTTTGAGGCGGCCATTTCTGACTGCCGCTCTACCGCCTTCAGGAAAGGGAGTTTAGCCAGCTGGGGAGGAAAGATGTGGCTTTCCTCGACCTTGCTGGAATCTCCCCCGTCTTCACTGACCTCTACGGGGTGGCTTAGCCCTGAAGTCAGCTGACTTGGGGCGCTCCGGAAGCGCACCCAGGCAGAAACCATGCATGATCACGGATTCCTGCCTGCCACCGAAGCCCTGCAAACTGGAAGTTCAACTTTTTTCTGCTTTCTTAAATCACAAGTCTATGATTCAACCACATAAACCCTACATAAAAAAAAAGAAACACGGAATATTTAGCAGAAATGTGTGTTATGTTTAGGGTCATCCAATCAATATATTTGAATATGGAAATTAAAGATTATAATTTTGAGGCAGGACTGAACTTCATATGATTCTTGAATCTCTTTCATCCATGATGTTTTCTTAGGAATTATAAGTTAATCAGGCTTCAATAAAATAGAGATTTGAAGACATCCATAGGTCCACATTTCTATGCCCAAAGAATATAAGAATAAGATAAAAAAATATTGTCAGATGGATGGCTCTTTTCATAAGAAATGGAAACAAATAACTTCTCTGTCAAATATCAAAGCTTGGTATGTAGATGTAATGTATATTATGATCAGTGGTGGGTTTAAAAATTTTTTACTACCAGTTCTTTAGGCATGGCTTTATGGGCATGGCGTGGCTTGGTCAGCTTGTCAGGGGAAGGATACTGCAAAATCGCCATTCCCTCCCCACCCCACTAACCTGCTTTCCAGATCCGTTCTCCTGTGTAGGCAACAAAAGAAGACCCAGACAATCAGCAGAGAATAGATGGGGGCAGGGGCAGACAGAAGTGGTATCTGCTGGTTCTCCAAACTACTCAAAATTTCCTCTACCAGTTCTCCAGAACTGGTCAGAACCTGCTGAATACTACCTCTGATTATGATCATGTATTCTTCCCATAGTATTTGGTTATGAATGGAAAGTCATATTCCTTGTCCGATGTCAAAGAAAAAATCAAACATCTGTTTGTTTGTTTGTTTCAAATTGTACTTGTCTTTATACTAAAATTCAGCCCATTCTTCTTCTTCTTCTTTTTCTTCTTCTTCTTCTTCTTCTTCTTCTTCTTCTTCTTCTTCTTCTT
>BLBF01000006.1:30549453-30564067 GCA_015471245.1 Laticauda colubrina
TTCCTTCCTTCCTTCCTTCCTTCCTTCCTTCCTTCCTTCCTTCCTTCCTTCCTTCCTTCCTTCCTTCCTTCCTTCCTTCCTTCCTGTTTGAATTGCCTTTCACTTACTTTAACATTTTTGAAAGGATTACACTCATCCACATTATATGAAAGAAATCTTTAGCCTTTGGAGTACGGGTTAAGGATATTCTTGCTGTATAAAAAGTATTTTTGGAAAGTTTCTTCAGTTCCATTTCACACTGTTTCTTATCTAGATAATCTTTGCACAGGGAAAGATAAAGGTTTGTTTTGCTGTAAATCAAATGGGCAACTAAAATACAATTTTGAGAATGTGTACACTATTTGCTCAAGCAGATATTCTCTTTCAATAAATAGTCACCAATGGAACATATATTGTCATCCATGTTTTGCCCAGTTATTTTTTAATATGATAATGCATTAAATACTTAAATAATACAACAGGCTTATCCAGAATGTTCACATGGCATAATAAGCTTCTGGCTATTCACTTCAGGCACTTAGTTTCTTTATAAATAGATTAAGAGTCAAGAGGGGGCTTTTGCTGCCAATTGCTGATATATTCATTCAATGTTTAAAGTGTTCCAGACATTGAATGTATGTTCCTGCAAAAGGATTGTTAGCAGGTCTGCAGATCTTAGCACTTTGTCAAACAGCACACCTTTTCTCTTCACACTTGTAATCTTACAGGTAAAATTCAGGCAAAATTCCACAGGCTTTGGCGTTTTCTGTCAAGAAGCAATAGCTAATGAACAAATATTGTGAATCTAGTAATTTACAATTAGTTCTGTTTGCATATAATTCTATAGTGACATGATGCTTAGAATTAAGAAAAATAGACTGGGTTCACATAAAGAGTGATGCATTAGGTTACATGTGCCTAGTCACTTAATTTAAAAAATATGTTTAATGGTTTGGTATACAATGGAAACCCAACTTGTAGTTTATTAATAAATGATACCTTCATGAGACAGATTACAACCTTTTTTTTAGTTCTGCTGAATTTATATTTCAATAAGAAACAATATCTATACAGTTGATAATATAATTAGTCATTAATTTTCCAAGCTTCTCCAAAGTTTACAATATATAGTACTGTAGCACCCTCATTATATTAAGGAAGTTGTGTAAAAAAATATAAAAGTGTATTCATATATGTTAAAAGGCATAAATGTCTTTTCTAATACTGAGTCTTGCCAAACGTAATATTCCTTAGAATTAATCTTTTCAATTGTTGTGGGGGGGGGTTGTGGGGGGGAATGCAGTTTAGCTGTAACTGGTAGTCATGCAACCATCATTTTTAAGAACTGAAGAAAATTATTTTGATATAAATTAGCTAATTTTCCAGAATAATAACATGGCAGTTGGATTTGTAGAGTAAGGTTCAATTTGTGACAGAATTTTCAGCAAGCATAATTATCTTATAAACAGATCCATAAATTAAATGTGTTCCCATCCAACTGATACTTCATATATTAGAAATATTAAAAATAATTAAGGGAGTAAAACTAAAAAAAGAGTACCAATAGTATCAGAGAAAAGATTTAGGAACATTAATATTATCATAGCAAAATCTGTGCATTTATTAATTCCAAATATGCATGTTTCTCTGTGTCTGCCTTTCAGCTAGAATCTTGTCACTGTCAACAGCTTTATTGAAGCTATAATGGGAAACAGTATGTTTGAAAAGAAATTTCTACAATATGTATGAAAAGAAACTACCACAGAGACTCCAGGTGCCATGCCAATTTTTTGCCCCTAGAGTAAATGAAATTCTTTATGGAACAGAAGGGAAAAAAAAGATAAAACTAAGTTGATGCACAATTGGTAGGTAATCCTAATCAAGTTTCTTTTTTGAATTCCTAGATTAGGGCTTTGATCCACATTAGAATAGGAAATAAAACTGATACTTGAATGAATGAAACACAATCTCTAGTACTTAGGGACCAAAGTACTTTGGTACTTTTTTTTTTTTTCAAATATTGAATGTAAAACCTACTGGATTCACTTAAAGTTTACTTCTAAACAAGCTGACAATTAGACAAAAATCTTTTTCTGTCCAAGATTGTTCCTGTAGTCATTCTCCTTTTCTTTCAGCTTCAACAAAATATAGTCCTTAAATATTTTTTTAATGTTATCTAAAAAAAGATAGCTGACATATTTTGAACTTTTTGGATATCTTTCCTGACATAATTTAAATATACTGAGAAATGAAACTCTGCCTATTGTCTCCAGTTCCCAATTGGACATACATATACATCTGTTCCACATATATAAGACTGCATGATATTACATTCACATTGATGTGTATTGCTTAATTAGGAAACCTGTGCCTATTTGGCTTATTTACAATAGCTGTCTATTTGAGATATTATACACAATTTAGTTTCTTCTCAGTTGTCCTCCTTGTGTTCTTTATTTGATATGATTGGCTATAGCTAGAGAAAATGATTTAATAGACCCATGGTGTCTCAACCTGTAATGCAGTTGTATTTACATATGCTTAAAAACTGAAATATGGTTGTTCTACTTATTTTCACCAAATTTCACACATCAGGAATTTTCAATTTCACTGAATATAATAAATCTAAGAGAAACGTTTAGGTTCTTTTATTTAACTGAATGCATTGCTAACGCTCCCACACAATAGGTGTAATCAAGTTTGTTTGCTTGGCTTTTTTTTTTTTTTTCAGTAGAGCTGAAAGAGATGCTGGCTGGCCAATACCTGCTGAATTAGTTTTGAGACTAAGGACAAAATATTTCATAATTCTTTGGGGGTACTTATTCTTATACAGTCTAGCTATTGGAGGAATACTTTTAATGAAAGGACACTGCAAAGATTTCTTGCCTTGGTGAAGCTGAGAATTCTTCCATATGTTTTTGCTTTAATAGAAAAAACAGTTCCAATTTATTCTCATTGTCATCTCCCCCGACATGATAATCTATGTGGAAGACTTACAATGTGAGTTAGAAAATGTCCTGATTTTATGAAAGTAATGTTAAATAAAGCTATAGGTCACATAGTTAAACTTTTATTCAAGTTGGCTTTCCATTTTAAATTTTAATAATAGGATTCAGGAATTTTGAAATTATCCCAAATGCACGTCAACTTTTCCCATGCTTCAACAGGTTTCCCATGCTTCAACTAAACAAATTAATCAGTGTTTTCATAAATGTGAATTGGATTTATGGATATATACATACATGCACATACATATAGGTATGCACACAGAGAGACACTCTATACATACAGAAAGACTCTAATACAAATGTATTACATATAACTTCTCAGTTCTGCTTTTTTGCTCTTATATTTTTACATTATTCTCTCTCTCTTTCTGAATGTTTTCCCCTCTCTGCTTTCTTACATATATTTTTTTCCTTTCAACCTTTCTGTGTTTCATCTTTATCACAGTTATGGTTCTGTTCCTTTTCTATTTTCTTTTTTCCCATCCTTTTGTTGACATATTTATTGGATCTTTTTTATTTCACTATATTTGGGTGTGCATCTGCTACATTGCCATGTATGATTGTGACTTTTTTTCCTTTTCCTTACTCTTCTTACTCTCCTTTATCTATTTCCCACTCTTTCTCTTTTTTCCAATTCCATTAACGAAAATAGATAATAACTTGTGAATTCAAGTGGAACTTCATTTCTTAAACTGCACACTCGTGCTGGAACCCATTAAGCTCAATAGCGAGAAATGAGAGAAATCATAATTATCAGGCCAGTAAAATACATGAAACATAAAATTTGTCAGGGAAAGTAATTGAAATTATTGGAGCAGTTTCGTCTTGGTGCTGTGCAGGCCTGGAGTGATAATGGAAAGGTTATGGGCAATGTTTAGCAATGCTGATGAGGCCCAAGGTGACTCACACCATCACAGTCAGCAACTTTATGCTCTGCTTACATTAATTTGCTAATACTTCTTTAGAAATGGTCAGGCTAAAGAGATGAGGAAGTCCATAGAACCTTACCCAAATTCTGTAGTTGATGCAAAATGTTTGCTTTCTTTGATGCAAAATGTTTGCTTTCTTTGATGCAATACTTCATATTTCATACTCTTCTGTCTCTATTTCCCTTATACATACAACTTGAAATGTGACCTGTTTATTCTCTTACTCAGCTCAAACTGTCCACAGAACCATATCTGTACTGTAAATGTGACAGTCTAGTCTAATAATCTTAATCAAGGGAAAGTTGGAACAGGACTCAAATTAACTATTTATTAAGTTGTCACTTTGTATCTGTAAAAGTCAAACATCAATTATTTACTCTTATTGATCTGCTTTATTAGCGTCCTATTTCTTCAGATTACTTAGACAGAATATATAGTACCAACACATGTCACAATTTTTTCTTCCTCCATGGAGAAAGTTTCTAGGGCAACTTTCAGTCCCAGAGTAATAAGTTATATATACACTTATTTGTTCATTTAACAAAAGTATATGGCTTTCACTCCATCCCATATTCTTTTCAATTGTGCCCACTATAACTCAAAATGGGAGCTTGTCAGTTTCCAGGCATAGTCGTGCTTTATACAGCTAAATTTCAAACTCAGAAAAGTAATGTGACATAATTAACATAGTCCAATTATGGACTATAATTGGATTATTATAGGAATTTAGGAAATACATCATTATCACATTGCTTCCTTGATGTTTGGAATTTCTTATCATATAAACTATATTCAATGTGGGTTGTCAGAATGAAGCCAATGGGAGGTAGATTTTCAGCCATTAATATTTTTATAACAGCAGTTACACACTGGAGTTAACTATTATAGCCATGGTTTAATGGTCATTTTTGTCACTTTTCCAGATTTTTTTTTTTTTTTTTTGCTTTTAAGAATAAGTGAAAGTATTGCTTTTTATAGAAAGAACAATCTGTATATATTTCCACTAGTAGATAATAGCTAAATAACATGGGAGGGATAAAAATAGGTATGTATTCACAATTAACACAGCAGAAATGTTAAAAAATTTTGTGTGGTTTAAAAAAGAAAGAGAGACAAAATGTATTTATACTTTGATTTCTAAGATATTCTAAAAATCAGCTACAGAATAGAGAAAATTAGAGTTACCAATTTTTATAATTCTATACTGCCAAAAATTTAAAGAGTAAATGTCATAAATAAAGTACACGACATCAGATAATTAGAAATATTTTCAGTATTATTTTTCTGGAATGCTTGTGATATATCACAATATCTATGGCACATACATCTTGGAAAAAACAATCTGTGGGGGAATTTCTGTTGCTCAATGACTATGAAATGTTACAGTATTTTAAATAATTATCATATGTTTTATTTTTTTCAAATATCACTGATGAGAATTGCTTATAGATTTCTATATGGCACTCAGTGTGCTTTAAAATGCTAAACACAATAGAGAATAACAATAAAAATGTTAGACCCCGCTCTGCTTTCCTTAGGTGTGACCCTGCTCTGCTTTCCTTAGGACTATCCTTAGGTGTGTTTAGTAATAATCAGAAGACTATAAATTTCAGCAAGTACTTGTGATTCAAGTGTGTGGAAAATTTACTTTACTACCCTAACTATAATTCTTTCCCTTAGAACATTCAGTTATGTTTTCAGTCCCTGTTTTCTGGCATCCCTCTTTGATAAATGTATTATTATCATGCTCTTTAACACCCTCCATTACTATTTTGAGGTGTTGGGGATGGGTGAGTTAGTGATTTTATATATGTGCATATAAAATAGTTCATTATTTTATATTATTCTGTTTTTTGGGGGAAACACATTTGAAAACATTTATTCATGTAATATATATTTTCCTCAGATTTAAGGATATTTTATTGTCAAATATGTTTTCATAAAATATAATGTGCCAAACTGTGTGAAATTTTAAGAATAATGTTAAATTCATTGCAGTCTACATGTAAATTAAGATGCAAGACTTTGATCTTTTAAGAAATGGATGTAATGCATATGCAGAACTCTGTTCCATTCTGTTCTGTCAGGGAAACCTCTGAGACACTGTCTTTTCCCAGTCCACACACACATTCAGCACAAGAAAGCATGTTTATTTCATACAACCCACCCAGTAATCATTCCCCAGGTCCCAACTCTATGCGAGCAGATCTTTCAGGTCCATTCTCAAACGTCAAAGATATAACAAAGGCAATGAGGGAAATCAGGTCACAGTCTCTTTTGTGCACTGACAGCACAATTGCCCCACGATGCTTGTAATTCTTGGCAGGCAAGGCAACACACTTATAAGAGATTCAAGGTGCAACAGGGCCAACATGATTCCAATAGGTTCCAGATATGACAAAGACAACTTGGTATCACTGGGCTCAAGTCCCAATGAAAATTACATGGTCCCAATGAGTTCAAAACTCCACAAAGGCAACATGGCTTGACTGAGTCCAAGGCACGATAGCAGCAGCATGACTCCAACAGGTTCAAGGCACGATGTAGGTAGTTTGACATCAATGGGTTCACTGCACAATAACTGCAACGTGATCTCAAAGAATAAGATATGAGTCAAGAGCTTTCATGGATGGACAGATTATGAATGTTTCTCTCCGACAACCTTCAGGGTTAATGAAATAGGTACAGACTGGTGCAACTTATTAGGAGGGGTGAGACTGTCTCCTTG
The DNA here is from genome assembly GCA_015471245.1 of Laticauda colubrina. Taxonomy (NCBI): domain Eukaryota; kingdom Metazoa; phylum Chordata; class Lepidosauria; order Squamata; family Elapidae; genus Laticauda; species Laticauda colubrina. The sequence continues at coordinate 30,556,098 of BLBF01000006.1, forward strand.
TGAGTAGCTTCATTGAACTTCATCATATCTCCCTCCATTTGGCTCTGTGTGGCCTTAGATGGGACCTGCAAATCCTCTTCACTACTGACTAGAGGTCACAGGTGAGCCCTTTCTCTAATCTGCAAGGTTGGCTACTCATCTGCACTCATTGGCTACAGCTGCATCTCTCCTTCTGCCTGTGCAGCCAGTCATACACTCACTCTTAGATTCTTTCAAAGTTCTTTCAAAGTTCATGGCACAGTTTGACCCTTCAAACCAACCACCAAGCCCTCCGTATCCACCTGATCTCTGTCACATGTCTCCAGAGCCAGCTTTTCCTCATTGTCTCAGCTGGCACCTGTGTGAGCCATTCCAGAAATAGTGTGATGTTGTACTTAAGTTGCTAACCTAAGACTAGAGATACCCTTACCCTTGAGCCAGTCTTTTTCTCAACCCAGCCTTCCCCACAGAATGATGGTTTTCAGGGTAAAATTTAAACTATCATTTAAACTGTTCCTACAGGAAAGATAATATTAAATAACAAAAAGACGGGACATCGACAACTAGTCCAGAGCATCTTTTAGACTTGTGGAAAGATTCAGTTTGAAAGCAGCATGTTTAAATCATCCCTCCTAAATGAAACTTCAAATTAAATTGCATAATTGATTGGATGTATCAAAACAGATTAAATGCTTTTAAATTAGAAGAAATGCAATGGATTTTTGCATATATGAAGAAATATGTTTATTGAATCAAATCAATTCTATTTAACATTTTAATTTTATTGACTATTAAAATAGTATTTTAGTGATTCGTGTACTCCTGAGAGTTGTTGGAATTTTTATATGACCAGATGTGGTATTGAGCAAGTTCTGACCAGTTCTAGAGTACCAGTAGCGGAAAATTTGAGTAGTTTGGAGAACCAGCAAATACCACCTCTGACTGGATATTTTACAGTATCCTTCCCCAGTCACGCCCACCAAGCCACGCCCACAGAATCTGTATTAAAAATTTGAATCCTGCCACTATACATGACCATTGTTGTACTTGTTATCATTTGACTTTGAAGATCAATTTGTTTTTTAACTTATAGTCCTAAGCCTGAAACATATGAAGATGGCCAACAATCCAACATTTCTTATGTGTCTCTCTGACTTCCTGGAGCATGTTAGAGTAGGTGAGTATATACAGTTTAGAGAGAGTGAAGGAATGGAGTTGCACTGTCAAATACAAATCATGAAGTTCTTGACCTCTTAAAATCCTACCAAAACACTTTAAGTGAGTAATTGGGAAGCCCCCCCTCCCACCCCCCAAAAAATCTAAACTGTAGCCCTGGCTACAATTTCAGACAAGTTATATATCAGACAAATTTTCAAAAGTTTATCTTAGATAGAGGGGAAGTCTTTGAAACTTGGAAGTCTCTGAAAAATAAATAAATAAGTAAACAAATAACTCAATAAATAAGTAAATCAGTAAATAAATAGGAGAGGAGAAGAGAAAAGGAGAGAAGGAGGAGAAGAGGAGAAGAGAAGAAGAGAAGACAATGTTGGTATGAACTTTCCTACATGGATCCAAAGCATCTCTAAAGAACACAAAGCCAACATAATTTTAAATGGAATTTTATCATAAAAGAGTATTATAATGGAAAGAAAATGATGTTGTCCTCTTTCTGCTTCTTCAGTTTTAGCTTTAAAACTACTAGCAAAGGATATGTGAGAAGCAAATAAAATCTTAGAAACTAGACCAGTGTTTGTGAACCTTTTTGGCACCAAGTGCCAAAACACGAGCATGCGTGCAGGGAAGCACCGGAAACACACCGGAAACACCAGAAGCTCTCTGGCACTGCACTGGTCTTCCAGTTTCTGGCATGCAAGCACATGTGGCCAGTGCTCATGGTCATGTCGGAAACCGGAAGAGCAATGGGCAACAGCTGGCATGCCCAGAGAGATGGCTCTGTGTGCCATTTCCAGCACATGTGTCATAGGTTTTGTCATCACGGAAATCAAATCAAGAGTATAAATTGATTTATTTATAAATCAATTTATAAATCAAGAGTATAAATTAAAATCAAGAGCATAAATTAAAACTATAAGTAGATGAAACTGCATTTAGAATTACCCACACAGTGGTCTTTTAGAAGTTATAATAGAAAGTATAAATTAGTGTACTTTGTTATAAGTATATCAAATCAATAAGAACCAGGCTCAAGAAATTATCTGAGGAAGAAAACTTTATTTTCAGAAAACACAGGGCTTTGCTAGCACTCAGTTTTTGGAGCTACACAACTTGCAGCAAAATTGCCCTTCCAACCTTCAAAGTTTGCCTAGACAAAAATCTTCCCAAGACTCTGGGTCATCCTGTTTAAACCCACCTCAAGTCTAACACCTAGGGGAACGGGTGCCAAATGGAGGAGCTGAGTTCGTCAAGAGCCATACACAAGTGAGCCATCAGTCAGCCTCACCAGCCACCAGAAATCAGAAATCTGTATTAAGATACAGAAAAGGAATGCAGTGATCACTGGATTCCTGGCAAACAAAATCTAGAGTTTGGAATCAGGTAGTGATCTTACATAAATTGTCTCACTTTTTAAGGAATTACATCACATTTTAAGGAGTACAGTCAAACTGATACCTTCTTGTATTGGTGAAGGAGCTAAGGCACGGGAGCAGCATGTTTGGAGAAGAGAAATTTCAAACAAAACCAAGAGCTCATCAAGGACACAGGTATCATGTTAATTATTGTTATATGTTACTGCAACAGTGAAACTTTTCATATTTTTTAAACATAGGCAGGCCAGAATGAGTTTATTATCTTTATCCTTGAGTACATCATCATGCTAGTTATCAAAACCCCTTTTAGACATGACAATGTTACATATAAAAGATGAAGGGCGTATTCCATGTTACAAAGATTTGCTATTGTCCAGGCTATTGGTAGATATGAAGCAATATTGTTGCACTACAAAGCAAATAAATTCAACTTGAAGTTGTCAGCTACCCCATTTTCTAGTTCTATGAAGTTCACAAAATGGATTGGGTACACTTACTAATACTACTACAACCACAAAAGGAATTATGGAAAGAAATTGTAATGTGAGTTTTTAAAAAATCATACAAAATTTAGACAATTCATTAAGCTCTTTTTGCAAATTGCTTTTGAGGTAAAATTCAGAACCTGAACAAGGCAAAGGGTATGAATAAATGGATGCATATTTGAATTAGAACATTTGATATGTGACAATGTGATCAATAGGAGAGTTAGAGAAAATTGGTGGATGTGATTCTGTAATGGCATGTTATTCCAGTATTGATTGCATAAATAAGTACATCATCTTATAAAGAAATATAATAAATTGTGGATCATTTTTCCATGTTTGGTGGCAATGTATGAGGGATGGACAATATTGGGAAATAAGGGTTCATAGTGGAAAAAAACAGATTTCAAATGTGGATTTTTCTTTTCAGCCTGCTATGTTTGGAAATAGCTGCTGGGTTTCTTATGCTTCTCACTGGAAGTTACAAATTCCTTCCATAGAAGAAAAGGAAAACTCACGGCAATATGTATCAGTGTCAAAACTAACTTCATACCTGAAAAACAAATCTGCTAGAGACTCAATTTCTTTTTTGTTATTTAATGATCACCCAGATAGGTAGACCTGTCAATCATTTCACAGCTATATGTGTCTGAAGCCTTGTTCTTGATTGCAAAAAACTTTGATCTTATAAAAGAGTAAAGGGAAAGGGGAATACATGCATGTATGCATGTAAGTATATAAATATGGATATGCATATGTAACATAATGAAATAATTTTCTCCAAAACATGACAGAAAAGAAATTTATGAACATTAGAATTGTTCATGTTGCTGCATTCTTGTAGAAATCCAGATTGAAGAGCTGTGCTTTCAAACCATACTCAGGATTTGAGAGAGTTTAGAATCTTCAACCAGGAATGAATAGTGAAGACAACTAGGAAGTTTTCATTGATTCTTAAGAACCAGGGATAGGATTTAAAAATTTTAACAACCGGTTCTGTGGCCGTGGCTTAGTTGGTGGCTGTGGCTTGGTGGTCATGTGACTGGATGGACATGGCTTCATGGTCATGTTATTGGCTGGGTGTGGCCAACTCAATATTACATCGAGGCATGCATCTCCTCGCCTGGCCTCTCATGACTGTGGGATGCTGCAACAGTTGTAAGTGTGAAAAATAATCATAACTCACTTTTTTCAGTGCCATTGTAACTTTAAATGGTCACTCCACACGAGCAAAGTTCCAGCAAAGGAGGGGGAAAAAAAATTCCAGAAAAGTTCCTGAGACAGGAAGTCTAGTCCTGCCAAGAATGTAATAAGGGTTAACGGAGATGCAGTTTCTGTAAGCAATGCCAGAATGTTTCCTTCCTGCCTTCCTTACAGGATTAGGCCAATAATTTCTTCTAACAACTGGTTCTCCAAACTGCTTAGAATGTTAACAACCGGTTCTAGCAAATAGGTATGAACTATTATCGTACCAGGGGTAGAACCCTACCCCTGTTAAGGAGCCTTTTAACATTCCTGGTTTGAAATTATAAACAATTGTAGATGTAATGTTAAACAGTCAGGAAAGCAACCTGCTCACTATTTACATTTTCTCTCCTCACCAGTTGTAAGAGACTCTTTCAGCTCAAGTTGCCATGGTGATCATACAGCACTCTGATTTATTGACATTCAGACTTCCCTCTTCTCAGCCACTAGATCATGTAACCTCCTTGCTTGATGCAGGGAAAAAAAAGAAATTGGCCAGCAAATCTTTCTAGAGAAGTTTTTAGTTTTTTAGCTTAACAAGGGAGATGAGAGATAATGCCTGTATGTATTCATTCAATAATTAAGACTGTAGAAAGGGCTAAGGTACAATGTTTACTTGAAGATAATGATAAAAATGAAGAGAACCTATTCAGACTATTGTCCTACCTTCTTCAGTTTAATAGAAATTGCTTTCAATTTTTCTTGTTCCTTAAAGAAGAATATTTAAAGGGAATTCTATGAATTATTGGAGAGAAACTGTTCCAGTCAGGAGGGGGAGTCAAGCAGACAATCAGTCTGACATCATTATATAGACACAAAATCCAAGTGCCCCCTTGAATGTTGTTGAAACTTATGTAATCTTCCCAGTGGCACACTGCCAGTCTGGGAAAAATACTGCGAAACAGGCATTGAGCAATAAAGTATCTTCTCTACAGCTGTGCTCTGATTGTTCATGTCTAACATCAATAGGATGAAGAAATCTTCATAAGGTGGCACTTTCAGCTTCTAAAAATCCCATTTGAGTTAAAAGGCTTCATTCTGAAGGAATTCATGCCCTTATTTTTCAATTGCCATTTTCCTCTTTGCTTAAGTAGACAAAATGGTTTAAAAACACAGCTACACAGAAAAGCTCTTAGGAATTCTATACCTTTCCAACTCTAAAATAGCACAGTGATTTAAAAGCATGAATGGAATGGGAGAGTGGAAAATATAATCTTGGGCCAATACGTTTTATTTCTTAGTGTGCTATAAATTGGGTTCCTTTAAAGAAATATTTAAGTGCTCTTAAAAAATGCCACTTACAAATGTTTATGGCACATCACAAACACAAAAGTTATACAAAATTGTGAAGTTACAATAGTTCATTATAATTTGGAGGTCATAGTAGAAGAGTTCTGTAAAGTCAAATTCCAAAATGAATGGGCAATGTGATCAGTGGTGGGATTCAATTTTTTTTTACTATGGGTTCTGTGGATGTATCTTGGTTGGCATGGCAGGGGAAGGATACTGTAAAATCTGCAGTCAGAGGTGGTATTTGCCAGTTCTCCAAACTATTCAAAATTTCTGCTCATGGTTCTCCAGAACTGGTCAGAACCTGCTGAGTGCCATCTCTGAATGTGATCTGTAATTCAAATTCAGATCAACACTTGTCCTCTTTTGCAAAGCTACTAAATTGCATAAGGAAAAATAAAGTTGACTGAGAAAGGATTTGGCTTTTTAAAATCTATTTCTTTAATCAGTTTATGTAGCCATCCATAACTGACTGAAAGACAAATGATAGCAAAATTTTTAAAAAAGTACAAGAAATAGAAAAATTAAAATACATAGCAGTCAGAGAAATACAACATCCATAATTGCTAACATAATTAGGAAATAGGTCTTTTCAATCACTGGGGTCTTGGGCTTAGCCACTAAACTAGATATTAAGGGCTTAATTACCTTAATTGCTCAATACAAATGATCTTATTGTCAGTATTTTATTTTTTATTATCAGTAACTGAAAACTAAAAAAAAGGAAAATGAATGTATCTTCTAATTTATCCAGCTAATTAAAGCTGATCCAATGAAGTAACTCTAGTTCAGGGGTGTCAAAATCATGTGGGCAGAATGTGTCACATGTTGGCCATGCCCATGCCTGGTTTAGTGAAGGGAAAAAAAGTTGTGATATGTCACATGACGATAACATGATGATGCAAGTCTGACACCCCTGCTCTAGTCAATCCATATAGCTATTAAAGTTTGTTCTCAGTTGTCTTCCACGGTATTTAAATCCTGTTTATGAAAAACAAACAAAAATATATGTATTGCACATGTCATTAAATAGAGCCTCAGAAACTGAAGGAAAAAAATAACTGTTGCCTGATTTCTGAGTGTTTTGAACAAAAGAGAAATTAAAAGAAACAGGTCTGTGGTTCTGATTCAGTAACTATGAAAAAAAAAAGTATTAATGAAAGTGAGAATTGAACTTTGACTATGCAGCCTTCCCACACTCACTATAGAAAACAGCTGACTAAGCTTCATATATGAACATATTTAGAATTACACTAAAGAACAAAACTGACATTTTTTTCTGATTTGACTTTGTTTGGTCATTTGAAAACAACAATGATAAGTTAACCTTTCTTAATCTTGCTTTACTTCCTACTCTGATCCATCTTGTTAAAAATCATTTCCAGGGAAACCGAAACAGTATTACAAATTTCAGTTCTCATTTGATGTTAACTCCAGGAGTACTGGAGTTTCCCTGGGCAGGTTGTTAAAAATGCTGTTTCCATAAATTATTCTACTGCACTTTTGAGAATTTGATAAATGAATTTGGTGGATAAATGTTTCCTAGAAAGATCTAAGAGCACTTTACACACTCACTGTAATATGAGACTGTCTCAGAGAGTTATTTCATTGTGCAGTACTTCCTAGACCAATTTTTGTGACCAAAGGAAATAAATGGATTAGCAATTTTGTATCAACATATTCCAATCAAGATCAGGATATAAATCTGTCAGAGCAAAATTTTATTTCACTAAATGGGACAATAGAACAGATGGACTATACAGTATAGCAATTCTTCGATCCAATCTATGTGCACGGCTGTATGACACATGATCTACTTATACCTGAGCATACCAAAGCCAGAGGTGGTATTCAGCTGGTTCACATTTATTCAGGTGAACCGGTAGCAAGAATTTGTCATGGGTCACCAAACCGGTAGCAACATCTGGCTGGCCACACCCCCAACCCGGTCATCTGGTTTCCACTTACTCGCTTGCCCTGCCCGCCTGATGATCGCTCGCCCCAGTTTAAACGAGAACTGCTCCTCCTCCCTAGCCATGCCTTTTCAAGCAGCCACTTGAAAACACATGACTGTGGGTGGAGTAGCAGTCCGTTAACCTGCAAAACTGCTCCAAGGCTGGGTTCTGAATGGACACTAGAAGTATCGCTTCCCTTGTGAGTAAGGTGTCTGGAATGAAAGGGAATGAAGGCTGGAGGGTGGGGGAAGAAATCCAGCCACAGAGAAGTTTGAATGAGCTGTGCAAATGCGTGTTCATTAACTTGCAAAACCTCCCCAATGCTGGATTCATTTCCCTTTGTGAGTAAAGTGGCTGGAGTGAGAGGGAATGAAGGCTGACAGGGATGTGTGTGTGAGAGAGAGAAAGAGAGAAAGAGAGAAGAAAGAAAGAAAGAAAGAAAGAAAGAAAGAAAGAAAGAAAGAAAG
>BLBF01000006.1:30564077-30579303 GCA_015471245.1 Laticauda colubrina
AAGAAAGAAAGAAAGAAAGAAAGAAAGAAAGAAAGAAAGAAAGAAAGAAAGAAAGAAAGAAAGAAAGAAAGAAAGAACAAGGAAAGAGGAAGGGAGACAAACAAAGAAAAAGAAATAGGCAGAAAGTGTGTGATTTGTGTGTGAAAGAGAGAGAAAGAGAGAGAGAGAGAGAGAGAGAGAGAGAGAGAGAGGAAGGAAGGAAGGAAGGAAGAGAAAGAGAGAAAGAGACAAAGAAAAGAAAAAGAAATAGGAAGGAAGGGAGAGAGATAGACAGAGAAAACTGTGCTATTATTTTTAATTGTTCCATTATTTATCATGTGTTAATATTTTATACTGTCCCTACACCTAGAGTGATTCTACTGCCTTTCTTTTGCCCAGGGCTACCACATATTTTTAAAGGTTTACATGCATTCAATGTCTATAGTCCACAGCCGAAATACATGTGTGTTTAAAGGGACTTTGGAGGTCTTCTAGTCCAAGCCCCTGCTCAGGCAGGAAAACTGAAGATGCCAAACTCTGAGTAGAGGTCCTAGGAAAGGTGTCAGAACAACACTTAGAAGGGACTTTAGGGAGAACCCTATACCATTTCAGAGATTAATTAAAATTAAAAATTTCCAGTAATTGAGTACCCAGAATTTACGGGGACAAGCAGGTCCACTGGTTAATTGTTCTTACTGTCAGGAAGTTTCTATTTAGTTCTAGGCTGCTTCTCTGTTCAGTTTCCATCCCTTGCTTCTTGTTTGCCTTCTGGTGCTTTGGAAAATACACCCCACCTTTCTTTCTGGCAGTTCCTTAAAAGCCTGTTGCCTATCACAGTCTTGGGCAAAGCATGTGAGCCATTTCCTCCTTTTGGTGGTCCATGAAAGTACATCGATAGTATGTAGATAATAAAGTCAAAAAAGGTGAACAAAATTTTCACAGAACTATAGATAAGTTGAGGCTGGGTGTGACAAGGAATGACTGGGAAGGGAAGGGCCAGGTGAGGCAGCCCTTGATATGAGTGACATTAAGTTGGCCACACCCACTCAGTCACATGACCACCAAGCCATGTCTACCCAGTCACATGGCCACCAAGCCACACCCACCCAATCATATGACCAGCAAGTCACACCCACCAAATAAGCCACGCCCACAGAACCAGTAGTAAAAAATTTTGAATTACACCACTAACCAAAGCCTTTCTCCTTTTGACTTAAAGGCTTATTTAGGAGTCCACCTGAGATTAGAGGTGCCAAGAAAAGATACAAGCTGTTGAGGATTTTTTTGTCTAACCAAAAGGAGGCTGTTGCATTTGTAAAAAGGAATAATTGGGTTAGACTAACTTCTGTGCTTTGTTTCTGATAGGAACAATGTGTTCCGTTTCCTAGGCAACATGAGAAATTGTTTTCTTTTTATCAAAGAAGGATAATTGTTTCAGAAAGTCAAAAAAAAAATATTCACTTGATTTGCCCTGTTGACAAGTGATTTTTTTGGAAGAGGATAGATTGGTAAGAATTACTCAGAGTAACTGGCATGACAAGATTGGTGAATAGCTGTATATTTGGAACATTTTTTGTGTATAACCTCCTAAACAAATGCAATTAATTGCAAAGATAGCAATCTTTTTATCTTTGTCTTTTAATCCTTTCATTGTATGTTGAAGGCCTCTGCTTCAGTGATTAACTTCAAGTAGCAGGAGGAAGCATATATGAACTTATATATCAAACATTCTTTTGTTTTCAGAGATGCAAGGTACGACTTATCATAAAACAATTCTGTAAAAATATTAAATTTTCATGCAAATGTTTGCATTAAAAGCAAGTAAAAACCTAATGTTTATAAATGCCCACTCATACATTACAAAGACTTGGGGGTAAAGTAGATTACAAAAGTAATCCATGAGTTCCTTATTTTATAAGATTGATGGTCCTTTGGCACTTACAAATTATAGCAAAAACCTTGACTATAAAAACTGTTCTGGAGCCCATGGATGTAGCTTATTTGCTAGATGATAATTTGTGTCTTGCAGTTGAGACTTCCTTTTCCCCCTTCCCTCCATAGATCCTAAGAGATATCTCAATAAGGCACATCTGTAGAAACAAAAATATTCAATTCCTTTCTCTCAGAAAAGAGTCTGAATGGTGTGGGGGAAGTTCCACTTCTGATACCACTGCTCTGCAACTTTCTTCCATCCTTCTTCAGTGGAGGGGTACTGGAGGAGCTCCTCCTTGTATTCTTCGATGATGGCCTGCACCACTTCTCTGACCACAATGCTGATGGTGTTGGATGGCACCCTCCAGCCGTTCTGCATGCTCCTGTAGGAGGTCTCTGAGGCCAGGTGGCACAGAGTGAGTGCCACCTTGAGCCCAGGTTCCAGGCTGGGCCGGAAGCTGGTGTTTGCCTTAGTCAACCTGGGTGTCAGGCGATACACAACTTCATCAAACATGGCTGGAGGCATCCTCATGAAGTTCTGGAATGCCCGAGTGTCTTCGCTCCTGAGCTCCACCATCAGCTTGTTGTACAGTCCGTCCTCCGCTCTACTGGTGAACCATCTTCGGACCCAGACTCTTTTTGGGTGGCTCCTTTTCTTCTCGCAGTAGTGTTCACAGAGCCTGCAGATGGCTTCGCACTGTTGCAGAATGATGGTGGCTGCCAAAAGGACTTTGTTACAATCCACGGTGGACATGACTGGATGCTGTGGAAGAGGAAGAGACAGACGAAGGCTGCAGAGGTCTGCACCGCTGGGCTGCTGTTCTGAAAGTGCGATGCAGGCGAGTTGCTCCCCCTTTTTATAGGCAGTATAGGTTTTCCGCTAGGCATCCTCTAGGCATCCTCTAGGCATCCTGTAGACATCCTTAATATCCGAGATAGGTCCCCTCTGCGAATGTTTTTTTCCATTTTAAATGCTTTGTTTCCGTGCTGCATCCGCTAGGCATCCGTTCTGCATCCGTTCTGCATCCGTTCTGCATCCGTTCTGCTTCCTCCCTGCGTCCGTTTACCATTGGAGCAGATAGAGTTGCGCGGATGCGCAGTGGATGCCTAGCGGATATAGCGGATGCGTAACGGATGCATTGCGGATGCGTAGCAGATGCAGAACGGACGAACTGGATACATTTTCTGCGCAAAAGTTTTAAGCAGCCCAAAACTTTTGGAGCAGATGAAACGTCCATAAACGGATGCTGGACGGATAGAGAGGAAGCAAAAACGGAGGCCGTGAGTACAGAATGGATACATCGCGTTAACCAACGGATGGCAAGGATTTTTGTCCGTTTTACATCCTCTTTGCATCTGTTGGTTCAGTGTGACATGGGCTTTAAATGTCAGTTGAACAATTATATAGCCGCTTTCCTATATAATTATTAAAATTGAAAAAGATTAATGACTTTTTCCAGAAAACAAATATACCCTTTGATTTATTAACAGACATTAATTTATTTATTAATTATTAATTAATTATTAATTAACATTAAACATTAATTTATTATTTGGTTTGTATAAATACTGATTCAGATAAATTCCATAGACATCATGACTTATATTTTTGTGATTTTACAAGCTGCTTTAAACATTAATAAGGAGTAGGAAAAATCGTTTAAGTTGGAAAGCAGAAAAATAGTTATCTGAAAAAAAAAGTAGGCAAGAAAAGTATTAAAAACATTTTTAAACATAGAAGACTATCCTGTAATTTTCAACAATTCGTTCATTTATTATTCTTTAAAGAAAGGAAAAATAAAAATAAATGATTTTTTGTTAATTTTTTTCTTAAACTTTCCAAACTTAGGATTCATTCCTTCAATTTTATCTTGCAACAATGTGAAGGGAACTGAAATAATAATGTAATAACATAACAGATTAAGCATAAACATACTAACTGGCTAATGTCATCCGACTTTCATAAATGAAAAAGACTTGAACCTCAGCTCTCAGTTGTAGTGCAACACAATATCCACTATATTACAATTTTGCTATATTTTGTTTAGTAATCTTTGGTTAAATTATATTTGACACTTATTATTAAAAACTGAAAACCCAGTTTACATAGCACAGATAATTCATCATAGTGGATCATCCTGTATTTATTCTTTCATATTTTCACTTCTTACATCAATTGTTTTGTTTCCATATTTATGCATGATTTGAGCAATTCAAACATTAACATACATTTCAAAATATATTGTGCTTGAATAAATCCTATATTTATTCAAAAATATGTCCCAATGTAAGTACAACAACAATTATTCCTGCAAGATTTGAACTCAAGGCATTTCTTTGTCAGATATCTTTCTCGCTCTGTCAAAATATATATCTTCTAAAGTTCTATACATTTACAAATTAGTAATTATAACAAAATTTGCAAAAAAAAAATGTTTTTAGAACTTTCAGTGAAATTATATGTGTGTTTGTACACAGACATAGACACATCTTTCATTGTTGTGCTTTCATTCTATGAGGTGAATTAAAATTTCTACCACCACCATCACCCAAAAAAAAAAGTCAACTACTCTTTATTTGATTTCTCAAAACATGCTTCTCTGCAGGATGTAAGAATGTTTTAAGATATTATAAGAATATACCAGAACATTTGACATTTTCCCTGTTTCTAATTATTCTTAAGAGCCTCAGTGGCACAGTACTTAGAGTGCTGTACTGCAGGCCATTTGTGTTGACTATTGGCTGGCTGCAATTTTGTAGTTCAAATCCCACCAGTGCTCAAGGTTGACTCAGCCTTCCATCTTCCCGAGGTGGGTAAAATGAGGACCCAGATTGTGGGGCACGATATGCTGACTCTGTAAACCTGCTTAGAGAGGGTTGTAAAGCAGTATGTAAGTCTAAGTGCTATTGCTATTAAGCATTCAATTTCTAGGATATATTACAATGTTATGAATTCTATTTGCCTTGGCTATTAATATTAGATTTAAATTCTGCTTTTTCACAGGAGTTCAAGTGCTTCCTCTTCCTATATTTCCCAATAACAACTACAACCTTAAGGGATAAGTTGAGCTGAGAAAGAGTGATAGGCCAAAAGTCATGAAGTAAGCTAGTGTGGCTAATGGTATCTGTTCTGCCTGGTTTCAATCCAAGCCCTTATTCATTACACTGCACTACATGTACACTGCAATAGTATTGAGTGATTGAGGAAGATATGAGTTCATATCTGCAAATGTCCTTAATCTTGTGAAGGACTTGAAAAAAAACCCTTTAGTTTAACAACAATTTTCATAATTATATATGATGTTATATCTTTTATGGGGTTTGCATCAAAATAAAATTGGATCAATTAATATGGAACCAATGGGCCCCAAGGAAACCAGCCTTATTATACCACGCTTGGGACTGATTCTGGGTCCTGTTTCAGAAAGATCTTTTGAAAGAGAACTCAAGTGAGATGCTGCAAAGTACCGTACTGGATTACAATATTTTTTCCTATCATTTATTATTCTTTGGCAATCTTTCCTAGAGTATTTTTTCCACACCTGCCCTCTATAAACCCCATCCAATAACCCCACCCAATAACCATTCACCATACATTTACATATGTGGTTATTAAATTTGTAAGAATTTTATGTATTCCAAGATGTAAGATTACATTTACACACTTGTATTTTCAGACTGAATTTATTCAGTCTGATTAGATTGCATGGCTGGTAAAATGACTAATATTATTTAGCCATTAATTTACACAAAACATAGTGTATAATTGAAACAACTTTATTTTATCATATAATGTTAGATTAATAAAATTCTATTATCCTGGAATATGGGCACTTATCAGTTATCAGTTTATGAGATAAATACAGTTTTTACTGCTAAATTATTGTAAGAAAACAAGAAAACAAACTACAAAATAGATAATTCAGAATTATCTTTCACCCATTATGTTATTGGGAAAATAGCTAGGAAAGACCTGACAACTTATCACCCTTGGAATCTTTGAATATGATGCTAAAATTTGAATGTAAACTTTTCAGTGTTTTTAGAACTTAATAATTGCTTTTCCATGTTGGCATTTCACCATATCCTGCTATGTACCAAGAAAATAAATTATCCTGAACTGATGAATTAAGTTTCCAGGAATATTTATGTACATTAAACTAACCATCTCAACAAGGTTGAGAGCTAGAGTAAAAAAAGGAGTCACACTGGAAATATCTCACAAGATGGAGAGCTCTAGTTAAATCTGATTTATTTATCATTTATACATGCTGAATAAAATATGTAGAAAAGTGTGTGCTCCTTGGATTGACTCTTTGAGATAGCAGAGTTGTTTTTTCTTCATTGACTCTGAAAAGTATCCTCATCTTCCTTCTATTGAAAGCTATCTAAGAAAATGTAATGCAAAACATTTACTTCATAAAACAATCCTAACAGATTATGATTTTTTCCCAAAAGAATCATCTAGCATTATTAGATTCTGGATAAAACTAATGGTGTTGTTTTTCAGTGTAACAAAGCTTTACAGCTCATTTTGTTTTTCTTCAGGATACATGACAATTACATTGGCTTCAATAAAAAAGCTTAGAAATTTAGTTACAAATCAGAAACAGAACTCCATGTATCAGTCTTTGTTATGAGTGTATCTGCAAATTTGCCAACTCTGATCTATACCCAGTTAAACCAGGAGTAAACAAATTATTCATCATGACTTTATTTGTCCTTGTTTATCTTACAATGGAAAGATATTTCTTGCGATATATATTATTTTATCTATCCTATACCATAGATTAGAGACAGTTATTATAAACAAAGGCCAAAAGGCAATTTTAACATGTTCCATTTATTTTAAAAAATATCTTTACAGATACATAAATGTTTTTTTTATTCCCGTAAAGCCAGGGAAACCTTATCAATAAATTGATCATTTCAAAAATTGAATCAGCCAACACCTGCCTAGAAATCTGAGCATGCGGTTTGCATATTTATAGCAGAAGCCTGATTTGTGCCTGAAGCTTTAATTATTCCCCAAAACATAGCAAACATATTCTCACAGATTGTTTATTTTCTATTCGGCAGGTTACTAGTACTACCAACATTAAATCTCTAAATTCTTTTCAGATTGAAGAATATTAATCTATACTACTTCTATCTGTGAGGCAAATTATTGGGATACTGAAAAAGCATCCCAATAATTCCCAATAAGTATCCCAATAAAAGTATCCGAAAAATCAAAATTTTGGTGAATTAACTTTGTCATATAAAGCCTAATTTATATTTTGACTGGGAATGATACTTCATCCTTGCATTTAGACAAGTTTGATTTTTTAAAAATCTATTTTTCATCCAGAGAACAATGGCTCTATACTAAATATGTGCATGAGAAAAAGGTAAATAACATCACTCTGCTGAGCTTAAACGAGGAAGTAAATAAATAAATTATCCTTGAAGCCTTCCTAAATCATCTTAACTGGGTACATCACTCCAGCAGTACTTGACTATAATATAACCATATTTTGTCTCCATTAGTTACTTTTTAACCCACTTTATTCTCCTCCTTTTCCAATTCAATCAGGACATAAACCTTAATGATAATATAACCTGCTCAGTCAAATTTTAGAAAGCCACACACGCTCTGACTTGATTGCTGCTTGTCCCTTTTTACAGAACACTGATGGTCAAAGCTGAATAATGGATGAATATCTATCTCCTTCCTCCATTTTCCCTTCTGTCTTTATAATACTTGAGCAGATGATAGCTTAGTTGCTGTGCAGATTAATCTTTTTCTGAAACCTACTCTTGATCAACTTCATTGCCTCTAATGACATGACAATATGTTCACATTTATAACAGCTTGGTTGGTTTTTTTTCTCCTATTCAGTCACATGTTTATTCAAGATGTAATGAAAAAATTATAATTTTTCATCCAGCATCAGAATTCTGTATAAATCTTACTTATGTACCTTACCAAATAAAATAAAATTCAACTGTTTCTAGAGATCACCATTTAGTCTTGCGTCGTGAGAATGGGAGCAATTACCTTTGGCTACCATTCACTGAAAACCTTGTTGAACATCCAAATGTGTTTCTCCAAAAATCAACTGGACTTCCTTCATTTTTTTCCTTGAAAAAGTTTCATTTCTCTCAACATAGAGGGGCAAGTTATATTTTAAAGAAAGTGAATGAGAACTGGGCATAAAGCTGCCATTTTTAGATAAAAGCTGTAATTCTTGTAATTCCATATGTGCAGAAAGCATGAATTTATATCAACTAGGTTATTATAAGCCATTACTGTATGAAAGAGCTTCCTATAGACTGAAGATCCAATGAAAGATGAGAATGGAAAAGTCAGATATTAAGGCAGTATTCTTTATAAATGTGATTTGGATTGAAATATCTTTCTTGGTAACATGAAATAATAGATGAGATCAAGAAAAGAGATAACAGAAAAAATTATTGGACAATTTAAATGCAACGTAACTGATAAGAATAGGAAAGGTGTATTTCCTTCAGTTTCACTGATTCATACATTGCTCAAACATACATATAGCAATCTAATGAATACAAATATTATTTAATTTGTTTTTATTAAGTACAAAACAAAGAAAAATGAACAAAGAAAAAGAAAAATGTAAAGAAAATGAAACTAGCACAAGGAGTACATACATATGTAACCATTTGACTTAAGATCTATGGAGATTCTCAATCATTCAGGTCATTATTGTTCCAAAATGCTTTTCCAAAAGACAACTGAATTTTCTTGGGGTGGTTTTCCTTGAAAAGGTTTTGCTTCTTACCCGACAAACTGAGAACTGAAGAAACTTTTTGGATGAGAAGTAAAACTTTTTCAGGGAAAAAAAATGAAGGAAGCCCCATTGTTTTTGGGAGAAGAATGTTTGAATGTTCAATAAGGTTTTCAGTGAGTGGTAATTTACGCCAATAAATTGTTTATTTTTAAACTGCTATATTATTCTAGCTCCCTTGTCTTCCTATGTGTCTTATCATGGTAACAAGTGATAGAGGGTGATTTCCGAGAGGGTAATATTCTTCAATATTGTGAGCATTGCATCTGAAAAGAGGAAAAAAGATAGAGATTGCTGCTATTGAAAGAATAGAGATGACTTTCCAAAGTCATTTAGACAGAATTCCTGTCCATCATAAAACATCGTAGAACAGAAGAGAGCTTGATATTACTACTACATAATAAGATTTTTAGAAAGGGATCTGCATGGAGAAAAGATTTTTTAAATGCATAAATAATGCATAAATGCATAAATAAATCCTTTGGAAAATCATCTTTGTTTGAAAAGAGGATACCGATGCTTTTCTAAAGAGGAAAACAGGTACATTATGAACAAGGGAAAGAAGAATACAGATTATTTTATAAGAACAATATCAATGCCTTAGAAAAGAGCATGCCTGTAGATAGCCCCTTCCTTGCAAGTAACTGAGCAATTATGAACAGCATATCAAGAGCTTTGAGAGTGCCCTTTGCCATTAGCTTAACCAAAATGTTTTCATTTTACTATGTTGCTCTACAATAAAGATGGATTTTTTTCACAGAGACACCCACACACAGTGACAGGCATATACACAGAGATATCAGATTCCCCAGATGGAACTCATATCAAGGTGCTGTTGCTGGAAGCATTTTGTTCCTTCCTTCTTTTGCTCTGCTTCTCGATTGCATCATTTAACATTATAAATATATTTAAAAGTAATTATTTTGTGCTCTATTAAATTCTTGTTAACAGAATTGCTGTCTGGAGATACTGATCTTATGGAGTAGAGAGAACAAAGTACAAGTTATTTTCAAATAAAATTCAAATAGTCATCTTGTAATTATTTCCCCCTTTTATACATCTTTTTTTGTCTTTTTGTCCCTTCTTTTCTCAAATCTGATGCCATTTTCCTTATAGATGAGGGAATAAAATAAAATAAAATAATAATAAAATAGATAAGATAATAATAAAAAGCATTCATTTCTCAAGCATTCAATAAACATTTCAAAATAAGAAGGCAAGAATGGGTTGCTAGTGGTTACATTGTCATGTAAATAAGTGAAATAAGATATATTACAGTAAATGAAAAATTTCAGAAAATGATGAAGCATGTTTGATTTAAAAACCAATATACTAAATTTTACTTAATAATGCAGAAATGTCAGAAGGTTGTCAAATCTAGGTTCTAGGAGATAATTAGAATTAAATTTTGGTATATATTCAGTATATTGAATTCACTATTGGGCCATCCTGGTTCCTTTACTCAGATTCCAACCCAGATTCTATCAAATTATTTTGATAATATTTTGAGAATTTTTCTTATCGACAATATTGTTCAGGAGCAACCATAAATCCAGATAACTCAAGGCAGTGAATATAGCTACTATGTACAAAAAAAAACTACTCAAACTACTTCAGAGATCCAAATATGTGTAGAAAGGTACTAAACCACTGAGACAATTTCATAAGTAGCTGACAATGTAGAGGAGTCAATTGCAATCTTTACTATGTTGGTTTAAACATAAATCCCCCAATACAATTGAAAGAAAAGTTCCAAGAAAATCTGTAACTTTCAAAAGGACAAGTATGGGACATTTTCTTCATGAACAAAGTTGAGAAATTCTTGAGAAAAACAGTTTATAACTACTTTATAAATATTCCAGAGGAAAAAAAAGGTTTAATTTTATGAAGATAGGTTGCAATGATTGACTTAATGAGTCAATTGGCATTAGTTAAGTTTTTTTTATCAATTTAGTATTTGTAATTGAAAGGTTTTATTGTAAAGTGGGTATGAAAATGCATTTTTCTTCCTTCATATATAATGTTTAAGTAATTCTTAAAGCTTTTAAAATATTAGTGAAAGTGTCTTTGAAAGTATGTATGTTAATATAAAGTTAAAGAAAAATATGTCGTAGCTTAAATAAAAGTTTAGAGTTTTAAAAAGGATGTAATTAAGAAAAATGTTATTTTATGGGGATAACTTGGACAGAATTATTTAAATTTAATGACTTAATTAGAGATAGTTGGAACTTTATTGGTCTGACCAAAAGTGAACTTTAAAAGAGGAAGTTAAAAAGATATATTAGAACTTTTTGATCTTAGAAATGTAATTAAAGAAAAGTTTAGTGTTTTAAAATTGATGGAAAAAAAGCATTTTTCCCTTTATGGTTCAATAATGTGAAATAATACAGTGAATTTTGTTAATATAATTAGTGATAGTTTATAAAGATTATTAAGTACAAACAGAAATATATATTATTTCCACAGCAAGGAAGAAAAAAGCAGAAATAGTTAAACTGATTGCTTTATTCAAAGAAGAGAAAACTTTGGTTTTGCTAATTAGATAGATTTGTTGTTATAGAAGTGACTAGTATATACTAATGTGTAAAAGTAAAAAGTTGAGGTTGTAATGCTGTTATGTTGTACTGTGCTAAAAAGAGTTGGCAGTCAATGTTTTTTTCTTTTTTCCCTTGTACACCATATTTTCTTTTCCTCCTTTCTTTTTTTCTTTCCTAATCTCCTATTTCTATTTTCATTTATATTTTACACTTGGATAAAATAATAAAAGTTGGAATAACAACAACAACTGGTGAGGGAGAGAAAATGGCTGACCAAAAGTCATCGAGATGGCTTTCATGCCTGAAGTGGGACTAGAACTCACAGTCTCAGTTTCTATACAAGTACCATAACTACTACATCAAACTACCAAATAACCATTATATCACTATAAAATAATCACTATTAAAATGGTGATAAACTATTATTTAAAAAACCACTACACCAAACTCCTAAATAAAAGAAAAAAAATTAAAAGAATATCCTCAGCTAGAATAAAAACATTATGTTCTGGCTTGATCATCACTGAGAACACTCAAGCTCAGACTTTACAACAAATCTATAGGTATAATGCCATTGTTCCTAGAAATGTCAAGCTTTAATCTGCATCTCACAGAATTATAGAATTAGAAGATAAAATGCAGATCATATAATTCAGGGGTATCAAACTCGTTGCCTGAGGTCCGGATGTGTCACACACTGGCCACGCCCACCCCCAGTTTATCGAAGGAGAAAAAAGTCAAGATACATCATGTGTCGACACTGTGACACCATGAGTTTGACACCCCTGATTTAGTTGAAACCCTTATTCAGGGCTGGGTTCACTACAGCATATCTGAATGTTTGAAAACTTACAATGAAGAACTCATCACTGTAGCAGTCTGTTCCACAGCTGAGACCCATATTATCAGGAATTATTTTCTAATATCTGACTTCAACCAACTTCCACATAATTTTATTCCAGTTGTTCTAGTCTCATTTTCTGGAAAAAAGAAAATAAGGCTACTTCTTTTGTGGCACGTGGTAGCCTTTCAGATGTTTGAAAAGTGTTATCATATTTCCCATTCTTTTTTCTCTTTGTTTTCTTTAGGCTAAATGGCAATTTATTTTAATTGTTTCACACTGAGATTGGTTTTCAAAGCATTCTTCATCTTGGTAGCTCTCCCCTGAATTAATTACAAGTTATCATTTTTGAACTATGGTGACTAGGACTAGATAAGTATTCCAAGTTGGGCCTGATCAGAGCAAAAAAGAGTGGAATAATTCCTTCTTGTATTCTGGATTCCATGCTTTTGGTATCATGCATCAATATTTTTAGAGCTGCATCATTCTTTTTAATGGTGAAAGAAAAAAAATGAGAATTTTATGCAAGCCTATTTCATCCAAAGCTCAAATATAAATCTATAATATGCATATTTAGAAGAGCCAAAAATAAATTTATGGTTGAGAAAGGACAATAATTTAAAACAAAGTAAACAAAGTTAAATTGATCAATCTGAACTTCTTTTTCTGAACAATAGTAATAGGTTATTATTTTGTTTAGTTTTTCAGCAAAATCCAAGGTGTCAATTTAACTGATTTAAATTGTTTTTAAGATTTAATCAGGGTACATTTACTTTGACCTGTTCCCTATTTAAACCTTTCTGTTGAAATATTAAAAAAAATTAGAGTGAGGGCAGAGCTAAATGGAAAATTATGAAAATACTTTTGTTAAAAAAAATATTCCCATTTAGCACTATATGCTTCCATTCAGTATTTTTTTAAAATACATGCAATGGATCAGATGTCAGAAACAGATCAGAAAGTTGTATGAAATTGGAACAATCTGTAAAATCACAGTTCTTTCCAATCATTACCTCAAAATGTATCAAATGGTCCCTTCAAAACCAATGCATTTTCCATGTTCACAGTAGCAAAAATAATACAGTTCACCTTATTATAATATTCTGGTTATAATTAATGCATCTAGCAACTCCAAAGGCCTGTCACTGCAAATTGATGGCACAATTTCCTCCCATTTTGAAATAAAGGACACACAAATCTAAAATACATTTAACATATTTTAAAACATTTTTTAAATGCAACACTCATGTCCATGTTCTCAATCTCTCCATCATCATTTCTCCCACTTAGCTTTTCTAAAATGTTACTTGGCATCAAAAGGTTTTCCACATAGATCAAACAATCAGGGAATATTTAGTGACCTATATGCTTTACAGAAAGCATATATGAATTATATGAAGCATACATGAATTCTTTCAGGATGTGAACTCCAAGGAAGTGAGATTTGACTTCATTTCCTAATACAAGACAACAGTTTTCAGTGTTTGATAATGTTCTATGATTTTATCAATCCTCTATTCACATTGTATTCCCTACATTATTATTCTGTTTGATTTTGTCCATATTTTAATGAGATTTGACTGGCAATTTAAGAATCAACATAGAATCTTATGCTTATTCAAAGGAAATATGCAAATTTAATTTGTATCATGAGAGGCACTGAAAGCATAGGACAAAAAATATTTCCAATAAAGCAAGATGATTTTGAAAAACATTTTCTACATTTCTGTCAGAAATCCTACAAGTAAAACTGTGGCAGAGATTATTGTTGTCTTTCATATAGATAAGAAGATAATTTCCTTCACAGAACTATTTTTAAGGAAGACTACATTGAAAGATAAAGTGCAATATTTATGTATTTAATTATTTTAATTCATTTCTGAGTTTAGAATATTTTTAGAGTGCAAACAAATTATCTTGTTTGCACTCTAAAAATATTCTAAACTCAGAAATGAATCGTGCTCTGGGGAATTTTAGAATGAAAAAAAAAAAAGAATCATAATGCCCCATGATGGATCTTGTATCTTGTCCAATTATATTATTGAAAACTTATATTTTGGCTTGGAATTAATGATAGTTTATTAAATATTTTAGTATTTTGACCCTTGAATGTATTTTCATTCATAAGTCAACATCAAAATCTTTAAAAGTATTTAACAGTATTGTAGTAAAATAATGTATACCGATTATAAAACAACATCAAAACATCAAAGCTTACATTTGCATATTTAATGTACCATGATTTCACTTGGGTGACAGAAAGCCATAATAAAGCAACAAATATGTCATAAAAAATTAAAACAGGTTTTAAATCTTTTATCTCCAAAAGTGTTGTAAGTTTTGAAATGATGTTAATGAGCCTTAAAGGCTAAGTCCCACTGGCCAACGGATGCAAAACGTATGCAAAAAGGACACCGCGGACGAGCAAAATTTTGGAGGTGGCTCCATCCATTGTTATCCACTCCAAAAAGTGCCCCAAATTTGCATAAACAGAACAGAAAAGAACGGAAAGAATGGACGGGGGTAGTATGTAGCGGGGATGTTAAACGGATGTTCGTAGGAAGCCTAGGGGATGACAGCAGATGGAAGTGGATGACACATCCGAAGGGCTTCCGGGGGAGAATTGCGAAGCGGACGCATAGCGGAAGGAGCAGATGTGTAGCGGATGACACGGATGCATCACGGACGCCTATAGGAAGCAAAGTGGATGCATAGCGGATGCAAAGCATTCACTGCGCATGCGGGGAGTATGAATTGCGTCAGCTCCATGGATATAAAAGGATGCAGCTCGCACGCAGTCAGCATTCAGAGGAAAGACATGCTGCCACATACATCTTCAAAGAACACCATGGTTCGTCAGTCAGGGAAGAAGAGAAAGCCTGTGCCTACTCCTGCCAGCCCTGGCAAGAAAGACAGAACCACCATCCCATCCCCTGGCACTGACTCTGAAACTGCTGGTGCTTCTCCTGCTACTGCTGGTGCTGCTGCTGCTGCTGGTGTTGCTGGTGCTGCTGCTGCTGGTGTTGCTGCTGCTGGTGTTTCTCCTGCTGCTGGTGCTGCTGGTTTTGCTGCTGGTGGTGCTTCTCCTGCTGCTGCTGCTGCTGCTGCTGCTGCTGCTGCTGCTGCTGCTGCTG
>BLBF01000006.1:30579313-30648352 GCA_015471245.1 Laticauda colubrina
TGCTGCTGCTGCTGCTGCTGCTGCTGCTGCTGCTGCTGCTGCTGCTGGTGTTGCTCCTCCTGGTGCTTC
This sequence comes from Laticauda colubrina, assembly GCA_015471245.1. Taxonomy (NCBI): domain Eukaryota; kingdom Metazoa; phylum Chordata; class Lepidosauria; order Squamata; family Elapidae; genus Laticauda; species Laticauda colubrina. Next base: position 30,579,383 of record BLBF01000006.1, read on the forward strand.
TCCTGCTGCTGCTGCTGCTGTGGTGGACCAGCCCCAAGGCCCTCAGAGCCCTGCTGGTGAAGCCCCTGAAGGCCCTGCTGCTGAAGGCCCTGCCAGAGGGAGGAAGAGGCAAGGGAAGGAGAAGGGAGAGAGGAAACAGTACGCCCTTTCCAAGGAGCATGAGGAGGAGGTTCTGGAATGGCTGATGGAGAACGAGTACCTGTGGAGAAAGGGCCACAGACTCTATCGCGACACCAAGAAGAAGCAGGCAGCTTGGAGAGACAAGGCAGAGAGCCTGGGGTACACTGCGGATGTCCTGGGATGGTGGAAGCACATGCACACCTGGTATGGCAAGCAACACCTGAAGAAATCTGGGCAGGCCGCTGTCAAGCTCATTGACTGGGAGATGTACGTCATGGCCAAGTGCAGCTTCCTGGAGAGTGAGATCCGCCACCGAGGAGCAGCCCCTCTGACAACCCTCTCCATCAAACAGCCCACAGACAGTCAATCCTCTTCCAGCCAGGAGGCAGCTACACAGTCCAGGCAGGTGTCTTCGGAGGGCCCGACGGCAGAGACCCCCCAGACAGCTGCACTCCCCATGCCAGAGGACGTGGAGGATCCCCTGTTATTAATAAAAGTTATTAATAAAGTTATTATTAAAGGTTAACTTTGCTTCACACACTGGGTTCATTTTTTTTTTCTTAATAAAGTGTTGGTGAAAATTTGAAAAAAGGGTTAAGCCTTTGCATGCTTGTGGAATGGGTAAGGATAGTTGTGGGATGGGTAAGGATAGTTGTGGGATAGGTAAGGATAGCTGTGGGATAGATAAACCTCCAGTTCAAGCATAGTGGGACTGTATGGTCCACCATCCCAGCTGCCACACATATGGCCTTTTTTTATCAATAATAATTTATTCATTGATCAACACATTTCAAAATAAACAAAGCTCTTTATTAATACCCTATTCGTTGTAGGGCCACTCAACATACATGGTACAATCTCATCAGTGTTATGAGACAGGCTCAAGGAAGCATCCATTAACCATCTATCATCCTGTCTTGCCACTCCACTGTTCCAGCTGGGGAGTTGCACCAGTGTCTCAGTAGGTTGCACTGCTTCTTCCCCTCACGTGAAGCTCTGTTGGGGCCTTGTACATCCACAGTGTCTATCAGGTTTCATCCTTGCCTCCATTCACCAGGCTCCATGTCCCAATAACCTTGTTGACGGTCCACAAGTCTGTTCTGCAACACTGGGTAGCGGGTGCGTATGAGATTGTGCAGGATGCAACAAGCTTCCATGATGCTCCTCACAGTCTGTGGGTGATGCTGCATGGTGGTGAGAAGTACCTGGAACCTGTTGGCCAGGATGCCAAAGGCGTTCTCCACCACCTGTCTTGCCCTGGACAGCCTGTAGTTGAAGATCCTTTCTTCACAAATGAGGTATTTGGAACTGTAGGGCTTCATGAGGTAGGTTCTGAGGGAGAAGGCATCATCACCCACGATGAATTTGGGCACATCTTGTGTGTCATTAGGTAGGGGGTCTGGATCTGGAAAACCTATGATGAGGTTGCGTTCCACCCATTCTTGAGGTCACTGGCATTGTATACCTGGCTATCTGAAGCTGAGCCGTTGCCTGAAGCATCGATGTAGATGAACTTGTAGTCAGCATCAACCATGGCAAAGAGGATGATGCTGAAGAAGCCCTTGTAGTTGTAATAATAGGACCCTGAGTTGGCTGGAGCTTTGCAGGCCACGTGCTTCCCATCTATGGCTCCAATGGTGTGGGGAAAGTTCCATCTCTGATACCACTGTTCTGCAACTTTCCTCCAGCCTTCTTCAGTGGTGAGACAATGGAGGAGCTCCTCCATGTATTCTTCGATGATGGCCTGCACCACTTCTCTGACCACTTTGCTGATGGTTTTGTGTGGCACCCTCCAGGCACACTGCATGTTTCTGTATGTGGTTCCAGAGGCCAGGTACCGCAGAGTCAGTGCCACCTTCAATCCAGGGTCAAGGTTGGGATGGAAGTTGGTGCTCGGCTTGGTCAACCTGGGTCTTAGACGGTCTACAATTTCATCAAACATAGCTGGTGGCATCCTCATGAAGTGATGGAATGTACGAGTGTATTCATTCCTGAGCTCCACCATCAGCTTGTCACACAGTCCAAACTCCATTCTTCTCCTGATCCATCCCTGGACCCACACAGCTCTTGAACGTCTCCTTCTTCTCCTTGCAAAGAAACGGTGAAACAATCTGAACAGGGCTTGGTTCTGGTGTTGAATGATCGCAGCCACCATAAAGACTATGTTATGATCCATGGTGGAGAACAATGTTCAAAATGTTTTGTGCAGCTCAAAACTTCTTGCGCAGATAAAATCTCAGTGGAAGGGTGCTCGACGGATAGAGTGTATGAAACACGTATGCAATGAGTACACAATGGATGCATCGCGTTTTCCAACAGATGACAAGCTTTTTTGTCCGTTTTACATCCTCTTTGCATCCGTTGGTGCAGTGGGACATGGGCTTAAATCAAAATATTTTAAACAAAATAAACATTTTTCTTCTCCTTTTGAGTTATATAGATGTTGGAGAGAACTTCATTGCCATGGTATTTGTTGGGTTTCTATCTACAGTTTTGTTTTGTTTTTTAAGCTCTAACATTGTAATTAATAAGTATTCCAAAGAGTTGTTTTGTTTAGCAGATCTGAATATTTTACAAGACTTTACCTTTGTGATCAAGTTTGACCCTCCTGTAAAATAAAATATATATTTAATTAGATTTATTGTCTTAAATGAAAAGTGTTGCAATATGTTAACTGTTCTTACAACCACCTCCAGGAGAAACTCAAAAAATTAGAATAACGTGCAAAAGTTAATGTATTTCAGTAATGCAACTTAAAAGGTGAAACTAATACATGAGATAGGCTCATTACATGCAAAGCAAGGTAGTTCAAGCCGTGATGTGTCATAATTGAGATGACTGTGGCTTACAGCTCATGAAAAACCCCAAATTCACAATCTCAGAAAATTAGAATATTGTGAAAAGGTTCAATATTCTAGGCTCAAAGTGTCCCACTCTAATCAGCTAATTCAGCCATAACATCTGCAAAGGGTTCCTGAGCCTTAAAATGGTCTCTCAGTCTGGTTCAGTAGGAATCACAATCATGGGAAAGACTGCTGATCTGACAGTTGTGCAGAAAACCATCATTGACACCTTTCATAGGGAGGGAAAGCCTCAAAATGTGATTGCAAAAGAAGTTGGATGTTCCCAAAGTGCTGGATCAAAGCACATTAATAGGAAGTTATGTGGAAGGGAAAAGTGTGGAAGAAAAAAGAACACAAGCAGTAGGGGAGAGGATTGTCAGGAAAAGGCCATTCAAAAGTGTTGGGGACTTTCACAAGGAGTGGGCTGAGGCTGGAGTCAGTGCATCAAGAGCCACCACACACAGACGGATCCTGGACATGGGCTTCAAATGTTGTATTCCTCTTGTCAAGCCGCTCCTGAACAACAAAGAACATCAGAAGCGTCTTACCTGGGCTCAAGAAAAACAGACCTGGTCCAAAGTCCTCTTTTCTGATGAGAGCAAGTTTTGCATCTCATTTGGAAACCAAGGACCCAGAGTCTGGAGGGAGAATGAAGAGGCACACACTGCAAGAAGCTTGAGGGACAGTGTGAAGTTTCCACAGTCTGTGTTGATTTGGGGAGCCATGTCATCTGCTGGTGTTGGTCCACTGTGCTTCATTAAGTCCAGGGTCAACTCAGCCATCTACCAGGGGATTTTGGATTATTTCATGCTTCCTTCCACAGACGAGCTTAATGGGGATGTTGACTTTATTTTCCAGCAGGACTTGGCACTTGCGCACATTGCCAAAAACACCAAAACCTGGTTCAATGACCATGGGATTATTGTGCTTGATTGGCCAGCAAACTCACCTGACCTGAACCTCATAGAGAATCTATGGGGCATTGCCAAGAGAAAGATGAGAGACATGAGACCGAACAAGGTAGAAGATCTGAAGGCTCCTATTGAAGCATCCTGATTTTCCATAATACCTCAGTAGTGCCACAGGCTGATTGCACAAGTCACGCTGCACTGAGGCAGTAATTGCTGCAAAAGGGGCCCAAACCAAGTACTGAGTACAAATGCATGCTTATACTTTTCAGAGAGACAATAGTGTTTCTATGTACAATTCTTGTTTTATTCATTGCACGTAATATTCTAATTTTCTGAGATTGTGGATTTGGGGTTTTCATGAGCTGTAAGCCATCATCATCACAATTATGACAAATCACAGCTTGAACTATCTTGCTTTGCATGTAATGCGTGTTATTTTTCATTTTCTGCCAGGGTAATACATTTGGATTTGAGATATTTAGAAGACAGGATAGTCTTTATTTTTTGTATTCTTCCTTCATTTTAATTTGTTAATTTTAATTAACATCTGACCTGATAGGATAAAGTGTCTTTTTGGGTTGCCTGTTCAACTTAGAATTTGCTGTGTTCTGTAATTGTTTATTTCTTAACATTCTGTATGTTTTCTGCAACAGTTAGAGACACAGTTTGATATAGTGGTTAATGCACCAGGTAGGAAACAGGGAGACTATAAATTCTAGTCTTACCTTAACCCAGCTGGGCAACTTTGGACCAGTCATTCTCTTGGAAGAAGACAATGGCAAACCACTTCTGAAATCTTGTCAAGAAAACTACAGGAACTCATCAAGGAAGTTGCCAGAAATAAACAGTGACCTGAAGGTACAAACATACAAAGTAACACTTCAATATGATGCTTGTGAGAGTTGTTCTATGTAAAGCCCATGTCACACTGCCCAACGGATGCAAAAAGGACACAGCGGACGAGCAAAATGTTCCATCTGTTGTTATCCGCTCTCAAAAGGGGCAAAAATTTGCATAATCGGAGCGGATAACACGGACGCATGAAGGACGCAGGGCAGATGCAAAGCGGATGCGGAACGGAAGCCCAGCGGATGGAAGCGGATGGGAGTGGATGGCACGTCCGCTAGGCTTCCGGGGGACCTCAGCAAAGCAGATGCGGAACGGATACAGCGGATGCATAACGGACGCTGAGCGGATGAAGTGGATGCACAGCGGATGCACAGCGGAAGCCTAGCAGATGCCTGGCGTTAATTGCGCATGCGGGGAGGATGCATTGCGTCAGCCCCGCGGATATAACGGAAGCAGCTCGGAAGCAGGTCGCCATTCAAAGGAAAGACCTGCTTCCAGACACATCGACTGCCTTGCCTGTCCTGCCTGCATGTCTACCTGCAAGCCTTGCTGCCAGCCTTGCTGCCAGCCTCCCTGCCAGCCTTGCTGCCAGCCTTGGTTCCTGCCAGCCTCCCTGCCAGCCAGCAACCCCACAACCATGTGGAAGCACAGCAAGCCTCAGCCATCTGCTGCCAGCCCTGGCAAGAGGGACAGGGCCACCATCCCATCCCCTGGCCCTCATTCTGGTTCTGCTGGGGCTTCTGCAGCACGGGCTCATTCTTCTGGGGCTGGGGCTTCTGCTGCTTCTGCTGCTGGAGGAGCTGATGACAAGCACTCCAGCACCAGCCACCTCCACAGCACCTGCACCTTTCAAGCCTGAGACTGAGCGACCAAGAGGAGTGCCAGAGAGTCATTTTTGTCTTATAGCTTGTTGTTAATAAAGTCTATTTTTGATTCACACACTTGCTTCATTTCTTTTTTTGAATAAAGTCTTGCTGGAAACTTTTAGAAATGGTTTAAGCCTTTGCTTGCTTGTGGGATGGGTAAGGATAGCTTTGGAATGGGTTAGGATACCTGTGGAATGGGTAATAGCTATGGGATGGGTTAGGATAGCAGTGGGATAAACATCCAGTGCAAGCATAGTGGGACTGTATGGTCCATCCTCCCAGGTGCTACACCTATGGCCCTTTATTATCAATAACAATATAATCAATCATCCACACATGTCAACATAAACACAACTCTTTATTAAACGCCCTGTTCATTTTAGGCCAACCCAACATACATGGCCCAATCTCATCCGTGTGATGAGACAGGCTGAGGGAAGCATCCATTAAGCATTTACCATCCTGTCTTGCCACCCCACTGCTCCAGCTGGGGAGTTGCACCAGTGTTTCAGGAGGTTGCGCTGCTTCTTCGCCTCATGTGAGGCTCTGTTGGGGCCTTGTACATCCTCAGTGTAGATCAGGTTTTGCGCTTGCCTCCATTCCCCAGGCTCCATGTCCCCATTGCCTTGTTCATGGTCCACAAGCCTGTTCTGCAAGACTGGGTAGCAGGTGCGCATGAGATTGTGCAGGATGCAGCAAGCTTCCACGATCCTCCTCATGGTCTCTGGGCTATGCTGCATGTTGGTGAGAAGTACCTGGAACCTGTTGGCCAGGATGCCAAAGACGTTCTCCACCACCCGCCTTGCCCTGGACAGCCTGTAGTTGAAGATCCTCTCTTCACGGGTGAGGAGTCTGGAAGTGTAGGGCTTCATGAGGGAGGTTGTGAGGGAGAAGGCATCATCCCCCACGATGAAGTAGGGCACATCTTGCGTGTTGTTGGGCAGCGGGTCTGGATCTGGGAAGCCCACCATGAGGTTGCTTTCCAGCCCCTCCTTGAGGTGACTGGCATTGTATACCTGGGCATCTGAAGATGAGCCGTTGCCTGAAGCATCGATGTACACGAACTTGTAGTCAGCATCGACCATGGCGAAGATGGTAGTTGTGATAAGTGGACCCCGACTTGGCTGGCGCTTTGCAGGCCACGTGCTTGCCATTGATGGCTCCAACGGTGTGGGGGAAGTTCCACTTCTGATACCACTGCTCTGCAACTTTCTTCCATCCTTCTTCAGTGGAGGGGCACTGGAGGAGCTCCTCCTTGTATTCTTCGATGATGGCCTGCACCACTTCTCTGACAACAAAGCTGATGGTGCTTGGTGGCACCCTCCAGCCGTACTGCATGCTCCTGTAGGTGGTCCCTGAGGCCAGGTGGCACAGAGTGAGTTCCACCTTGAGCCCAGGTTCCAGGCTGGGCGGGAAGTTGGTTTTTGTCTTGGTCAACCTGGGTGTCAGGCGCTGCACAACTTCATCAAACATGGCTGGAAGCATCCTCATGAAGTTCTGGAACGCCCAAGTGTCTTCGCTCCTGAGCTCTCCCATCAGCTTGTTGTACAGTCCGTCCTCTGCTCTTCTGGCGAACCATCTTTGGACCCAGACTTTTTTGGGTGCCTCCTTTTCTTCCCATAATAGAGGTCACAGAGCCTGTAGATGGTTTCGCACTGTTGCAGAAGGATGGTGGCTGATGAAAGGACTTTGTCACAATCCACGGTGGACATGACCAGATGCTGTGGAAGAGGAAGAGTCAGATGAAGGCTGCAGAGGTCTGCACAGCTTGGCTGCTGTTCTGAAAGTGAGATGCAAGTGAGTTGCTCCTCCTTTTTATAGGCAGTATAGGTGTCCCCTTGCATCCTCTAGGCATCCTCTAGTCATCCTGCAGACATGCTTAATATCCGAGATAGGTCCCCTCTGCAAACGTTTTTTTCATTTTAAATGCTTTGTTTCCGCTTGGCATCTGTTCTGCATCCATTCTGCATCTGTTCTGCGTCCATTCCGCTTCCTCCCTGCATCCGAGCGGATGCGTAGTGGATGCCTGGCGGATATAGCGGATGCGTAACGGATGCATAATGGATGCATAGCGGATGCGTAGAGGATGCAGAACGGACAAACTGGATACATTTTCCGCGCAAAAGTTTTGGGCAGCCCAAAACTTTCTGAGCGGATGAAACGTCAATAAACGGATGCTGGACGGATAGAGAGGAAGCCAAACGGAGGCAGTGAGTACATCGCATTTTCAAACGGATGGCAAGGTTTTTTGTCCGTTTTATATCCTCTTTGCATCCGTTGGTTCAGTGTGACATGGGCTTTAAAGAATACAGACTGCTTGGGTATCATTATATTTCACACAAGTTATTTATAACATTTTCATAGAAACCACAAATCCATCTGAGGAGAATGACAGAGTTTTGCACTGGAAAATGAAGATAATTAACTAACAGTCTTCTTTTTTCTGTGCTTATTTATAATGTAGTGCAACATAAACATTGTACCTTCTCAAGGCTGTCAGAGTTAGGAAAAAGGCTACTTTTCAGGTCAGGTTTTTTTTTTCTGGACCACATGCAGATTGAATATATATACAATGTATGCCACCTTTATTATTTCAATCTTACATTTATATTCCCTGTGGTATTCAGTGTAGTACAATTCATACTTAATAAATCATGGCGAAATAAATAAATGCCTAACTTTAAGAAGATGAAATTGCAATTAAGAGCTTGTGTCATTGCAAGGTTGAAAGTTCTGGGCAGAGATTGTTGATTAATTAAATCATTTTTAAAAATCCTAGAAAATGCAAACAAGGTCAAAGACAACTTTTAGGTTTTTAAAAACAACACTTTATAGCTAACATACAAATAAAAATCTTCCTCAAACCACTCATTTACCATTCTTTATTGCATTTATTATTATGAAGCTTTGTATTATACATTATTTCTAGATGAAGGAATTTCTCTGTGGAGACAATAAAGACTAAGTAATTTATCTTTGTAGAATCCATCACTGCTTTCATGTAAACGTAAAGGATGGCTGGGCAAACCTTTGCTAGAATGTAGTGCATTTTTCTATTTATTTATTTATTGTTTTTTTTTTCAATGCTAGTCCAGTAACTTGACTGACCTTATTGGTTAGGACTTTCTAAGGGTATGAGATGATTGCTGTAACTTTTTAGCTATCTGAATGCTTAAAATATCAGAAATAGCTCTTAAAAAACCAGAAATATATAATAAATTTGTCACCAAATTTTGGCACAGTGTTCGAAGTGAATTTCAAGAGTAATAATTAAAAAAACAGTTTGGAAACCATGGATGCCTTATGGATTATGTGTTTAAATTATTAAAATATATTACAGAACAGTAGAATTTAAGGAGACCATATTTATAATTATATAACTCTGCAGTATATTATATAACTCTATATGAGATGTGCTAGATATGTATTTACATTTGTACAAAAAAAACCTCACCTTCCATTTGTTATGGGGCACAAGGGCTCAGCAGTTAAAAACACTGTCAGCTAGAAAGCTGATGGCCCAGATTCAAGACCTAAGCACAGTGCAATGAGGTAAGCTTCAATTATTTGCCACAGCTCCTGCACACCTAGTAATTCAAAACCATGGAAATGTGAGAAGGTAAATTGGTGCCATATCAGTGGGAATGTAACAACATTCCATCCATGATGCTGGCCACCTGACCATGGAAGTGTCTTCAGACAACATTGACTCTCTTAGCTAAGAACAAGACATAGGTACCATTTCCTTGGGTCAGAAACAGGGAAATATTTACCTTTACCTTTTATTATTTATTTACACAATATCTTACACATGCTTGCTAAACTCAAAAAATAATAAAATCCATTATTGATCCATGTTAAATATATGTAATGGTAGCAGGATTTTAACTCAAAATTATTATCACTGAAAATTATGTCTTTGATTTTGGCTTTGAAGCTAAAAACAATCCTGGGCTATTCCTAAAAGACAGAAGAAACCAAAGTACCAAAACTACAGTATATTTAATTGTTTTGAAACTAATCAAATTTGGTACTCAATGTATTTTGATGCAAAAAAATTGTTTCAATGTTTGTTTGGTACTCAATGCACAACCTAGAACTTGTTGGTGTCAGCTACCTTGTGGCTCATCACATTATTCCTTATAGGAAAGTTTGTTTGATAATTGTTTTTATCCTCACTACAGCTCCCAGAACCAATTAACAAATTAACTATGAATACTGCATAATGTTAGTTTAAGTACTATTATAAACAGTTTCTCTACTAAGCAGAATTCAAAAAAATTGGATCCAGTGGGCTTCTAAAAATCCAATGTATTTATAGTTCTTTCCAGATATATACCTGAAATATTTTGTAAAACTATGGAAACTCTATGGCAAATGTTGCTTCCACCACAGTGTGGGGTAAGAGAAGCATCAGGCTTCCACATTTGCCATGAGTTATTTATTAGGGAGTGGCACAAAGTTATTTGTCTTAGATTATTGACCTTTGCCTTAGTGTGTTTGTGGTTAGTGCCTACTGTTTTGGTACAAATTGGAATTAATTCCAGAATTTGTAAACTCTTTTTTTATCCAGAAGAAAATAATTTTAGTGTAGATAAGCTAGCCAAAAACAAGATACAAAATAACCTGGTCACACAGATACACATGAATATTACAGGTAGCATCATCAACAAAAGATGTCAGTTTATAAGAACAGAGAAAATATATTTACATATCAAAATCACTTAGAATAAACTGCCAAAAGCTTTCTTTTTTAATTGATGGATAATTTGAAGGTAGTAGATACATGACAACAAAAAATAGTAATTCTGGAGAATATATCTACTTTTCAGAAAGTCATATCTTTTCCAAGAATAGATGCTGTCTAGATCTCAAAAAAGTTAGCTACCAAGATCTCTAAAATAGAGATTCTACAAAATACTTTTTTTCTGAATATAACCCTATGAGTTTGGTTTAGAAAAAAAAATCTATTTTTGGATGGATGTTAAATGAAACATTCTTACCAAAGGAAGTAAAGGGGAAAAATAGTGAAATGAAATTAAGAAGATTTTGTGAAAATAATCAAATTATATTTTTTCCAACATCAAAATCTAGTGTCTTAATTTCATTTTTTTCTCTTTCATGCAAAAAGTCAGGAAAGGGTTTCCAGTAAGAATTAAACTTAAACCATATCTTTTCTCAAATCAAAGCTGTTAATTTGGCTAACTCAATAAGTTCCACCATCTTTATTATCTTCCATTGTGGATAAAATCAAATATTTCCATCCTTGGAATAACCCAAAGATGCTTTTTCAAATAACAAATATATTTTCTTTGTTTTTTCCTGAAGATGTTTTGCTTTTCACCCAAAAAGCTTGTTCAGAATGGAAGTAGCTTCTTATATGAGAAGCAAAGAAACTTCTTAGATGAAAAGCAAAATGTCTTAATATAATTACATTAAAATAGAATAAAGTTCATATTTACCATAGTATTACCAAGAATTTTACCTTCTTCTCTGCCTCAAAGTCTGGGGTTTTTTTCATCAATTCTATTTGATAATGTAACTTTGTAATTTTGTTACTTTTTGTCTTTTGTTTGTCAACCTTAAAACCTGCTAGTGTACCAAATTATTTTAGTGTTACCATTGATATTTTAATTCCCTTTATTTAAAGGGTCTTCTAAAATCAGCAATGTCATTTGCAACGGTTCTTAGTTTATAAGTCTCTCATTAATCTTTAGGCACATAATTCTCTCATCCTGTGTTATATCTTTTTTCAGCATGTAAAGAAATAAGATAAACAGAAGGGAGAACATTGGGCATCTTTGTCTTTATGGTCTTGTATTTCACATGAATTATTTAAACCTGCATTAATGACTATTTAAGCTTTCTGTGAAATAGAAAACAAGTTTATCAACTTTATACAGTTATCCCTGAAGTTCATATCTTCCAAAACTTCAGATAGAAAAGTCCAATTCAAATTGTCAAAAACTTTCTCTGCATCTAAAACCATTAATGTCACTTGTTTTTCATTAGACTGTTCAAATATTTTAAAATATCCAGTGAAGTTCTAACATTGTCCTTTGACTGTCCTTTAGATAAAACCCCCCTCAAGTCCTCATAAATAAATTACTGCATTTTTTAAAAAAATCAACCAGTTGGAATTCTTGTATTTAACTTATAATCATTATTCAGCAAGAACTTATTTTTCTTCTGTTAGTTGATGTCCAATGATCAGAGAATGGCTGAACAAGTGTTCTTGGCAAGATTTTTTAATATTGTTTTGCAATTGCCTCCTACCTACAAATGAGAGAAAGTCACTGAGCCAAGGTCACTTTAAGGCTTCATGCCTTAAAGGCCTGGTCCCACTGCACCAACGGATGCAAAGAGGATGTAAAACATTAAAAAAAAGCTTGCCATCCATTGGAAAACGCTATGCGTATGTGTATTCACTGCAAATGTGTTTCATATGCTCTATCCATCAAGCATCCATCCACTGCAATTTCATCCGCGCAAGAAGTTTTGAGCTGCACAAAACTTTGTGAACAGATGAACTGCGTACGATGTACATCCGCGACATATATGGGCAACAAATGTTCTATGTCCGTTATCATCCGTTAAACGTCCGCTGTATCCTCTCTGCATCCTCTGGCCATCCCCTCAACTCACATCCGCTGCAGCTGAAAATGGAAAGAGGGAGGAAACAAAAGGTACACGGAACATCTACACAGTGTTAGTAGCACGGAAATAGAAAGGATGTAAGTGTATGCATCTCATATATAAAGGATTCAAAACGGACAAAACGTTTGTATCTGGGATGTATCTTGTGTCTTTAGGATGTCTGGAGTATGTCTAGAGTATGTAGAAGGACACCTAGCGGACAACCGATATTTTCTATAAAAAGGGGGAGAAAATCATCTGGATCTCAGTATGAGTCCAGTATCCGTGGTGTAGAGATCTCTTCACCCTTGGTCTTGGTCTTCAACATCATCAATTGTTCTCCAACATGGATGATAACACAGTCCGTATGATGGCTGTGCTCATTTATCACCAGAACGAAAACCTGTTCAGACTGTATCAAGTTTTACCCCAAAAGGAGAAGAAGGAAACGGCCAAGAGCTGTGTGGTCCAAGGATGGATCTTGAAAAGAATGGAGTTTGGATATATGACCAGTTGATGATGGAGCTGAGGAATGAAGACCCTCATGCATTCCATCACTTCATGAGGAGCCACCAGCCATGTTTGATGAACTTGTAGAGCATCTGAGACCCAGGTGGACCAAGCCTAGCACCAACTTCTGTCCCAACCTGGACCCTGGACTGAAGGTGGCACTGACTCTGCAGCACCTGGCCTCTGGAACCACATACAGAAACATGCAGTATGCATGGAGGGTACCACACAACACCATCAGCAAAGTGGTCAGAGAAGTGGTACAGGCCATCATTGAAGAATATGTGGAGGAGCTCCTCAGGTGCCCCACCACTGAACAAGGCTGGAGAAAACTTGAAGAAGAGTGATATCAGAGGTGGAACTTTCCCCACACCATTGGAGCCATAGATGGGAAGCAGGTGACCTGCAAAGCTCCAGCCAACTCAGGGTCCACTTATTACAACTACAAGAGCTTCTTCAGTATCATCCTCTTTGCCGTGGTTGATGCTGACTACAGGTTCATCTACACTGATGCTTCAGGCAATGGGTCAGCTTCAGATGGCCAGGTATACAATGCAAGTGACCTCAAGGAAGGGCTGGAACGCAACCTCATCATGGGTTTTCCAGGTCCAGACCCCCTACCCAATGACACACAAGATGTGCCCTACTTCATCGTTGGTGATGACGGGTTCACCCTCAGAACCTACCTCATGAAGCCATACACTTCAAGATACCTCACCTGTGAAGAGAGGATCTTCAACTACAGGCTGTCCAGGGCAAGACGCCTTTGGCATCCTGGCCAACAGGTTGTAGATACTTCTCACCACCATGCAGCATGACCCAGAGACTGTAAGGAGCATCATGGAAGCTTGCTGCATCCTGCACAATCTCATGTGCACCCGCTACCCAGTGTTGCAGAACAGACTTGTCGACCATCAAAAAGGGAATGGGGACATGGAGCCTGGTGAATGAAGACAAGGACATAACCTCATAGACACTGTGGATGTACAAGGCCCAAACAGAGCTTCACGTGAAGGGAAGAAGCAGCACAACCTCCTGAGACACTGGTGCAACTCCCCAGATGGATCAGTGGAGTGGCAAAACAGGATGATAGTTGATTAATGGATGCTTCCTTGAGCCTGTCGCATAACACTGATGAGATTGTGCCATGTATGTTGAGTGGTCCTACAATGAATAGGGCATTAATAAAGAGCTTTGTTTATTTTAAAATCTGTTGATCAATGAAAAAATTGTTATTGATAATAAAGGTCCATATGTGTGGCAGCTGGGATGGTGGACCATACAGTCCCACTATGCTTGCACTGGAGGTTTATCTATCCCACAACTATCCTTACCTATCCCACAAGCATGCAAAGGCTTAACCATTTTTTAAAAGTTTTCACCAAAACTTTATTCAGTAAAAAAAATGAACCAAGTAAACTAAATGTCTTAAGCAAAGATAACCTTTATTAAGTTTCTTAGATAAACTTTATGACTTTCTTAAATAAGCAAAATGAACCAAGTAAACCATATTAAGTGTGTTAAGCAAAGATAACCTTTCTTAACTTTCTTAGGTAAACTTTATGACTTTATTAAATAAGTAAAATGAACCAAGTAAACTGTATTAAGTGTCTTAAGCAAAGATAAATTTATTAGGTAAACTTTATGACTGTATTAAATAAGCAAAATGAACCAAGTAAAGTGTCTTAAGCAAAGATAAACTTAACAAGTAAACAACTCAGTCTCTGACACTATTCTCAGTCACTCTGACTCATGTCCATGGTCTCAGCTGTTAAGTGGGCAGGGACTGTGGAGTTGGCTGTGGAGTTGGCTTGAGTGCTGGTCTGAGGCACCATTGCTTGGCCCCGAGGGTACAACAGGTGGTGGTGTGTTCAGGAAGCTATCCGAGAGCTGACTCAGTCCCGTGAGGTTGAGAGGCCCTTCATCAAGGACTTGAGATGTCAGGCCCAATACTGATGACAGATTGTCCGTTGACGGGCTTGGCTGTGGGGTGTAGGAAGGAGGAGTGTAGTGGGGCTGTCTGGTCTGCAGCTGGGTGAGGACAGGTGTCTGTGGCGTCCGATGAACCTGGGCCTGGACTGGGAAGTTCTGCTTGTGCTGTGGGAAGTCCTGGTAGTCGTAGCCTTGGTAGGTGAGGGGCTGTTGAAAGCCGTGGAAGGGCTGTGACATCGCCTGGGGTGGAGGAGCAGACCTGGACTGGGTAGGAGCAGCTTCAGCTGGGCCTTGAGGGTTGTGCAGAAGTGCTGTGATCTTCGGCTTCATCACCTGGTACTGGGCCTCGGGCAGGTCCCTCAGGGTCTGGCTCACATAGGTAATGAAGGTGTTCCAGGCCGAGGATGCTCTGTCACTGTGGACCAGCTGAGAGAGAAGTTCTGTGCTGGTCTTCATTGTGTCCCTGATCTCCAACAGCACACTGTGGTCCTGGCCCTCCACTCTGCCTCTCTGCCTGCATCCTCTGGAGCTGGGGGTGGGGATGGGGGTGTGTTGGCCTCTGGGGGCTGCTGCTTCTTCCTCCATTTGTGACAGCAGAGCGTCATCCTCCATGGGATCCTCCAAGTCTGCCGGCATGGGGAGTGCAGCTGTCAGGGGGGTCTCTGCTGTGGGGCCCTCAGAAGACACCTGCCTGAATAGGGTAGCTGGCTCCTGGCTGGAAGAGGACTGGCTGTCTTTGGGCTGTCTGAGGGAGAGGGGTCTCAGAGGGGCTGCTCCTCGGTGGTGGATCTCACCCTCCAGGAAGCTGCACTTGGCCATGATATACATCTCCCGATCAGTGAGCTTGACAGCGGCCTGCCCGGATTTCTTGAGGTGTAGCTTGCCAGACCAGGTATGCATGTGCTTCCACCATCCAAGGAGTACTTCTGCTGTGTACCCCAGGCTCTCTGCCTTGTCTCTCCAAGCTGCCTGCTTCTTCTTGGTGTCCCGATACAGTCTGTGGCCCTTTCTCCAGAGGTACTTGTTCTCCCTCAGCCATTCCATCACCTCATCCTCATGCTCCTCAGAAACGGTGTACTGTTTCCTCTCTCCCTTCTCCTTCCCTTGCCTCTTCCTCCCTCTGGCAGGGGCCTCAGCAGGGCCTTCAGGGGCTTGAGCAGCAGGGCCTTCAGCAGCAGGGCTTTGAGGGCCTTGGGGCTGGTCCACCACAGCAGCAACAGCAGCAACAGCAGCAGCAGCAGCTTCAGAGTCAGTTCCAGGGGTGTGTTAAGCCCGGGTTCCCCAACCAGGGTTAGGTAGACAAGCTAAACAGAATGTGCAGCGTTAGTCAGATAGGCACACAGATAAATGAGTGAGCTAAGCTTGTATGTTTATTAACATACAGTAAAAATAACAGATACGCTTGTGCTATCAAGAATATAGTTTATTCTATTATAAATTCATGGCACAGTCAAATAACAGTCCAATAGTCATGTATCAAGTAGTCAGTCCATTCAGGGATATTCAGTTAGCAAAGTCCATTTGTCAGTTCACTTACAAATCAGTCCTTTGTTGTCTCTCCCGTTCGAGCAATGCAGTCTTGATTCCAAGCAGTAATCAGGGATCATCAAAGCCAGAGTGAGCAAGCTGTAGACTTGCTACTTTTATAGTGTTTTCATAACCACTCCCTTAATTACTATTCCACAGTTAAAGCTGCAGACACTTTAACATACACAACTATGATTCATAGTTATTATTTCACCTAAACCAGTTAGGGTAAACAATGTTATCCCTAACATTCTCCCCTTTTAGGTTAAATAATAACTATGAATCATTTGCATCTTTAAATTATATTTTTCACAACTCTCTTTAAACTTAGTTGCTCCTTGAGCTTTTGTAAATTGGTCTGCAATGTTTTCTTCTGTCATGCAGTATTCCAATTTAATTAGTCCATTCTTCACTGATTCTCTAACATTTAAATATCTTAAATCAGTATGTTTTGATCTAGTTTTTACAGCAATACTAGAAGCAAACTTTATAGCTGCTTGGTTATCCTCGTACACAATAATGGAATCTTTTACAGTTATACCCATGTCTAATAATAACTGTTTGTACAAAATCAAGTCAGTGCATAATAATGACAGACATGAAAATTCAGCTTCCATCGTGGACAAGCTAATATGCTGTTGTCTGATTGACCTCCACCCTATTAGTGTCTTACCAAATAATATAGCCATCCCAGATGTTGATTTTCTAGTGTTTATATCAGTTGCAAAACTTGCATCTGCATAAGCACTAAGACTCAAATCATCCTTTGGTTCTATATACAATGCATGGTTCATTGTTCCTTTTAGATATCTTAATATTCTTTTTAATGATTGCCAATGACATTGTTTTGGATCTGAATTAAAACGTGCCAGCTGATTTACACTATAAGCTATATCTGGCCTTGACCAATTGCTTATATATGATAAGCTACCAATCAAAGATTGATATATGGACTTATCAAATTTGGGACTTTGATCATTAGTTTGGCAAACTTCCTGACTCATTGGAGTCTTTGCCAGTTTACAAAGTTCCATTTTAAACTTTGTAAACCATTAAACGTTTTAATTAATTGGCAAATTTTATCTTCTTGAGATATCTTAAAACCATTATTTGTTTTATTAATTGTCAATCCTAGATACCTTTTAATTTCACCTAAGTGCTTTATTTTTATCTTTTTGGCTAATAATGATATAATCTCATTAGCTTCATTATTAGTCTTAGTTATCAAAGCAATATCATCTGTAAATAATAATAATAATGACACCGTTCCATTATTTTCTCTTTTAAACACACACGGATCTGCTAAACCAGATTTAAAACCTATATTGTTTAACTCTTTCACAATATATTGGTTCCACTCAAACCCAGATTGTTTCAACCCGTAAAGACTCTTTTTGAGTTTCCAACAATCATTACTATTTACTTTATTGTCTTTTATACCAATTGGTTTTCTTAAATATATAGTGTGCTGCAATGGTGCTTGTAGATAAGCAGTTTCTACATCTAAATGGTTAATGGCATAGTTTTTCTTAGCTGCCCACACTAATGCTGCTCTTAAAGATGTTGCTTTAAGGCTTGGTGCAAAAACTTCATCGTAATCAGATGCAGTTTGATTAAATCCTTGAGCTACTAACCTAGCTTTATGGGTAACAGTCCCATCATTTCCAGTTTTTACTTTAAATATCCATTTGCACCCAATGGATTTTTCTCCTGGAGGTAATTTGACATCTTCATACACTTTCATTACCTTTAATGAATTTAGTTCTTTTTCCATTGCCTTTTGCCAATTTTCCTGATCCTTAGCAGGATACATCCTAAGTTCATCTACACTAGTTGGAACTTTAGTTACTTGGCAAACTATACTTGCTTGATACCTATCAGGTGGTCTAGTTACACGTGTAGTACGTCTAGGTATTATAGGACTTACTGGTGGACTTTCATTTATTAATTGTTCTTGATTATGTAACTCTTCCTGATCAACTATTTCCTCTTGTTCTGGTCCTATTTGCTCTTCGTGGACTTCTTCTTTAATTGGACTCTTCTTATAGCTAATCTGATCTTTCTGCCTTTTGTAGGGTTCAATAATTACTTCATTATTTAAATCTTCCTCTAATCTATTCCATCCTACATGTTCTAGGAATTTTGCACTAGCACTGGTGTAAACTCTAGATGTACCTGGTTCCCAGAATCTATAAGATCTATGATTAGATGTATATCCTACAAAAATTAATCTTTTAGCTCTATGCTGTCCTTTGTGTCTAAGTTGTGTAGGGATATGCACCCATGCTGGTGCTCCAAATGTGTGTATGTAACTTAAATCAGGTTTTGTACCATGCCACAGTGTGAATGGTAATTCACCTGTTGTTGAATTAACAACATTATTTAATATATGATTACCACACATTATTGCTTCTCCCCATAAATTGTCAGGTAATCCTGAATCAGACATCATAGTTCGTGCCATTGATTGTAATGTTTGGCCTCTTCTCTCTATAAAGGCATTATGTTGAGGCCTATATGGTGCAGACATTTTATGTTGAATACCTAACATTCTTAGTCTGTTCTGAAATTTATTATTTGTAAATTCTGTACCATTATCTGTTATGAGAGTTACTAATTTCTTTTTAGTTTTTCTTTTTATGCAAATTTTATCCAATTAAATAGATTTTGATATGTTTCAGTTTTGCTCTTCATTAAATAGCAAAACCCATATCTAGAATAGTGGTCCATTATACTTAGTATGTAGCGAGCTGCTCCTACACTTGGTTTTTTCGGACCTATTAAATCAGCAAATACTACTTCTAAAGGCTCTTTAGTAGTAAATCCATCAACTCTATTAGCCGGTATAACCCTGCTCTTATTTTGATTACAGGCATTACATTGCAAATACTTATTACAAGATTTCAAACTTATTCCCTTAGATAATTCAACAGTTTTCTTAAGCATTTTAAAATTTAAATGCCCTAGCCTTCGATGTAACAAGTGAATACATTTGTCATGAGGTTTCTTATTTTCATAAATTGTGTTAGCCACCTTTAAACCATCATCATTTAACACATATAATTCACCTCTTAAAGATGCAGTAATTCTCTTATCTTCTTTTTCAATGATGCAGTTATCTCCCCTAAATGTAACTACATATCCTAGTTTAACCAAAATTCTAACTGAAATTAAATTAAACTTAAGTTGTGGTACATATAACATTTTTACATTCTCTTTTATAAAAGAACAATATGCTATACCTTGACCTTTAGCTTTCAGTTTCCAGCCATTGGCTAACGTTATCTGCTGTGTACTCCGGGACATTTTAATAAAATTTTTGTTATCATTTGTTATACAATGGGATGCTCCACTGTCAACCAGCCACAAATTATTTTTTACAGCTCCGCTAGTATACATGGCCAACTCCAAACTTTTATTTATTTCTTGATGATTTTTAGTATTCTGGCCAGCGTTCTGGCGCTTTGCCTTTTTACAAAATCTTGCCAAATGTCCTCTTCCTCCACAATTAAAACACTTTTTAATTGCGTATGCAGTAGGAGATTCATTATCTTCTTTTTGAGGTTGCTTCCTTCCTAATTCATCTCTTTCAAGCCTTCTTCTGGCCTCTTCGATCAATCTGCCAGTTATATCAGTTAAAGTTAAATTTTCCTTTGGCAAAATTTCAAGTGAAGTTACGTAGTTATCATAACTTTCATCAAGGGAAGATAGAATTATGTAAACTTGGTGTAGTTCAGAGAAAATAAGTTCTTTCTCGTGTAGTTCTTTAAAAATGCTTTGCATAGTTTTTAAATGACTCAGCATATCACCATTTGTTTGGAGATGCGTCCTGAAAAGCTTCCGTGTTAGATTTATGTGAGCACCAACATTATCTCGAACATAAATCCTCTTCAGTTTCTGCCAACACCCAACAGCCGTTTTCTCTCCGTGGATATAAACAAGCTGTTGATCAGTTAAGGTTAACCCAATTATGCAAATGGCTTGTTGATTTTTATGCATAAATTCTTCTATCTTTAGTCTGTCTTCCTCATCCTCTGGATCCCATTCTTCTACATTTGGTGGATTTTCAATTATGTTCCACAGACCTTCACTTCGTAGAAGTAGACTACATTTTGTAGACCATGATACATAGTTTGTTCCATCCAGCTTGGATATAAGGGACAAACTTTGTAGATTGACTTGTGCCATGTTTTCTTATATGGATATAAAAATATAATTAATAAAACACAGCTGTCTGTTTACTGTAATGTATAACAACACAAACTCTCACTTTTTACATAAATCTGTTTTATCCTATTTAAACTGACTTTGCAGCCTCTGGGCCCATAACCAGTGTTAAGCCTGGGTTCCCCAACCAGGGTTAGGTAGACAAGCTAAACAGAATGTGCAGCGTTAGTCAGATAGGCACACAGATAAATGAGTGAGCTAAGCTTGTATGTTTATTAACATACAGTAAAAATAACAGATACGCTTGTGCTATCAAGAATATAGTTTATTCTATTATAAATTCATGGCATAGTCAAATAACAGTCCAATAGTCATGTATCAAGTAGTCAGTCCATTCAGGGATATTCAGTTAGCAAAGTCCATGTAGAATATCCTATGTCAGTTCACTTACAAATCAGTCCTTTGTTGTCTCTCCCGTTCGAGCAATGCAGTCTTGATTCCAAGCAGTAATCAGGGATCATCAAAGCCAGAGTGAGCAAGCTGTAGACTTGCTACTTTTATAGTGTTTTCATTACCACTCCCTTAATTACTATTCCACAGTTAAAGCTGCAGACACTTTAACATACACAACTATGATTCATAGTTATTATTTCACCTAAACCAGTTAGGGTAAACAATGTTATCCCTAACAGGGTGGGATGGTGGTTCTGGCTTTCTTCACCTTGCCAGGGCTTGAACAAGTAGGCATGGGCTTCCTCTTCTTGCCTGACTGATGAACCATGGTGTTCCTGCAAGATGTATGTGGCAGCTCGTCTTTCCCCTGTATGCTGACTGCGTGCGTGCTGCATCCTTTTATATCTGCGGAGCTGATGCAATTCATACTCCCCGCATGCGCAGTGAACGCTTTTCATCCAATATACATCCGCGCGGCATCCCCTTTGTTTCCTATAGGCGTCCGTGATGCATCCGTTTCATCTGCTATGTATCTGCCCCTTCCGCTATGCGTGCACTTCAAAATTCTTCCCCGGAACCCCTTCAGAGGTGTCATCCACTTCCATCCGCTGTCATCCGCTAGGCTTCCAATGAACATCCGTTTAACATTCCCGCTACATACTACCCACGTCTGTTCTTTTCTATTCTTTTCCATTCTTTTTAATGCAAATTTTCGCCACTTTTTGGAGCGGATGACAACGGATGGAGCCACCCCTAAAATTTTGCTCGTCCACTGTGTCCTTTATGCATACGTTTTGCATCCATTGGCCAGTGGGACCAGGCCTTCAGTGGAAGTAGAACTCACAATCTCCCAATTTCTAGCCTGATTCCTTAACCACTATAACATACTTGCTCTTATTCAGTAATGATATTGAATCTTATTGAAGTAAAATCTCATCTTTATTTAAATGTTAATACTACATTTGCATCTATCCAAGTCTCAGGGATCTTTCTTCTATATAAAATTGAAGTATTGTCTTGCAAAGTTTGCATAAATTCATCCTCATGGCACTTATAATATGAGCCCAATAATTTATCTGATTCAGATCCCTTTCCTGGTTTAATTTTTTTCTACAGCTTCAGCAACTTCTCTTATTGTTATACTATAGATTCATTCATTTTTTGTAGTTTCTATCATTTTTTAATAGTCATCTGTTTTCTCCTGAGAAATATCAATTTAAATTGGAATAATATTGACAAATGATTTTGTGTTCATTAATACAATAGTTCTGTGTTGTAATATCAATAGTTCTGTGTTGTAATATCCAGTATCATTTTTTCTTTTTCTTTTCTTATTTTTTCCCTCAGCCATTTGACTGGTTTATTTGCTAATTCATTTTTTTCATCACACATTCATTTTTATTACCATTTCTCTTACAGTTAAAATTGATAACTTTCGCTATAAAAGTTTAAACTGATGAGAGCTGTTTATCTTCCCTGAGGAGTACTTTAATTCTCCTTTTCTTTTTAAATGTCATCTAAAATAGCCTATATTTTGTCTTGGCTCTTCTTTTTAAGTTTGATTGATATAGACTCTAATAAATGCTTTACTTGCATACCAAACTATTCTTAAACAGTACTCTTATTTAGGCTATTTAAAATTTGTCTGAAAATGTCAACATCTCCAAGAGAGATTTTAGTTTATCGCCAGTTTTAGTTCTTCATTTAGATTCATAATTTTAAGCAATGAGGACATTAAGTAACATTTTTAAACAATGGGACCATCAAGTAAAACTGTGGCTTAAATTATTGTAATGATATTTTATGTACATTTGGAACATTCCTTTATACAGATTGATCTCAACTTACAACAGTTTGTTTAGTGATCATTTGAAGTTACAATAGCACTAAAAAAAGTGATTTGTGGCCATTTTTCACACTTACAACCATTGCAGCATCCCCATGTTTATGTGATTTACGTTTGGATGCTTGACAATATGCATGTATTTATGACGATTGTGGGTCCCAGTGTCTAGCAGATTAACAGAGTTGGAAGGGACCATGTAGGTCATCTAGTCCAAGGTCCAGTGATGAAACTGCCACAACTTCTGAAGGCGAGCTGTTTCACTGGTTGATTGTTCTCACTGTCAAAAAAATTCTTCTTACTTCTAAGTTGAATCTCTCCTTGATCAGTCCATTATTCCTTGTCTGGCCTTCAGGTGCCTTAGAAAATAGCTTGGCCTTCTCTGGTGGGTGGCAGCTCCTCAAATATTGGAACACTGTTATCATGTCTCTCCTGGTCCTTCTCTTCCCTTGACTCGTCATGCCCAGTTCCTGTAACCCTTTCTCATATGTTTTAGTCCCCAATCATCTTGGTTGCTCTTCTCTGCACTTTTTCTAGAGTTTCAACAAAACTGGATACAGTAATCTAGGTGTGGTCTTATAGAGTGGCATTAGTACCTCACTTGATCTTGATTGTATCCTTTTATTAATGCAATTTAGGATTGCATTGGCTTTTTTGGCTGCCGCCGCATACTCCTGGCACATGTGATACCCTTTTGTGACCTTCCAACAAAGTTAGTGAGGAAGCCAGATTCAGACTTTACAATGATGCTACTAATTTAACAACTGTAGTGATTCACTTAACTCATGTAGCAAGAAAAGTCATAAAATGGGGCAAAGGTCACTTAACAAATTTCTCACTTAACAACATAAATTTTGGGCTCAATTGTAACTGTAAGTCAAGGACTACCTGTATTTTATTCCTTTATCTTTTTTTCTGCACTTTTGGCTTTGTTTATCTCCTCAGAGTCTGGATATTAGATTTCATTTGTTTTTATATTGCTTTTTTAAAAATAAAAATTAACAATATTATATAAATAAAAGAAAGTGGCAGCTGTGAATTTCAGAAGAAACATAAAAATTAGTTTTTTAGTAACCAAATAAAAATTGGTTACTTAAGCATCTGTGTGGTAAAACAAGAAAAAATATAATGGATAAAAAAAATCAATGGATAATGTAGGAATTCAGATTGCATGCCAAAGTGAGAAAACAACATGAAATAATTATAGTGAAGTGCTTTGGACATATAAGGAGAATTAATGAGAATCCAATCACTTAAGGGAGTTGGGAGGCGGGGGTGGATGGGAGTAATGTGTTAAAGGGAACGTAAGAACCATACTGCTATGCCTTATATGAGATTGTTAAAGTCTTCAAAATAGAAAAATGAAAACTTTTAAAAAAGAAAAAAAACCCTCTTCATATTAATTAGTATACTGATATGATAGAAGCTAATATGATTTTTAGACAAAGAAGAATATGGACATAGGTAAACTGATTTAAATCTATACTGTTATAGATTTTGTTTCTGTTTCTGTTTTCTTTTCTCCCATATCTAAATTCTTAGTCTTACTTGCTTATTTTTTACTATTACTATTTACTTTAGCATTGTTAAAACCTTGAATAACAATAATACTTAGACTTATATATCGCTTCACAGTGCTTTACAGCCCTCTGGTTCACAGAGTCAGCATATTATCCCAACAGTTTGGCTCCTCATGGCTATGTATGTAGGCGTGACAGCAACACAGTCAACTTTTATTCCCATGGTGAATTCTCCATCTCTCAATGGATTCTTCCTCTCCCAAATGTATATATTTTTAAAATTCCTTTATGACTGCAATATAGTATATATTAATTTTATTGAAATAAAATTCTGGGGAAAAAACTGTCCAAATATAGCATTTCCTTTCACCTCTTTCCCCAGTGTCACAATATGTTTCATTTAAGTTAGCCATTATTTAAAAATTTAATATATTATTTTCATGTGCAAATTTGTGTCAGAATAATGAGGTCATACATAGTTCCCAAACCCACTATCAAAGGAAAGGTTTGTGAAACTTTTTAGAAAGAGAAGACCTATGTTTTGCCATCTTTTACATGATTTTAAAAGCCTGACAATCCTGAGATCATTTCTACCTTATCCTTTTTATAAACATAGATTTCCTGGAATGGCACTGATGGTGTTATCAGAGCCCATTGGTTTGCTGATCTTAAAAAGTCAAATAGGATCCGTTGTCACAAAGGAAAGGGTCAATTTATTTTCCAGAAAAACCAGAAAGAAAAACAAGAAACAATGGATTGAAATCAACCAAAGAGAGAAGCAACCTAGAACTAAGAAGAAATTTATTTACAGTGTGAACAATCAACCAGTGCCTTCAGGGGTTGTGAGGGCTGCATCATTGTAGACTTTTAAGAACAGACTGGACATTCATTTGTTTTCAATAGTATGGGGTCTCCTGCTTGATCTGGAAGTTGGACTAGAAGATCTTCAACGTCCTTCCACTCTAATGATGATTATGTTGATCATGTTAGTACACCAGGAAATTCAAAGCTGGGAAATTCAATGTGCAACAATTTTCATATTGTTGCTAAAAAAAGCATAGATGACATCATTTCTAACTTTAAAAAATTTACATTTGTATATGTTGTATCCAATTGTTGGATCTTTTACTCTCTGCAGATTCTCAGAAAAGTTTTAGTCAGGGGAACAAAAAGAAGACGACTTGTGCATTGGAGCCAGTGTAATATTCTCTGTTTTTGACAATCTCTGAAGCAGATTTGGAGGGACATAGAATGCTGTAACTGAATGAAGACATTATTGAAAATTTGTTGTCTTTAGTGAGATCAAAGAGCATTTTGCCAATGGAAGGATATTAATTGAATACAGCCCTATGTTATTTTGTGTAAATTGAAACCTTTTTACTTTGCTTTCCATTAAGAAAAGCTACTGAAATACATAATTATTAGGTCCATAGTAGGCACCTTCACTGCTCATAATTTTCACACATATGACAAGCCTGCCCCGATGCACTGATATTGAAATATGTTTGTAATTAAAACCAAGATTAATTGGGAGTTCATTTCTCTTTTTCTACAGCTGTGTAGCCTATGTGATTAATATGACTAAACAGCCAAGATCTGCCACATCAAGTGGCCAAAGTATATTCTTCCTTTAAAATTCTAGAAATGAAACATTTCTGCTGTACCCCATTCTTGAAAATCAAAGAACCCTCAAACATGTAGTTTGAGAGTTCAATAGATAGTTTAAGAGATTGTCAAAGTTAGCCCACCCTTCAAAAACATCTCAGACCAACTAAACCACCAAAGCTCACCTTCAAAATCTTTAATTATAGCAAGTTAGTTCCACACAGAAGGTGTCACATAAACATTTATATTACGTTATGATTGCATTTTCAATACTGTATATTCAAAGAGAAGCTTGTGATCAATTTAGAAACAAATTCCCTAGCAAACAAAACAAATAAACAAATAAATTATAGTGGCTTATATGAAAATATTCTGAGCAGAAAGTCATTCAGAAATTTGATTGTATCAGCAAAAATCCTCTAAACTCTTTCCTGTCAAGAAAGGAATTGCTTTTTACCTCATAACTTTTATTCATGGTATATGTAACAGCTTTGAAAAAATAATGAAGAAGCAAAGGAAATGAGTACTCACATAAAAAACCACATATTCAGATGAAAGAGCAACAGCTCAGAGACATAAACCATTTTTTTAAGATGGAAAAAACCACATTCTAAATGGAAGAGGCACATTTGTGTTGCATATCATATTATATTGGAGGAACTTCACACTGCACTGAAAATACACCTGGAAGCTGTGAATTTATTTGGATTTCTGTTTCTTCTGTCTGTTCTTCTTCTAGACCTGAATCAAAAAGATCTGGAATTTTGTTGGAAAAACCAATACTTTTATACTCAAATACCCTAAAGCATTTCATTTTCTTCTTATAACATGTGGATGAATAGTATGATTCTAACTATACATATAAATTTTTGAGATTTAATACCACAGCTTTTCCACATTTGTAGAACACTAGCCATTTCAAATTGTGAAGGAACATTTTAAAAACTATTCCTGGTTAATATCATCATTGATTTTCTCTTTGTAAGCTGGATTCTTTTGAGAGAACTGTCATTTGAAAATCTTGCATTTAAATTTGCTGCCAAGATTTAAGTTTTAAATAACCTAAATAAAGCAAAATCAGCAATAGATCTTTTGGGATTTATACAGTCAGTTTAAACTGATTATACATTATACAAGCTTTCCACTACTCTAAAGAGAGCTCTTCCTAAAGCAACCATATAGAGAGAGAAACAGAAGAAAACAATGTAAGTCAATCTAAAAAAGTTTGTTTCAATCTGAAAAAGAATGTATTTTTCTGCTATTGTCCAGATATATTTAATTGATAGCAAACATAATCCTATATTTAGAAAATAAATAATTAATTTTGATATTTGGTTTTAAAGTATATAGCTTTTCATATGTTAATTATGATGTTTTTGAGAAGACAAAATATATAAGCTTTTTTTTTCTTTCCCTTTCAATTATCATTGGTGAAATGCAATTGAAGAAAGTAGCATATAGAGATCTCAGAATAATTTTCTGCTCCATGGACCTTGTTTTCAAAGGAATAATACCTTGGGCCAAGAAATTAGCAAATAGATTTAGATTTTCTAATTAAGAATGGAGAAAATTATAGATTTTGTTGTTATTTTTTAAAATGAACTTGAATTTTTATTAAATGCTTTGTTTTTGTTTTTTTTGAAAAAATATTTTAACAACAAAAACAACAAATAAACCATCTTTCAATTTTACAGTGTGTCGGTTGGGTACATATATCATGTGTGCATAATAATATTATTATACATTTCTTAATTATATTCAGACTATACTACGAATATTTTATGTCATATTGTTCAATTATAATATTATCATTGACATTAATGATTGTTATCTTTCAAGAACAAATGTCATCCTTGCTAAGTTATATTCATTCTCTTACTCATTCAAGGTTAATTATAGTATATTATTACTATTACCACATATTTCAGTTCCTTACTCTTCTATCTAACCATTTGTAAAGTAAATCCAAAATCTTATAACACTCTTTTTCTTCCTGTTCTCTAATTGCCATTGTTAGTCTACTCATTTCCTCACATTCCATTATTTTCTTAATTCCTCTGTTGGAATTTTCTCATTTTTCCAATATTATGCAAATACAATTCTAGCTGCTGTTTGTACATTCATAATCAAATAAGTTATCTCTCTATTATAACCTTCAGGCAAAATTCCCTATAAAAATATCCTGGTTTTAAATCTATATGTTGTTTTATATTTTTTTCCAACCATGTGTGTATTCTAGTCCAATATCTTTTAGCTTCAATGCATGTCCACCACATATGGTAGTGTGATCCAGATATCTGATAGCATTTCCAACATTTTGTTGATTTGCCTTTAAATCTTTGCTATTCTTGCTGGAGGTAGATGCCACTTGTAAAACATCTTATATAAATTCTCTTTATAGGTCACTGATATTGTAAATTTATAGCTTCTAGTCATTGTTTCTTCTATTTTTCTAAATCTATTCTATAGCCCAAAATTTTCCCCCATGCAATCATTGTTTCTTTTACTTGTTCTTCTTCTAATTTCACTCCTAATACATAACCATATAATTTTTAAATCATCCTCTCTTCAGTGCCTGTTAGGATTTTACCTAATTCAGTCAATTCCTTATAGAACCCAGCCATCTTTCTATCTTTTCTTTTTTTAGGATTTTATCTAAGTCAGTCAATTCCTTATAGAACCCAGCCATCTTTCTATCTTTTTCATATCTTTTTTGTATCTTGAATGTATTTGATTAAATGCTTTGTTTTGTAGATCACTTTGTTTTTCTTTCTTCTTATAGCTGTCAACTCATAAAACATTTTGTACACATGTTTTATAGTTGTCAACAGAAAAAAGAGGGGAGTTTCAAAGAGCAGGCAGCAGCATGGAATCGAAAGTACATTCCATTCATATATTCTTCAGAGGCTGATTTGATGATTGCAGCTTCTACCACGCAAAAATCTAATTGAAGAACATGATAGATGACTCTTGGCTATGATATATTTCATTGGATGATACACCCAGAGGGGTGGGGGGGAAGAGCAGGATCAAGGGTGACTGTGAATTACATTTATCAGAGTCAGCTGTGCCCCAGCTAATGCCACCATGTTTACTTCTAATAAATCCTTTCAAGTTTCAAATTAAAAAGAAAAAGAAGAAGAAAAAAGTTGGAACTATGAGATTATGTGTGGATTTTAGAGAAATCAATGGATTGTCCATACACAATCTATACCCCCTCCCTCTCATGAAGGACATGCTATCCAACCTGGCCAAAGGGAAGGTCTTTACCAAATTAGATCTCAGAGAAGCATACTGTCGAGTCCACATTAGGGAGGGAGATGAATGGAAAACAGCATTCAACTGCCCCCTAGGGAGCTTCCAAATCAAGGTCATGCCTTTCGGACTACAGGGGCCCCCAGTGATGTTCATGCAGTTAAAAATCAAGGTGCTACATGAACATCTTTATAAGGGGATTCTTGTCTACTTGAAAAACATTCTCATCTACACTGAGACGATGGACGACCACATACCTTTAGTCCGTCATGTACTGGAAAAACTTCTAGCAGCCAATCTGTATTTCAAGCTGTCAAAATGTGAATTTCACCAGGCACAGTTGCACTACCTGGGCCACCAAGTTTCCAATGAGAGCATAGAGATGGACCTAGCCAAAGTACAAGTTGTTCTGGGCTGGCAGCCCCCTCGTACCCACAGACAGCTACAAAGCTTCTTGGGGTTTGCAAACTTCTACTGACAATTCATCCCCTCCTTCATGATGATTTCCAAACCCCTAATGGCCCTCCTAAAGTCAGGGAGTCCAGGAACAAAACTCTGCCCAAGACAACACCTACAGTGCCACCTAATCTGCCAAAAAGCATTTGAAACACTGAAAAAACTGTTTGAAAAAGAACCAGTACTGAAGCATCCTGACCCCAAGCAACCCTTCATCATTCAAGCAGATGCCAATAATGTGGCAGTGGGAGCAGTATTACTCCAAAGAAACAACCAAGGAAGCCTACAGCCCTATGCCTATACCTCCCGCAAGCTCACGGACAATGAGAGATGATGGGCTGCATGGGAAAAAGAGGCTTTCACAGTGAGGCGGGTACTGCAAACCTGACACCACCTGCTAGAAGGGGGGTAGAGACCATTTGAAGTCTGGACCGATCATAAAAACTTGGAAGCCCTCCGGACCCTGCAAAAACTATCACCCAAGCAAGTCCAATGGGCTCAATATTTCAACTGATTTAACCTCATGCTAAAAAACATCTGAGGGGGAGGAACTTTCTGGATGACACCCTCTGCCACATGCCCTAGTACAAATGCAAAAGGAAGCAGGTCATAAATGTCATCATCCCCCCTACCCAAATAGCTGCCCAAGTAACCACCAGATGACAACATCATGATCAGCAAGACCAATCTGCAGATGAGCTAATTATGAAATTCAAAATCAAACTGCTAGCAGACCCTTGGTTCTGGGACAATCAACACACTTAGACAAAAAGAGATAACCTGGCATGGAGGGGGACAAAACTCTATGTCCCAGAATCCCTAGGCACCCTAGTTCTTCAGAAGAGCCATGATGCCAAACTGGCAGGCCACTTCGGGTTCTTAAAGACTTTATACTTGGCTTGGAGGCAGTTCTGGTATAAAGAAAGACATAGACAGTTATGTGAAAAGTTGCACCATCTGCGCCGTAATGAAAAAATGACCAGGAAAACCTTCTGGACTGCTACAAATAGTAGTGGAGCTGACAAAGCCATGGGAGGAGATTGCAATGCACTTCATAGTGGAGTTGCCGAAACGTTGGGGAAACATGATGATCTGGACTGCAATAGACTTATTTTCCAAACAGGCACATTTCATATCTTGCAGCAGACTACCCTTAATCCACCAGTTAGCCAAGCTGTTCCTGAAGCAAATCTACTTCCTGCATGGAGTACCAAGGAGAATTATCTCAGACAGAGGGGTCCAATTCACGGCCAAATTTTGGAAGGAGTTCCTACATTGTAATGGGTCATCCCAGGGTCTTAGCTCAGCCTTTCCTCTAAGCTCCAATGGGTGGGCAGAGAGATTGAACACCATGGTAGAGCAGTATCTGTGGTGCTACATCAATTATCAGCTGTCCAATTGGGCAGAGCTCCTGCCTTTCATGGAGGTTACATACAATAATGCTGTTCACAGTAGCATAGGACTAATCCCCTTCAAGGTAGTGAACATTTTATAGTTATCAACAGAAAGAAGATGGGAGAGTTTCAAAGAACAGGCAACAGTGTGGAATTGAAAGTACATTCCATTCATATTTTCTTCAGAGATTTATCAAATGATTCAAGTTTCTGCCATGAAAAAAATCTAATTGGAGAACATGATGACTCTTGGCTATGGACGTCTTTCATTGGATGATACACCCAAAGGGGTGGGGGGGGAAGCAGGAACAAGGATGACAGTGAATTACATATCGCAGAGTTGGATACACCCAGGCTAAGTCTGGCATGTTAATTTCTAATAAATCCTTTCTAGTTGTGGGAGTGTGGCTCAAATCTCAAAGACTGATGAGATTTGAACTAGACATTAAACCTAATATCAAACAAGGTTTCAGTTGAAAGGACATTTCTTAATCAACTTATCCTAAGCAAACAAAAGCCTTAAAAGTCATCTACCATGTTTCCCCAAAAATATTTCCTACCCTGAAAGTAAGTCCCAGCTTTATTTTTACATGTGCACCCAATGTAAGCCCAACCCCCAAAATAAGCCCTAATTAAGACTCTGCCCACTCCAGAGTGCACAGGTAAAAATTAAGCTAAGGTGAGAGGGCGAGGTGAAGCTACCCTATTACTTACCTTCAGACAGTTGCATCCAGGCCTTGCACTCTCCGACACCTGCCTTGCTGGCCCATTTCGATCGATACCAAGCTTTGTTATTGGCTGCAGAGGCCTTCAGGAAAGCCTAGCATGCCTTGCAAGCCTAAGAAGTTCTTGAAGGCCTCTGACAATTGAAAAGGATGATATTTCCCCTGAAAATAAGTCCTGCTGCCATTTAATATAAGACGGTCTTATTTTCGAGAAAACACAGTAGTACGGAAACATGAGCTTCAAAAGAATAATAATAATTTTTATTATGGCCAGAGACCAGCACTACAAATAAGCATTAAAAAATAAAAATAAAGACAAAATAATATATTACAATTAGTGGTGGATTGTCAGTAGACTGTCAAAGTTTGCCTAATTTTGCATTCGGTATATTCAAAACATCAGACTGAACCAATAATAGCAATTGTACAAAATAAGATCAGCATTTACCAGGTATTTTATCAAATGAATTGTTATGAGACAGGTCCAGGAATCCATGTAGAATACAGTAGGACATAAATTGTAGTTTCAATAGGCCCGTGGCCTTAGGCCCTAGGCCCTGTGCCTTGGGTCATAGTCTTAGTTCCAAAAACTGCTTGAGCTTTCCAAAACTGCTATTGTAGCATGCTAAAGTTAGTGCCCTTCAGAATTCGGGGATGGTTACATGATGTAAATATGTTGCCGCTTTGAAAAGAAGAACTTGATTGCTCAAAAATGTTCTTAGGAAGAACAAAATAATCTTGTTGGGCTTCCAAGTCTTTGATACATTATTTAAATGCACTAAGTGAGAGCTGTCAAATATCTAAGGGCTGGATGCAACATGCACTGGCCACACTCATGCTCGGTTTAATGAAGAGGAAAAAAATCCTAATACATCATGTGACAACAATGTGATGATGTGAATTTGACATGCCTGCACTAAGTGCACACTCATACTCTACCATTAAGAGCACTTCCTGGAGAAGTCAACTTCAAAAAATGGACTAAAGAATATCACTTAAATTTTCTAGAAGCTGCCCCTCACCATGAAGAAGCTTCATTTCTTGAAGTTCCCTGATAAATGGTGTTCTACAAGATCCATGTGTACAGAGTCTGTACAGGTGCAATTTAGTCCAGTGCCCTCATCACTTTCTCATTCTAAGCAAAAACAAAGGCATTGGCTTGAATATTTTCCAAAGCTTCAAGAAAAACTGCAAATATCCACTAAAACTTCATTGGACCCATCAGACACGTAACAGATGCCTCCTCCCTGTAGTGAGGAAACTGAGTCTGGAAATGGACTGGAGGTCATGTATTTGAACAAAAACATTTATCAGTTGGTAACCCAGTGTCTTAAATTTTAGACTATCTAGGGTTTCTGAGTCTTAAAAAAAAGGACACTTTCACTCTATAGCCTAGCATATATACTGCTCAAAAAAAAAAAGGGAACACTTAAACAACACAATGTAACTTCAAGTCAGTCACACTTCTGTGATATCAAACTGTCCATTTAGGTAGCAACACTGATTGACAATCAATTGCACATGCTGTTGTGGAAATGGAATAGACAACAGGTGGAAAGCACAGGCAGTTAGCAAGACATCCCCAACAAAGGAGTGGTTCTGCAGGTGGTGACCACAGACCACTTCTCAGTTCCTATGCTTTCTGGCTGATAGTTTGGTCACTTTTGAATGCTGGTGGTGCTTTCACTCTGGTGGTAGCATGAGATGGAGTCTACAACCCACACAAGTGGCTCAGGTAGTGCAGCTCATCCAGGATGGCACATTAATGCGAGCGTGGCAAGAAGGTTTGTTGTGTCTGTCAGCATAGTGTCCAGAGCATGGAGGTGCTACCAGGAGACAGGCCAGTACATCAGGAGATGTGGAGGAGGTCATAGGAGGGCAACAACCCAGTATCAGGACTGCTACCTCTGCCTTTGTGCAAGGAGGGACAGGAGGAGCACTGGCAGAGCCCTGCAAAATGACCTCCAGTGGGCCACAAATGTACATGTGGCTGCTCAAACGGTCAGAAACAGATTCATGAGGGTGGTATGAGGGCTCGACGTCCACAGGTGGGGGTTGTGCTTACAGCCCAACACCATGCAGGACGTTTGGCATTTGCCAGAGAACACCAAAATTCGCCACTGGCACCCTGTGCTCTTCACAGATGAAAGCAGGTTCACACTGAGCACATGTGACACATGTGACAGGGACTGGAGACGCCGTGGAGAATGTTCTGCTGCCTGCCACATCCTTCAGCATGACCGGTTTGGCAGTGGGTCAGTAATGGTGTGGGGTGGCATTTCTTTAGGGAGCCGCACAGTCCTCCATGTGCTCACTAGAGGTAGCCTGACTGCCATTAGGTACCAAGATGAGATCCTCAGATACCCTTGTGAGACCATATGCTGGTGCGGTTGGTTCTGGGTTCTCCCTAATGCACGACAATGCTAGACCTCATGTTGCTGGAGTGTGTCAGCAGTTCCTGCAAGACAAAGGCATTGATGCTTTGGACTGGCCCGACCGTTCCCCAGACCTGAATCCAATTGAGTACATCTGGGACATCATGTCTCGTTCCATCCACCAATGCCACATTGCACCAAAGACTGTCCAGGAGTTGGGGGATGCTTTAGTCCAGATGTGGGAGGACATCCCTCAGGAGAACATCCACCACCTCATCAGGAGCATACCCAGGCATTATAGGGAGGTCATACAGCCACATGGAGGCCACACACACTACTGAGCCTCATTTTGACTTGTTTGAAGGATATTACATCAAAGTTGGATCAGCCTGCAGTGTTTTTTTCCACTTTAATTTTGAATGTAACTCCAAATCTAGACTTCCATGGTTGCTAAATTTGATTTCCATTGATAATTTTTGTGTGATTTTGCTGCCAGCACATTCAACTATGTCATGAACAAAGTATTTAATAAGAATATTTCATTCATTCAGGTCTAGGATGTCTTATTTTTGTGTTCCCTTTATTTTTTTGAGCAGTGTATATTCCTTTGTATATAGACATTTTGTCTATCTGCTTTTGCACATTTTATTACTAGAATTGTTCATCTTCTATGTATTTGGAAAGAAGTAAAGAGAAAGATATGTAGTCTCTAACCATACAGCCTGTTACTTCAGGTGTTGTGAATTCATTAAAAATATCTAGCACTTGATAATGTAGTGCAATGTGGCACTAACTCTTGTGAGAAGCACTTGAAAAAGCATATGTTTGAACAGAAAGCAACTTGCTCTCTGCTTTTATTATGCCCTCAGAGCATGTAGTTTGTGATGCTTGAATTGAGTACTTTGGTTGAAGTAGGATCTAAGAATGCCTTCATCGTTCTTAGTATTATTGTTCTGCTAAACGTTATTTGCCATATCCAATACTACAATATGTGAAGAAATTGATGAGCTCCCTTTAAATGAAAACTACTTTCATCAGTTACCAGTATGTACTACCAGTTATGTTACAGGGATGTCATTTGCATTTGCTGACAGTATTTGGAATGCTGCCACCCCAGAATTCAGGAAGCATGTTCTGTCCCTTATTTCGTTTTGATTTCTGCATTGGCATCCAATCTGCTGAACAAAATCAATCCTCCCCCACCAATAATAATCAACTCCCACAGGAGTTTTTCTCAGTGTGAATGATCCAACACCTTAACCAGAACAAGTATTTCTTAATTTTCAAGTATTGAGCTAGTTATTAGCAGTATTTTATATTATGGAAATTATGTAACAGGATGTTCCAGGGGGATTGAAAATATATTTTTTTTCAGTGAGTTTGGAAATGAATATTCAATGTGAACTTTGAATTTTTAATATTTGCCAGATTTTCAGTTTCAAAAGCTACTGCTATTCTTCATTCACAGCTGTGTCTTTGAAGTGTATCAGGTGGAATTTCAGTCTCAGGCTCTATTATTCAGCAAACTTTTTATTAACATTTTATAGTGCCTTTCTTCAAGGCAATTGCACCTCAAAGTGACTGTCTTGCACCCAGCCAGAATACATACAGAAAATAAAATAGTATTATTCCCATCACATATTAAACAAGTCAGATTGATTAGAAGTGAGTTAAACCTGCCTTTCAAAGTGAAAAGACAGAAGGAATGTAATAAGGCTTCAGGGGAAAAAATACATTTTTTTTCCTGTGCTTTCATGGTGGACATACCTGTGCTAGCTTCTTTCTTTGTTTAAATTATAAATGGAATTCATGAGCAAGTGAATGAAGGCTGGGGGAAAAAGGCTGGAAGAAAAAAACTATGTGCAGAGTTCACCTGTTAAAGGTCAAGACATATCCCTCCAATACAACGTTTCTAGGTGAGAAAGCAATACAGTACATGTTGCATGCAGAATCAGTTCCTAAGATCTCTAGATTGCTAAAGTGGGCAGATATGAGCAATTTGAATTATCTATGCCTTAAACTTTATAAAGTTGTTGTTGATCATAATTGGACACATTTAGACAAGATTGTCATCATTTCATTTAGAAAAGATTGTCATCATTTCATTTAGACAAGATTGTCACACTATCAGGAAATTCCTAAAATTCCCTTGGCAAGAGAGGTTTTTTCCTCATTGGAAAAGATACTGTTTTATAATGGAATCTTAAATCATGGCCGTATTTCAGTTATGAAGAAATCAGTATATCTGAGTGTTCTCCAAAGAGACTCACCAAAGTACTCACCATCCTTATGGCAAGTATTTACTATATTAGATTATTTCTTCCTGCTGGTCAAGGAAGAATGCAGGTAGTTGGTTTCTCTACATTTTTTGATCCATATTAATATTACTGTGAAGAATGTGAGCTTAAAAAGAGTAGTGTAGAATACTGCTGTGACTTCTATGGTTAGGAAGGGATAAGAGGTGGTTTTTGCTTGCAAACCAACATCTTAGACATTAGACTATTGTTGGTTTTATGTAAACAAATAGGATGAGGTAGTGGAATAGTATGGAGCACCTTTTTCAGACCAAACACTATCATGATTTTTTAGTAGTGCTTTGCAGAATTGTTCTTCAAAACAAGACTTAATCTTGTTTAAAACTTAAAAAAAACTTTCTTCAGAAACTTAATCTGATAGATCTGAAATTGAAATCTAATTAGAGTTTAATTTTATGAGATGCCATTTTATTTCAAACTCACTTTCTCTCATACTTTCTGCATGTGAATACTGTTTCTAAAATTTTCCTCAGAAAAATTATCTGTATGAACTAGAGCTCTAGTGAGAAAAATGTATGCAAATTACATTTGGCCTAATAGGCAAATTTGGTGCCCTATAATCTGCAAGTCCAGATCCTGCTCTCCTTCTAGTTTCTGCTGTCTTCTTTCATTTCCAGTACCATTTGAATTTTCATATCTTTCACTGACTGCCTCTTCGGTTCCTCTCTCCACCTTTCCTATACATTTTTCATTACCCTATTCTGCATATTCCTTTACCCCACCCAGCTTTGGCTCTTATTCTTATAGGCAAAATTCATTCTTGTTCAGAAGCTTTTAAATGTTCTTGAAAGAAAATTGAAGACCTTCCTAACTTTTGCCACTAGAAATGTAACCTCTGGTTTAAATTCATCTCCTGGTAATGATGTGTCTTCCATCTCTTCTGTAAAAGAACATGAACATTGTCTGTAATCACTTCTAATCTTTGACTTTTCTAGTGGTTTGCTTGCCTTTTCTGCCCAAACCTGAAGATTCCCTACTTATTTATTTCCCTACATTTTCTTTTCAATTCTATCTACATAGAGGTTATGTTTATACAACTCCTTAAATATGGAACAAACATTCTTATGTTGAGATAGACAAACCGGCTATTTTACAGGCCTTCTCAATGAAGATTTGAGGATGGTAGAGGAATTTATATGCATTCTAAAACTGTCAAGTTGACACAATCACATGGAAAACTGCACAGTTTCCCATAGTAGTTGTTGGTAGTTGTGGTGATTTAATTCATTATTTAGTTGTTCCTGTTTGGAATTGATAAATTTGATAAAAAATAAGTAATGTTCTCTGATGTAGAGAATCCATTTTTGCATTTTGGAACTGATAATAATTTATTGAGGAAATAGCACTAACATTTATTCAAGCATCATGAGTCAGACACATTTATACAAAAAACAAAGTAGTTAAGATCTTTGGCATTATTCCTAATTCCAGGCAACATATATCCTGACTCATCTTCTCTCTCTGCAGGCATGTTACCCTCTTAAGAATGCCATTTTATTATTGTCTCTACCTGAAGGACATTCATAATTTTTCAAAGAAAGATGACAGCTAAGAGCTAATGGTTTTAATTCAGCTTTATCTCAACATGACTATGAAAAAGAGGTAACTTATTAAATAGCTTTATGGTGCTCGGCATAAGACTACTATGTTTGATAATTGCAAATTGGAAAATTTGAACTTTATTCCTTCTGATTTGTGTTATCTTTGTTCTGTTTCCAATTTCTTGCAAATAACAAAAGGGCAAGGAAGGGGCAATTGAATTGGCAGCATGTTCTGTATAAAAAATCTCAACATCGCTGACTAGCCTATTCTTTGTCAAATATCTCTGCTATCTAGCAGGAGAGCATAACCTCATTTTGACCTGTACACCTCCCTTCAGCCTTGTTTCAAGTATGGCTGCCTTGCCAAAACATGCATATTCCAATCTACAGCACATTCTGCAGATATTCCCAATGACAACTCTGGTGCATTAAAGGAAACCAACAGCCAGACATTTCTCAGCAAAGTGATTTCACATGAAGCCCTTTGGAAGTAAAAGTTTGACAATCTTGTATCATGGGACTCTTCTTGGGAAAGATAGTCTAGTTATTTGTTTAGATGGCCTTGTCTTGCTTTTTGTGACAGCTTGATTGTGTTTGAACATACAGCAAGCCTGTAAGGGAAAACAATATTGATATAACTTTTTTTTTCTTTTTTAACAAGGAAAGTAGTATCTGAGATGTCATTCTGAATTGGAAAAGCATAACAGAACAAACAGAGTAGTATTGCAAGTTTAGACCTGCTTCATCTCAGTCTGGAGCAATATTGTCATTCATTCATCTCATTTTTCTGAATAAGTAATTTCATTTTCTATCCAGTCCTCTGAATATTCTAATGCTCTTGTGTCCCAATCATTTTTTGTTTTCCTTTAAATTTACTTAAAACATGTTTTTCTGGGACATTTTTGAGATTAGAGTAATATGTGAGAGAGGGACATACAGTATGGGACTTACCACTGCTCATTTTCCTTGAGCCATCCTTCAAAAGAGAGACATGTCAGGGTTCCAAGAAATATACCCATTGCATTGTAGAACTCTGAGGCAGATTGATTCCTCAAGGAACAGTTTTATTTGGAGATATCATCTTGGCACAGACTGGTGGAAAACCAACTCTGAGAGTTCCCACATTTTCCACCTCATTAAAAGTGAAAGTTTCCTATTCTCCCAAACAATAAGTCACATTGTCCAATCTGGCAGCTGGCTGGTTGCCTGATTACTTTTCTCCTCCTCCCCATGCCATTTAGCAGTTGAAATATCCTTGGCTCATAAGAGAACTTTTTTTTTTTAGATACAAAAGCACAGTTATTTCTACAATCCCCTCAGCTCCAGGCTGTGTCAAGCCTGAA
The DNA here is from genome assembly GCA_015471245.1 of Laticauda colubrina. Lineage (NCBI taxonomy): Eukaryota > Metazoa > Chordata > Lepidosauria > Squamata > Elapidae > Laticauda > Laticauda colubrina. The sequence goes on from BLBF01000006.1 coordinate 30,618,569, forward strand.
ACCATGTGAAGAAAAATTCCTATAAAAAAAGCTACAGAAAAAAAAAATGGTCATAGCCAGGTCAACTTCAAGGTTGACAATAAGTTTTCCACAGTGATATGAGTCTAAGTAATTGAAGCTTACTAAGTTTATTCTTTTAAAAGCCAAAGACATCAACTGTCACAACTTTATCATATCTTGCATCCTGAATCATACAGTTGGCAAAAATTAATTCAACATTAGGTTCACTACAGCAGCCCTGTCCCATGACTGCTTTAAACATCTCCAGCAAAAAATATCCTGTAATTTTCCCTATCTTTTTTAGCTTTTTTATTTAGAAATTGTACCCTGACTTCATGATTGTTTTGTCAGTTGCTGGCTTTGGGGACACTCTGGTGGAGTCTCTGCAGTGGCATGTCTACATTTTCAAGCAATAAGAACTTTATTCTGCCATAACAAAGTACACTTGCATTTCAGTTCTTTCCGTTCTTGTTTGTCTTCATATAAACTATACATAGGAAACTCAAATACTTTGGCCACCTAATGAGAAGGAAGGACTCACTGGAGAAGAGCCTAATGCTACGAAAGATTGAGGGCAATAAAAGAAGGGGATGATAGAAAACAAGGTGGCTGGATGGAGTCACTGAAGCAATTGGCATGAGCTTAAATAAATTCCAAAAGATGGTAGAAGACAGGAAGGCTGGGAGAAATGTTGTCCATGGGATCGAGATGAGTCGGACATGACTTTGCAACTAACAACAACAAAACTATGCTTAAGCTAACATTATTTCCATGCAGGTATAGATTAAATCTTTTAGAAAGCAAAAGCTAATTGAAGAGTATTTGTAGCTCAAGGCTTAAGTGTGGGATTCTTGATGCCTCCTGAGTTGTTTACTTGTAGATGTTTTAATATCCAACCAGATAACATCATCAGTGTTAGAAGAGAATGGGGTTTAACTTGTTTTTACAGAAATAGCTTAACCTGTCAGTGTTTGATGGAGTGTTATTGATGGTTCTTTGATTAAGTTATTGTTTACTATTTGATTATTTGTGTTTGATGGGAGTGTTATTGATGGTTCTTTGATTAAGTTATTGTTTACTATTTGATTATTTGTCTGAATTGGCAGTTCCTTAATTTGGGGTTTGTTTACAGTTTGGTTGATGGACTAATGTTAATCTTGGTATTAATCTCCACTTATCAAATGTTTTTGGACTCAACTTGGTCTAGGATGTTCATAGAATCCTGGCTGAACAGGTCAAGACTTTCCTCCATGAACAGGTCAAGACTAAACTCCAGTTAAGGAGTTTTCATAATGTCTTCTGACTGCTTGCTGGGTCCACGGTTGAGGTCAACTAGTCTTCTACCAGTTTGTCCTTCCTAATGGTTATTACAGTCCTTGAAGTATTTATTGTAGATGAGTCCTGTTTTTTTCTTCCAGGGTTGTTGGGTCTTTTGTTTTGGAATATTTTAATTGGTTTGTGTGCTACAGTGATGCCATGGTTATTTTTAGTCTGCTGATCATTTCTGATATGTTTTTGATTTATGGCAGTATTATCCTTTTCACAGCTTGTTCTTTTTGTGATGTAGTGGGTTGAGCGGTCACAATTTTATCAATGACGAATGGTAGTTCTCCATTTTTTTGGAAGATGTTGTATAGATAATACAGGTTTTTTTTTCCTGATGTTCAGTTTTGCTGCAGTGTGTTCATCTAAGTAATTGTAATAAGTCAGATTTACACTTTGGTAATGTGAAGCATTTGGTTAGTGTGGATGCTTTTACAATAGAGTTGTTCTTCTAATTTGCCATCCTTGTCTCTGTAGATGAGGATAACCAGGAAGAATAGTATGTTTTTTGTTTTGTTTTACCTTGTGAACTTTAAACCTGAAAAAGTTGTTCATAGTTTCATGTGTCTTCTTTAGTTGTTCTTTTTTTTGTTATTATGACAAAGGTTTCATCTACATATCAAATCTATTATTTGGTTGTGTAGTGGAAGTGATACGGTTTCTAGATGCTGTATTATGGTCTCTGCTATGAGTCATGAGATTGGTGATTCGATGGGTGCTTCTGATTTGTTGGTGTATTTTTCCATCAAACTGAAAGTAAGTGGTAAGACCAAGTTTGCTGAAGATTCTAGACATTTCAATCTTAATGTATTTGATTAGGTCAGATATATTGTCTCATATTGCTGTCATAAATTAGTTGCTAATTCTGGCTTTATTTATATAAACTTCTACATGTATCCAGTAAAATATATTGTAGGTTCTGATGAAATTATGTCCTAAGATATGTAACATCTGCACATCACAAAAATAGGACAAAAATAATGCAATGATATACAATTACATCAACTTTGTATGCATGTGTATATACAATATATATGAGACCCAGTATAGTATGTTGGTTAATATACTGGACTACCAGTGGGAAAGCCAGGTTCTAGTTGTTCTTCAAATAAAAAAGCTCTCTGGGTGACTTTAAGCAGTCCTAAATTGGAAAATTGAAAATTAGCATGGTAGCTAGTGGAGTTATTGGCAATGAAAATGTTGCATTTTACAATGAAGTGATTCAGATTCATAATAATAATATCTCTACATCTATATAGGAAGTCCCCATTCAGCAATCACAATTGTGACTAGTAATTGGGTTAAACAAAATATGTGCTAAATGAAATGGCAATTGAGATGATCTTTTGTCAGGTTTCTTTTGCTTTACAGACTTGTGAAGGTCATAAATGTGATAATTGGTCATAAAGTTACTTCTTCATGACTGTCATAACTTCAAATGATCACTAATTAAAGATAGTCACTAACACAGACTGCCTGTAATGCATGTTATTGTAAAGATGTGCCAAAATTACAAGGAAAGAAAAGGAATTGACGATAAATAGCAACATCTTAAAATTCTGGAATAAATGCAATATTTTGTTTAATCACTGAGCAAATATAATTGAAGACATAAGCATTATCCCCATCTACCCTATATGTACCATACTATTCTTATTCTACACTTTGTGAATTTAACTGGATCTACATTTTGGACCAACAATGATACAACTGTAAGATTGTCTTAATTCTGGGAGTCAGTTACAATTAAATAGGAAAAAAGAATCTAAGGCTTAACCTAAATAAATAGCATATTGATTCAGAAACAGATGATTCTAATTAGGATTCTTTTCCCCCCAAAAGCAGGTACACATTATGGAAGTATTACTTGAGTCTCAATTGTAGCTTGAATGTCTGGTAAAAGCTCTGGCCAAGAAGGCCTTCACTCAGTTTTTGTGGTATGTCACCTGAGGTTTGTACTGGAGTAGAAAACAGGACTGTAGTCATTTATAATATGTTTTTGTCAGATCTTGCCAATAGACTTCTGCTGTTTATTCTGTCATGGACTGCCTTCAGGTAGTGCAGAATACAGCTGCCTGTAATACAATATAATTAACAGCCAGGGTGGCGCAGTGGTTAGAATGCAGTACTGCAAGCTACTTTGCTGATCCCTGGTTACTAGCAGTCTCACTGGCTCACCAGCTCAAGGTTAACTCATCCTTCCATCCTTCCAAGCAGGGGTGGAATTCTTCCAGTTTACACCTATTCTCTAGAATCGGTTGTTAACATTCTAAGCAATTCGGAGAACCGGTTGATAGAAGAAATTACTGGTCTGATCCTGTAAGGAAGGCAGGAAGGAAACATTCTGGTTTTGCTTATAGAAACTGTCTCTCCTTTAACCCTTATTACATTCTTGGCAGGATGAGACTTCCTGTCTCAGGAACTTCTCTGGAGTTTTTTCCCCCTCCTTTGCTGATACTTTGCTTGTATGGAGTGACCATTCAAAGTTACAATGGCACTGAAAAAAGTGAGTTATGACCATTTTTTCACACTTACAACTGTTGCAGCATTCCCACAGTCATGAGAGGCCAGGCGAGGAGATGCGTGCCTTGATGTGAGTTATATTGAGTTGGCCACACCCATCTAATAACATGACCACCAAGCAATGCTCACCACCCAAGCCATGCCCACAGAACCGGTTGTTAAAAATTTGAATCTCACCCCTGCTTCCAAGGTTAGTAAAATGAGGACCCAGATAATTTGGGGGCAATATGCTGACTGTAAAATGCTTGGAGATGGCTGTGAAGTGGTATATAAGTCTAATTGCTATTGCTGTTGCTATAACACCTCTATCTTGAAAAGGAACTGACTCTTGGTCTGATTGGCATATAATTTATGGTATTAGTCATTACTTAAAAATCCTATATTACCCAGGATCTGGGTATATTTAGGATGGTTGATTCTCGAACCTGAAATGGTCAAAGAAAAGTTTAGTATGGTTGCCAAATGAAAAGTTTAACTTAATAAAAAGATGCATACTTTGATTCTGTCATATCATACAGAGTAATCTGCCTTTCCTCATTATGAGAGATATCTTTGCTTTGTTCAGATTTTAGGATACTACATCTTCTAGTTGTAATAAAAGGAGCCAGATGTACCTTCTGATTCTTATGATTCTTGACTCTTGACGAATGCATATTTTCTTTTATGTACACTGAGAACATTTGCACCAAGAAAAATTCCTTGTGTGTCCAATCACACTTGGTCACTAAAGAATTCTGTTCTGTTCTGTTTTGCTCTATTCTATTAATTTCTTACCAGAACTCAATAAAATTATTCCTTAATTACAAATTTGTGACATAGCTATTCTATTCTATACATTTGCATATACATCTATGCCAATCTATGTTACAGGAGAGGAGAAGAAGACAGTGTAGCTACTGTGGAAAAAAATTACTTTTGGATTTTCAGATCATGAGTTTTACAAAGACTCTTTTTGAGATAAACTCAATTAATCAAGCCATTCTCTTAATCAGTTCTGATTAATCATGCAGATCATAAGTATCTTGGCTTCAGTTAAGAGAAACTAATGTAGTTTAACTCTGTGATCTTAGTAAGTATTCCATGAATATACATCTGCTGATTTCATTGCTTTCGTCCAGATTTACTCAATTTTGAAGATAATGCTTTGAACTGATTAGTTGTCATAAGCATGGTACTCTTATTCTAATCACTGGAAATGGACATAGGATGGAGTTTGAAATATGTGAGTTGGATTCATTATATTATATAAAATGCTAGAAATATCTGGCTGATAAATTTACTAAGGTATAACTGTTATAGAATTGAAGGAATCTGATTTATAAATCTGTTTAAAATAGTACTGCATAAATAAAATATTAAATGAAGTGTTTGTCAGCCAACTGCTTGTTGATCGTTTAGGATAATAAAGCATGCTTTGAAAAGAGTTAATGATCTCTAGAAATTGAATGTCTTTTAAACATGAGTGAGAAGATGTCAGCCTCCAGATGTTTCTGATCTATAACTGCAACAAACTTTCCAACACTGTTGATGCTAATTACAACTGGAGGAATGCCATCAACACCTGAGAGTCCAAATGCTTCTATTTCATTCACGTGCATAAGATAGAAAATAAATTTATCTCTGAAGCAATAATGAGAACAGTTAGGGGAATGCACATAGCATGCATAGCTGACCAGTGTCAGGAACAGTGACTTGGGGACTTTCAGGGGACTTGGTAACTGTAAAAATTTGGTTTGGAGCTGTGCATGTACTGCAACTTAAGACACATTCGTTGCCTCATTATGCTCCCTTCATATATTGGTAAAGAAAACTATTATTTGAAAAATTCCATAAGCCTCCTTATTAGTTTCTTTTCAAAAGCATTGAAAAAACAACTATTATTACTCTTAGAGGATCTTGCTCTCAGGAAAGGAGGGACTCTGAAATTACACTGAAAGTTAATCTATTCAGTAAGATATACTGGCAAGTGGCAAGTAAGGATACATCTTTAGGATTGCCCAAATCTAACCAATTATCCTGTCAACGTGGACTTAGATCTTACTAGAAGACATTTGTGTTCCCAATCTTAGCCTAAGGCTGATAACAGAACAAATAAAAATATTTCCAAAAAAACAAATTTTATTTATTAGAATGTGCATTTGGTCCATCTTCTATTAAGTTCTGAGATAGACAGATAAATAATAAAAGATAGATAGATAGATAGATAGATAGATAGATAGATAGATAGATAGATAATTGTTTCTCTCTATATGCCTCTGGATGTATGCTACATTATGTCATGACACATTGCATTAGATATTTTCCACCCTTCCTTCAAATGAACAAAGCTCTATATGCCTCTGCATGTATGATACATTATGTCATGACACTACCCACATTGCGTTAGATATTTTTCACCCTTCCTTCAAATCAACAAAGCTGTACATATATGTTTATCATGGCCACTCCAGATTTTTAATTTAAAGGTCCCAGGATATTTTACAGGCTGTATGGATATTCTTGCATACAGATCTCCAAGCATATTCTGATGCACCTTTTTGCCTTTGAATTTAAAGCATTGCAGAACCCTAGTTCACAATACCTTTCTTAAAGATTCAGCTTTCTAAATAAAAGCAGCATTACCTAAAACTAGACTACTGATTTGATTGGGGTAGAGGGGATAGATGAATGTGTATAATGTGTATACATAAAGCTGTGTGGTGCTTTGAATTTTGGAGGAATGGTCCATAGTGCATGGGGGTACTTGATTATTCTCATTTCTCACTTTTTAATAAATGCCAAAATCTTGCAGGATCAGAAATATCATCCTTTGAGATTTTGTTATTTGTACAATTGTTTTCCTTGGTGCCAGTAAGAGACATACTCTTAAATGCTTGAATATTAAGCTGGTAGGATTCTGACAAGAGAAGCAAATAGAGGGATGTGTACAGAAGTCACCTTGAATGATCTGCATAATGCATCCAATTGTTTAAAAACTTAACATCATTTTTTCTTCTTTGTCTTCATGTCTAAATATCTGATAAATATTTATTAGAAGCAAAAATTGTTGGTTCGAGGCAGTGTTCCAGCTGTGAAACCCAGCCCTCTGATTACAGTAAACCTTGAAACTTCCCTTTATTGTCTCATTTCTTTCCTTGGGTCTGAGGATTCCCATCAACTAAAAGACATATCTATTGTACTCCAAGGAAGTTAAATATGCAAAGATCAGAGTATACATACATAAGGCTGTGCAGTACTTTGAATTTAATTCCAAGGTATGAGTCATACTGTGTGTGTGTTGGGGGGAATGTAATATTTGCCTGAAACTCCTTCAATCTGATGCCCCTTTTCTTGAAATGGCCTAGCAGAGTGCTGGAAATTGAAATTTATAAATGGGTATCTATAATAAACAATGACATGAGTGTTCAGGAATGTTCTTGTTGGGTGGAAACAGAGGTGGAGAACTGGTAGCGGAAATTTTAAGTAGTTCAGAGAACCAGCAAATCCCACCTTGGACTGGAGATTTTACAGTATCCTTCCCCTGTCATGCCTACCAAGCCATGTCCACAGAACTGGTAGTAAAAATTTTTGAATCCCACCATTGTGTGGGAAAGATATGTTATTATACCAGTATAGTGTATCATATACTAAAGAGAATTAGGGCATTGGATACTAAAATCTAAACTGGTTCTCTCACCAATACATGCTCTAAGTAGCGAATCCCATTATTTCAACTTTTGAACAATGGACTTGTTTTGTATTTACAGGCCATGTCACTGCTTGTTACTTGGGCAGATATTGAAATATTTTTAATAAATAAATAATAACTAGATTTGGTCACTGTTTGCCCAAATTTCATTCAGTTGACATCTAATTGTAAATGAAAATCTATGTAATTATTTGTGCATGCAGATAAACATGTGACTCCATTGGCAGCATGACAAAATGTATAAAAAGCTTGGACAGGCTATCTAGTATATACAGCTTCATTTTTGCTTCTCATTAATATTATAACCCATGTAACTAAAGACATTGTGTGGAATTTAGGATTCAAGACAACACATTCAGGACTTTCAGTTTCTTACAACGCATGGGCATTACAATGCATGGGCATATTTTTTAAATGAACTTTGGGTTTCCTTTATAAATGGCCTGATATTTTGCAGTAATTGCTTTTAATAATATTAACACCTTTTCTTATCTGCAGTAAAGCTCTTATTAAGTGCTTCGTCATTTTGTTTAAGGTTTGATCTGGATGAAGCTTGACTAATACCAGGTACATATAATTTGATAGTACAGCTGTCTTACTACAAGGTCCGTGGGTGTAGAAACTTAAATTTCCTCCCTACTATTCACAGTTGAATTATTTGTGTAAGTGCCATGAAAAGTTCTTAAATGCATAGCTGAATAATCTCTTATGAAACACTTATGAAAAAAACACCATCATCATGACCCATTAAAAGAATCATCCTCATCATGATACATTGACATTCATTTATGGATAATGTGGAAAAAAGATTGTGAATTAAATTATGTGCAAAAAAGTGGCATTTCACACAGATGTATTTTTATACATACTGTATCAATTTTATGTGCATGTGTTCATCTTCCGTTTTTGACAAAAATGAGCTATTAAAGGTTAAAATAGAACAGAAATTAGCAGCTGTGAAGTTATCTGAACTTGATATGGTTTTAATTTCAATTGCTCTAGTAATTTTTGAAATAGTGTCTTAAAATATTTTTCTCTTTTTTTAATTGTTTAGTTTTTCTTTTTCTTTTTTTTTTATTTGTTTTACAGAATCTCAATGTATATGATCTTTTGTTTACCTTACAATTTAGGAAATAGAAATATAATTTAATTGTAATAGTGGTAGTGTAGTTTTATTGATTCATTAATTTACCATTTTTTGTTTTTAATTAGTTTCATTTTATACAGTTTCATTAAACAAAAAACTACTGGAAAACTTATTTCAGTGGAAGTTGTTTATTTCATTAATTTATTTGCTAGACTTTTATCTCACATTTGCCCAGATTCTAAAAAAACTCTTATCTATAGTCATTATTCTACATTCTAGGATATTAAAAAATTAAGTATTATACCAATTGTGTAGTGCTGAAATAATGCATTGTATTAAAATTAAAAAGATGGAGCAAAAATAGGACTTCCTCTTCACTTTTTTCCCACATAGTAGTCCTACTAAATAAGTTGAACAAAGACAATAGTGAGTTGCTCAGTAGCTTGAACTCTTCCATTTTTTCATACCATAATAGCAGTTCTACTATCACCACCATTCTTTTCTTCATAAAATAAGTATAAGTACTTTAATTACATTTCTTCAATGTCTGCTAAACATCTGAGGGGCTTTGAAATTCCCATGACCATTCATTGATATACATCTTTACAAATAAGAGTGTTTTTGTTATCTTTTCCTGCTCAATCCAGTGGTGAGTGTAACTTTCTGGAAGCATCATCTAATTTATGGGAAGATACTTTAAAAAAAAAAAAAGACTGGCATATGCATAGTCCTAAACTAAACAAATTAAGTTCCCTGCTTGCTCTTCCTACGACCAATGTCTGTGAACTGTCTTTAAAATCACATTTCAATTCTTAATATGTCACAGAGCCCCTGATTATGACATTGAACAAATAAACAAATTAAATTCAGTACTAACATGGGCAACATCCTGACCACATACTTTTATATTTCTTAGTGACCTCAATCTACCTCATATTAACTGGACCCTAAACAAATGTAAAACTGAACCCATACATGTAACCTTCTGCAATGCTGTAATAAATCTGGGACTAGAACAACTACAATGATCTAATACATATTAATTTTACAGAATAAAATGTTGCAAAAGCACTAAGCAATCTAAAACCATCTCTATCTATTGGACCGGATGAAATATGTGCCTACTTCTTTAAAAAGATATCCACTGCCATAGCCGAAACTCTGAGCATAATCTTTGAAAAATCTTTCAGGTCCAGTTCCTTGCCAAAACTATAGTCACAAGCCACGTTTGTCCCCATCTTCAAAAAGGGAGACCCCAGCCTAGTTGAAAATTACAGAACAATCTCTTTATGCTGTGTCACCTGTAAAGTCATTGAATTAATTATTAACCAATACTTTATCTTCCACTTAGAGATTAACAACATACTGTCTAATAAACAATTTGGTTTCAGAAAAAAACTATCCTGTAATCTGCAACTCTTACACTGCAAAAACTCTACTCATTGCAGAATACCTTATGTCACCAGACTTGAATTCTAGACCTAGAAAACCTAGAACTATGCCACCTTCGGTCCGATCTAAGTATAGTATATATATATAATTATACATTGCAATGTCCTACCTGTCAATGAATGCTTCAGCTTCAACCATAACAATATAACAATACACAATAGATACAAACTCAAAGAAAACCGCACCAAACTTGATTGCAGGAAATACAACTTCAGCAACAGAGTGGTCAATGTCTGACTCTGTGGTTTCTTCCCCAAACCCCAAAAACTTTAACCTTAGGCTGTCTACTATTGACCTCACCCCTTTTCTAAGAGGTCTGTAGTGGGCATGCATAAGCGCACCAACATGCCTATTGATCCTGTTCTATTGTTTCTTTTTATTTTTCTTATATGTATCAATTTCATGTATTAATAACTATGTTTATACTTATACCTGTTATCTCTTGACAAAAGTCAAGAGATCTCTTGACAAAAATAAATAAATAAAATAAAATAAAATAGTGATCAGTTGCACAAAGTGTTCTAAAATTGCCGTTTACTTACAAATAATTCCTCAACACTGTCCAACTATTTGCAAAATCTGCACTATTACTACTAATTTTCTCATCACTCCTTATCACCCATCCTTTCCCACTTGTGACTTTATGACTGTAACTTTTTTGTTTGTATCCTTATGATTTATACAGACTGTTTCCTAGTATGATTTGATTGCTTATTGTACCCTATGACTATTATTAAGTGCTGTACCTTATGATTCTTGACTCTTGACGAATATATTTTTTCTTTTATGTATACTGAAAGCATTTGCACCAAGGCAAATTCCTTGTGTTCCAATCACACTTGGCCAATAAAGAATTCAGTTCAGTTCAGTTCAGTTTGCTGCAGTGAAATATTTTTGTATCAATTTGTTACATGCTGCATTTGGACCTTGGATGGTCTCATGTAGACTTTTTTATTGCAATACCAAAATGTATTTTTTACAAATATAGCATCTCTCCCTCTCCCCATCCTCTCTCTCCCCCTCCCCCTCCCCCTCTCTCATCTGTAACATCATCTGAATAGCACTGATGGTGTTACCTAGTTTGGGAAATGAAATGTCTGCAAGAAAACAAGCTTAGATAGCATGAAGGATCTTCATAGGATCTGGTTTTTGGAAGTTACAGCTGCCTAAATTCTCTGGCAAACTTCATGTAGCCATTAAACACTCCATCTCCAAATATTCAGCCATAAATACAAAAAAGAGAGGAAAAGCTTAGTAAGATGTGAAAAGATTGACAGCAGGTTAATGAAGCCCTTGGGCTGCACTTCTTATACATCTGTTCTAGGACATGGAGGATATATAATGTATTGTAGGATGTGGTTATCCATTACCATTTCCTTCCAGAGCCACCAATTTTCCACCCTTCACCAATATTCTGCCACAGTGACTAACTACCCAGTCTGTTCTTTCTGTATACACCACAGGTGCTGGTTTTGCTACTGCCATTGCCCTTATGTTATCAGCAGAACAACTTGAAAAATGACTGCTTTTGCCATTGTTTGGTAGTCACTTGATATTGCTAAACTGGCCAACCACAGAAAAGCAAATAATGTCAGTTGTGTGAGAATAGCTTCACACAAATCCTAAAACTTTTTTGGTATAAGTATATATGTGGCAACATTTACATGATGACAATGTTGTGCATGTGTCATTTCATCTGAAAATGGGAATTAGTTTGAAATTGACATTGGCTATGCTGATAAATGCTAATTTGCAAACAGAAACTATTTATTCTTTAGAAGTTGGAAAAGACAGCTGTGCATGTAATTAATTTTGATTTTAACTTGTTTTAGTTTCTGAAGCTTATCAAACATGACTCAGCCCATCTCTGACTTGCACAGGAAAAACAATTTGGGAATTTAGAAAAAAAACTTTGAAAGAAAATTTCCATCACAATGATTCTGTAAAAAAAAAAAGTCTTCTTTGGAATTTTCATAATTGTGTATCTTTTCCAATGAAAGTAGTGGTTGTAACATGAAAGTAGTAACATGTAAATAAAATAAACAGAACAAAAAAAAAAACACAGAAAAAAATTGTGCAGAGTTTCTCATCCTTCTATTTTACAGTAAAATGGAAAGAAGAACTAAGGAGAAGAGACATTGTCCCTCCAAACTGATATCACAGCTTTCAGAATTTCCAACTGTCTTATAACAGATGTTAGCTGAAGAGGTGTGGTGTCCAGGTGCCAACTATCAGCAAAACATTAGAATTAGCTTTTAAAGGAATGCCAGAAATAATCAGCAAAGTTTCTATGTAAGACACAGCAACGTGTGGCATCTAGTGCAAAAATATGAGCTTGTCTTCAGTGATTAACTGATTAAACATCAAATCAACAAGAGATAGAGAAGTACTTTTTTTTAACTGCTGCTTTCTACTCTCGGCAAAAATCAGGGATAGCACCATGGGATTAATCAAGGAATGTCACAACAGCAGTAACAATTATTGCTTGTAAAGTGAATGTGTGCTGTTGTAATGTGGCTTTGTTATTCAAGATAACTGAGGTACCAAGTGGAAGACAAAGATAATGAGAAACAAATGAATGAGTTAAAAACATCTTGTCCTGTTTTCTCATAAAGAAAAGCAACTTCAGACTTTAAATTGAGAGAAATAAATGAACTGAAAGGAACCTTTTATAGAAATAAACCCATATAGTTGCAATTTAGGATGTCAGGGAAATTAGTTCAGCTTTTTAGTTTGCATTTTTAAGCAAATTTATCCAATTCCATACTTACTGAATTTGCAGCTAAAGGAGAAAGAGAATTAATGTTCATGCAGGCAAATATAATTTGAATGCTCTCAGAAATGTATATATTGGGGAAAGTAGTGTACATAAAAATGTTTTATAATAAAGAAAATAATATACAAAAAGTGTACATTTGAAAAATTCAGTAGAAAAGTCCTTTATTTAAAGCAATGTACATAAAATGTGTACAAATTTTCATTGCACATGGGACATGGGATGAAATGAATGAAATAGGATAATTTATAAAAATCTGAGGCAAACTTACCTTTTTTGTGGGGAAGGGGGAAGTCTTTTCCCAAAATATCTCTTGTTCTTTGCATTATTCCTGTCACATTGCAGGATCCACAGTTTTGCATTTCACTAACCATTTCATCCAGTTTGCAGCATCAGCGGGACATTCGCATGTCTTCAAGCAATCCGTCCATTCCTTTTTTTAAAATCATCTATAGTGCCACTGATCACCTGGTCTCTGTACAAGACCTGCCTTGTGAGGGATTCTAGATCAGCTGTGACCACATCATATCACCATAGCCTCACTTCTCTCATTTTATCTGGAAATGACTTTGAAGATCTTCCAGATGTCTTTGATCATAATAAATAAATAAATTGCTGTGCCTACCATCTATATGGCCAAAATAAATAAGAATATCCAAACTTGCAAGTTTTTGACATTCTTCTTGAAATCTCATGAGCATTTGGCATCTTTGCCTACAAACTCTTAAGAGATGGGAGGACAACATAAAGATCCTGAACAGTATAACATAATTGGTGACAATATAACAATCATTCAGTTTCAGTGTTTTGGGCACCATCTAGAGATTATATGTGCCTTTGTATTTAAACCACTGCATTTTTGACCCCTAGCTTATTCACTATTCCTTAGCATTTTCAGTGAGAGTTAATTTATTCCCATAAACAAATAGGTTGGGAAACACTGACCTTGGTTAAAGAAACCTACGTGTGTTCCACAGTCCTATGGGAAAATTTAAATTAAGTGTGGTAGTGTCAATCTTTTATTCGAACTAAAATAAAACAGAACTAAAAGACATCAATTAGCAAAGCTTGAGTCGAAACACTGCTTTTTAGTTAAAAAACCAGACTGCACACTACATACTATATCAGGGGTGCCAAACTCACATTGTCATGGCAGTGTCACGTGATGCATCAGGATTTTCCCCCCCTTCACTAAACCAGGCATGGGCGTGGCCAGCATGTGGCACATCCACATTTGACAGTCCTGCACTATATTATAACCAGAACATTACAGAAAAGGAGGAAGATCTTCTGCTCCCTATCAACTTATTAGCGTATGAAACAGTCTTTGCATGGATAAGGTGATGTGCTCCATTGTCATATATCAAGCATAGCTTTATCTTAAGGAAAAAGACTTCCATTTAAAGTACATGTACAGGAACCATTTGGTTTAGTCAAGTTGAAGAACTGTGTTCCAGTTAGTCCACTCTTGAGACTAAAGGAGGAGCAGGACCTCAAATCATGTTATTTTCTTCAAGGAGGTGCTAATGTCAAAGCAAATTATTTTTTGAAGTAATATATTTCTATATACTTGTTCAAAATTATAATTTATACATCTTAAGTGTTCTGTATGGAACTTAGTAGGTTCCAAGTCCTTCATTCTGATTGGCCAAAAAGGCCACTTGCAGATTGGTTCACTAAGAACCAATCCGGGAAGCTGCCAAATGGCGGGAAGAGTTAAACAAGTGTCATTGGCCACAAGCCGGCAGGAAAGCCACTATATAAAGGGCTGCCGCAGCTTGGGCTATGTTCCGTATCTTTTGACTTGCGAGTTTAAATGAAATAGTTGTTATTTGGAACCCGGTCTCATGCACTTCTTTCCAGACACTGGCGACGAAGCTGGGATCGTCGTAGAAGGTGAGACCGAAGCATGCGGCAATCTGAACTGAGCGACAGAGATAGCCGGTAACAACGCGCTGCCCGCACCCTTCAATCCTGATGAGGAGGATTGGGAATCATATATCGATTGCTTTCAGATGTTTCTAGAAAGCAACGAGATGGAAGAAATCTCAGACCAAAGGAAGAGGGCTGTCTTCCTTACACACTGCAGACCGGCCGTATTCAAAACGGTGAAGGCCCTGGCGAAATCCAGAGATGTCAAACAGATGACCTGCTCCAACCTGAATCAAATGCTCCGAGCACACTACACACTGGTGGTTTCAAATTTAATCAAAAGGCACGAATTTTACAAGAGGGACCAGATGAAGGATGAAACCATAGCAGATTTTGTAGCAGCCTTGAGACACATCAGAGGAGCCTGTGAGTTCCAGAACATGGACGAGGCAATGAGAGACCGTGTAGTCCTTGGCCTGAAGGTCTCTACCCTTCAGAGCAAACTACTGAATAAGCCAAACATAACTGTGGCCGAAGCCATTGCAGAGGCAACTGCCGCCAAAGCAGCAAGGAAGTCAGCAACCACCATGTGGAAAATAAACACAGTTCCAGACCTGCCAACCCAAACCAGGGAGAAGAAGGCAGAAGGAGGAAAGAAACAGCCCACAGCGACAACCCACAACGAGGACATCGAAACCCAAAGTGACACCGACGACGAAGACAAAGATGTCCATAAACTCTATTCAGATAGAAAATAGCGCCAAAAGAGGAGAAATCGGCGGGAATTTCAGTGTGTGGGCTGCGGAGGCAATCACCTGCGGACTGAATGCAGGTTCCTCGATGCAATATGCCAGGCTTGTAATAAAAGGAGGCACATTGAAAGGGTCTGCCACAACAAAAAGAGCTATAGTCCAAAAAGACATGACAGCAACCCCCCCAGACATGATAACAGACAAGCCAGCAATGGATGGAACCGCAATAAGAGAACGGGTGACAGGGAAGAAATGCATCAGACAATCACCATCGGCAATGCCAGGGCAGAAAGCAGAAAGAAGTTTCAGATAGAGGTGAGCATTGAGGGGAGACCCTGCGAAATGGAAGTTGACTCAGGGTCATTCCTATAAATAGTATCCTGGAATATCATCCGGCACCTAATACCGAACATTAAACAGAGAGAACTACGGAAACAAAAACTAGTGTTAAAAGACTATCAAGGAAATCGAATCCCAGTAGTAGGCCTTGGACATTTTTTAGTTGAATTTAAACACCACACCGAAATCTTGCCTCTGACCATCGTCGACCATGACCGCCCTAGCCTATTAGGAATCAAATGGTTCATGCCCCTGGGAATTGGGATGACCGGAATCAACCACATCGCTACAACCAACTGGGAGGAGAGCCTGCTCCAAGAATTCCAAGATGTTTTCAATGGGACTCTAGGCAAGTACAAGGGGACCCCAATTTCATTTAGCCTAGACCCAAAAATAGCATCCATCCATTTAAAGGCCAGACACGTCCCATTCACGCTAAAACCAAAAATTGATGAGCAGCTAAATAAATTAATAGCTCAAGGGGTTTTAGAACCAATTGACCATGCCAGGTGGGAAACCTCTATCATCACACCGGTGAAGCCAGATGGCTCAGTGCGCATCTGCTGGGACTATAAGGCAACCCTGAACCATGCGCTCCAACAAAGCACATACCCAGTGCCGGTAGTGCAACATTTACTGCACTTGCTTGGGGGAGGAAAAATATTCGCAAAGCTCGACCTAGCATAGGCCTATCAACAGCTACCCGTTGATTCCATTACAGCAGAGGCACAGACTATAGTAATACATAGAGGGGCATTCAAATGTAACCGCCTCCAATATTAGCACTGCCCCAGGCGTGTTCCAAAGCCTCATGGAACGCCTGCTAAACGGAATCAAAGGTGTCGTCCTCTACTTCGATGATGTACTGGTCTCAGCAAAAAATTCCAACCAGCCAGAGACCAGATTAAGAGAAGTCTTAACAAGATTTAGGAAGTCAGGCCTCAAAGTAAAGAGGGGAAAATGTGAACTGGCCACTAACCAGGTCGAATTTTTGGGCTATTTAATCAATGAACAAGGCATTCACCCCACCAAAAAAAAAAGTGAAGGCTATCAAAGACGCTCCCAGACCCAAAAACAAAACCGATCTCCAGGCGTTCCTAGGCCTCATAAATTTTTACAAGGTGTTCCTGTCCCATAAGGCAACAATAGCAGAACCCCTACATTGACTGGTAGATAAAAAAACCACTTGGACATGGGGACACTGGAAACAGAAAGCCTTCCAAGGTATCAAGGACCTATTAACGTCAGACACCATTCTCATCCAGTTTAGCAATAACCTGCCTCTGACAGTCACCTATGATGCCTCACCTTTTGGGGTCAGCGCCATCCTGAGTCACCAACTCCCAGATGGCAGAGAGGCACTGGTCGCCTTTTACTCCAAGACGCTTTCCAAGTCAGAATGCAATTACAGCCAACTTGATCGGGAAGCCCTCGCAATCATCGCTGGAGTCAAATGATTCCATGAGTACCTTTATGGTGGAACTTTTTCTATCACAAGCCTCTTCTTGGAATCCTAGAAGGCAACAAGCCAACCCCGAACATTCTGTCACCTAGAATGACGAGGTGGTCTGAATTCCTCGCTGCCTATTCCTACAAGCTGCTCCATCGACCCGGCAAAGCCATTCCACATGCTGATGCCCTGAGCTGTTCATCGTTGCCCACCACAGAGGATGACCTTGCTCCAACTCCCTCCACATTTCAGCTTGAGACTTGCCCAGAGCGACTGCTGACTGCAGCCGCCATCGCGAGAGCCACAACCAAAGACCCTTTTGACAGTGCGCATATTGAACTGGGTAGGTAAAGGCTGGCTGGAGGACAACAAAACTGAGACTTTTAAACCTTTCCGTGCCAGACATACCAAACAGTCTTTTGAAAAGGGGTGCATTTTATGGGGTGACAGGGTGGTAATTCCGAGCAGCCTCCAAGAAGACATCCTGGGCATGTTGCACAAGGGTCACCCGGGCATAGTCAAAATGAAAGCCCTGGCCAAGAGTCACATCTGGTGGCCAGGGCTGGACAAAGACATTGAACATTGGGTTGCACCATGCCATGATTGTCAAAAAGCAAGGCCTACCCCCCCCCCCCAGGCACCAATAAGAGACTGGGAAATTCCCCAGGGTCCATAGTCTAGAGTACATATTGACTTCGCTGGGCCAACAAAGGAGAAGACTTTTTAAATTGTGGTTGATGCATATTCAAACTGGTTGGAAGTCATCCTGATGGCTTCCACAACCACCAAGGCTGTTATGAAACAGCTCGACAAACTGTTTGCAACACATAGGCTACCTGATTTACTGGTTTCGGACAAGGGGCCTCAATTTACAGCCTTGCAATTTGAACAATATCTGGCTGCCCAGGGTATCCGTCATGCCTTAACTGCACCGGCCCATCCAGCTGCGAATGGCAGGGCCAAATGCATGGTTTGGTATCCCAAAGAGGGCCTAGAGAGAATGGACAAGGGGGACGTGCAGGACAAACTAAACCGACTACTAACTTTGCAGAGAGAATGGACAAGGGAGACGTGCAGGACAAACTAAACCGACTACTAACCTTGCAACATATTACCCCTGGTAGCACAACAAATAAAAGCCCAGCTGAACTTTTAATGGGTAGGAAACTACGGTCCTACCTGGACAGGTTACACCCCACTTACACCTGGGACAACCCCCCCCCAACTCCTCCAGCAAATACCATACCTTCGAAATCATCAACCTAGTTTATGCTAAGAACCTTAATGGGGACCCATTGTGGCTTCCAGCCACCATCACACAAATCACAGGCCCCAGGTCCTACTGACTAATCTTAGATGATGGAAGGGAATGGAACCGGCATATAGACCAGCTTCATTCCCACAACCTCGAACAAAAACCCACCGCAAAATCAAAAATAATAAATTCCTACTATAAAACAACCAAGGAGAGGGGGGAAGTACAAATAAATAAAAAAGGGAGAGACAAACCTCCCATAAGAAGACAACAAACTCTGCAAAACGACAATCTAACCAAACAAAAAGAGCACTCATGGTTAGATGAACCCCAAGAAAGAAGTCCAGGAGCAGGAGAGTGAAGCGAGGCCTTCCTGGAAGGTGGCAGCCAGGCCAGCTCAACCAACCCGGTCAAACCAGGAGGGAGCGGCGGAGCCATCTCAACTGGCCCGAGAGACTCAGGCGGGAGCAGCGTAGCTGACTCACCCTTTCAGGAGGTTCCATGGAGAAGGCTGAGAGAAGCAGCAATCCTGTCCAAACCGCTAGAAGATCAAAACAAGACTGAGCTGCACAGGTCAACTAGGACTAGAAAAAGCCCCACCTACCTGCACGACTACGTCACCCACGTTGGACTGAACTAAAGGGAGAGGGGTGCTCTGTATGGAACTTGGTAGGTTCCAAGTCCTTCAATCTGATTGGCCAAAAAGGCCACTTATGGATTGGTTCACTAAGAACCAATCCGGGAAGCTGCCAAATGGTGGGAAGAGTTAAACAAGTGTCATTGGCCACAAGCTGGCAGGCAAGCCGCTATATAAAGGGCTGCCGCGGCTTGGGCTATGTACCGTATCTTTTGCCTTGCGAGTTTAAATAAAATAGTTGTTGTTTGGAACGCAGTCTCACACGCTTCTTTCCGGACAGAACATTGAGAACTATCTGTAGCATGATTCCTCCATCATAATAATCATCTGCCTTTTAAAAAAAACAAAAAACCTCAGCACATTTTTCATGTCAATTTTTCTGCATTTGGGCACTGTGTAATCTTCAGATAAAGATCCTCGCTGAATGTTTTTCTTCTTTGTCAAAAGCCTGGATTCCTTATAGAAATTCTCCTTTACCACAATCCAACTACATATACATATAGATACACAGATAATCTTTCTAGAGTGCCAAGTAGCCTGAAAAAGCTTTATTATTTTTTTATGCATGTGAAACAGGACAGAATAGGAAAGAAAAAAAAAAAGAGAGAAAGAAGTGTTGCTTTTTTGTTTGGCTTCCATTCCTAACCCTTCACTTGTACCAATTTTGGGTAAACATAAAATTACTGAAAATAAAAGGGAAAGGAAGTTGCAGAGGTAAATCCACATAAATCATTTGATATTCTCAAATGAATTAAATTATTGGCAGTTGTCATGTAGGATTTTTTTCTCCCTCTGCAAAGTGCAAATTAATAAGAAAAATATTTTAACTTTTTTATTTATTTAAAGACGAGTTTACTAGAGGCAATTTGTATGTAAATCAACATTTACCTGGTGCGTGTAATTTCCATAGTTAGCTAAGCCACTACGTAAAACAGATGAAAGACATGAGAACTGTATAAAAATTATTTGAACGATAATAGGCAGCAGCCTGTGATAAATATTCATTAAGGAAGGAGATGCCTTGTACTTTCTTTAAGCAGCTACTTTTATGGTCTACAGCTGCCTTTTTCTGGTTTCTTCATATACTTAGTTATCTGTGCTGCCATGTCTTTAGTTTGCACAAATTCTACATGCACAAATATCACTACAATATTTTCTTCTTCCAAATTTCTCAGTGGATTTTGGGATAGGGATTTCTTCAGTAATTCAGCTTTGAATTAATGGATTCACAATTCTTGGCTGAAGGTATTGATCAGCATCAGCTGGAAATAGATTTGCCTACCTCTGCATTTTAGTTGTAAATTATGTTACTTTAGGAAAAAGCTTTTTTTCTCATCAGTTTTCCAATTGACCTCTTCATATATGGGTAATGTCTTCAGCCTCTTTCCTTCCTGGGGAGATTATACTTTTCCAGCTAGTAAAGTAACATACATGTGTAATTTTTAATCATGAATTTGTATGCTGGTTTTTCATGCATTACAATGAATATTGTAATGAGTTTTGCATGCACCAGTGCTGGATTTTTTTTTTTAAAAAAATCATTTTAAACCGGTATTAGTAAGAGGTTGAAGTGAAACTCAGCTACAAGAAAACCAACAGAGAGTCAAACAAACCCACAAATCTCCAGGAGCAGTCTGTTCTCAGTCTTGTGTTTATCTCATCCCATTAGCCATAAAATACCAATACATTTTAAACTGACAAACCAGAATACAAGTCCAAAATTCCTTCAAATTAATTTATGACTAACCTCTGTTAAGTGATTTTGGTCTTTTGTTTAAAGATAAGTAATGATTGCCTGGATAAATCAGATGAACACAAGCACACCGTGGTTGTAATCAGAGATGGCATTCAGCAGGTTCTGACCAATTCTGAAGAACCGGTAGCGGAAATTCTGAGTATTTTGGAAAACCGGCAAATACCACTTCTAACTGGAGAGTTTACAGTATCCTTCCCCTACTACACCCACCATCCTTCCCCTGCTACGCCCACAGAACTGATAGTTTAACAAAATTGAATCCTATCACTGGTTGTAATCATAACTAGCACTGAAGCTGAACAAAGCATCTGGAAATTTTATGCAATAAATGGAATTTGCTGCTAGCTAATCTCTTGGTTAGCAGCATACTTTCTTACTTTTCTTCCATCATGGCCAACATGCGATATGAATGAAGATTATTTCTGCAGATTCTTTACAAGGATTTACTTTCATTGCTAAATTTTCTATCATTACCTTTTTATTATTTTCCTTAATTTGCAAAGATATTTTTTGCTTAGCATTTCCTATTCTCAGCAGTTGTGTCAATTTTTATTTTTCATTGAGTATATTGTTACACAATACAATGTCAGTTTTTGTAAGAACTGATGGTGTTGGCCTTTTCTGCTGCATTTACATTTTCCACCATTCAATCTGCTTGTATTAAAGGCTACCTATCAAAAATTAGAAATATAGCAATTCATTCAAAATTCCTTATTATTTTTTTGTGAACTGATAATGATATATGACAACAATGTGCCTGTTTTAGGGGGGTAGGAAAAAGTGCATCCTAGTTTTGGAATTTCATATTTTTCTGCCACTTCCATCCTCCATATGAATATAGAAAAAAATTAATATTTATATATTTGTATTGAATAAACCCCAATAAATAAACATTATGTGCAATACGACTAGTATTTCATGTAATTAGCTTCCTATTATTATTAGGAGCCTTGGTGGCGCAGTGGTTAGAGTGCAGTACTGCAAGCTACTCCTACTGCAATTTGGCAGATCGAATCACACCAGGCTCAAGGCTGACTCAGCCTTCCATCCTTTCAAGGTGGGTAAAATGAGGACCCAAATTGTTAGGGGCAATATGCTGACTCTGTAAATCACTTTGAGAGGGCTGTAAAGCACTATAAAGCAGCATATAAGTAAGTGCTATTGCTATTATGCAGGTCTCCTTATTACACACACAGCCAATAATCCCATTATGCTGATTGTATTAATGTTGTGCAGGGGAAATTTCATATTTTTTCACTTTCTACTTTGAAGAAAAAAAATTGCTTACTAAAAAGAAAATAATGATATTTTTGAATGAGATATTCTTCACATAATTATTATATAAACCAGAATATATTTTATTTAACAGAAACCCATCCAACAGGTCAGGATGGAACTTTTCCCAATGGGATTTTTCAGTAATAAAATTACCATAGGCTCACCATTGTGAAATTGCTGGAAAATTTATCCTCTCCTTGGAAAATATTCATAGAACTTTAAAGCAATTTCTTATATAGTGTACAATTTGGTGAAGAGTTTAAAGAAGTTGCTTGTGCCCAACTTTAATCTAGGTCAGGCTTGTCCAACCTGTGCTTTGCAGGTCACATGCAGCCCTAGATAGTTAGTAATGGCTCACCACAAGATCATAAATGTTTACATTATTATGTGATTTTTAGTGACAGTTACTATATTACATATTTTATATGCAGCCCAAGCAAATCCCACTTTACTCAATGTAGCTCAGTCAAACCAAAATATTGGACATTTAATCTAGATCAGGGGCATCAATTCACACCATCACAGTGACATCACATGACGTATCATGACTGTTTCCCTTCGCTAAATGGGTGTGGATATGGGCAGCCCATGACCCATCCACATGCCACAAGTTTAACACCCCTGTTCTAGATCCATGTAAGATTTTTCACTCCTTTGTGTTGGGTAGAATTAGAGGTACAAGCACTTCAAGACCTCGTACTGCATTCAATTTGATATTTGGAAGAGCTTTTAAGTTTCATACTGAGAAAACTTAAAGGAAGATTCAGTCAAACTTTTTAAGGAAGCTGTTTAGATTCCTATAAGTCAATGAAAGTCAATGAATGTCACTCTTTGAATGTTGCCACTCCATTCTATTAAGTATACAGTGTGATATATAAGAATACTACTGCAGAGATAGTATTTAAAATACCTTGCTAACTTACTCTGGTTTTATTTATTTGTAAATAAATAAAATAAATAAGGCAATTATATCTTTCTTGAAATGTAGGGTGACAAGTTGACAAGGAAAAATCTTTTGTTCTGGTGCTTTTGGCAGTAAGTGATAAGTCAAACCCCTCCCAGACAAGGAGCAAACATTCATTCTGAATTCATTTGAACCCAGTAGATGCAAGTTATCATTAAAATTCAGCATAGTTCTATTTAAAAAAATACATGTTATGTTTTCTTAAAGACTGAATCTCATTTTTATATTCTCTGAAATGTGAATTTAGCAGCTGGATTTCTAGGCAATATTAACAATTTTTTAAAAAAAATCCTAAACCCTTAAATAATGAATATTTTATCATTAAAGACTAATAAATAATGGAAGAAATGGAATTATCTGGTAGATGATTTGCTCCTCAAATGATCCACCAGTTTCCAAATAATTTGTGACCTGCAACCCTGGAAAAAATAACTTGTTGCCTTCAAAGTGATAATGCATCTTGATAATACATATATAAAATCACACTATTTGGGGGGAGGGGTTATGGGGTAAACAATATTTTAAACAGCCATCAAATGTAAAAATAACAAACATAAATATTAATATTAATAATGACCATAAAAAGCAAAGATACAAACCATTGGTTCAGGAAGAATAAGAATGGCCAGTTGAACAATGAAGCCAACTAAGGAAGTCTCCAGTTTTTTGGAACTCCAGATTTAAATTGTTCCATCCATTGTCAATTGTATATTCTGGTCAGTGACTGTAATTAAGATATATAAGTATGTAACTGTATATCAGTATGCATTACAATTATCCCTAAATGAGATCAACAAAATGTGGTATGCATACAATAGATTAGCTGGATAATATGCTTTGCTTTTTAGTCAGTCTCTTTAGAACAAAGGTAAACTTTTAAAATAAATATATATTTTACAATGAAGTTGCTAGCAGCTCATACTGGTCTTTGAAAATTTAGGGGTTTCCGGTTTGAGTTCCTTTGGTGACAGACAGAAATCCACGATCGTGCATTGTTTAAGTCTGGGCTCGCCGCTGGAGCGCCCCGAGCTGGCTGGTTTGGAGTGAAGCCACCCCATAGAGGTGGTGAAGATGGGGGAGACTGCCAGCAGGGTTGAGGAGAGCCGCATCTCTCTTCCTCAGCTGGCCATTACTCCCTTTCCCGAAGGTGGTTGCAGCGGTGGTCAGAAATGGCCACCTCAAAGAAGAACTTGACCAGAAAAGAATGTGCAGGAGATAAGAAGTGAAAGTTTTGGCTGACCAAGTTAAATTGCAGAAGCAACAACGAAGGTACCCTGGAATTTAAACTTACAAAAAAATAACATCGCTCCCAAAGAAGAGTCGGAAGAAGCGAAGGAAAGTGAAAAGGGAAAGGTTTGGGGTTTTTCTTCTTCTCTCCCTTTCCCTATACTGACAATTAAGAGACTTAAATAAGAAATCAGAAAAATCTGCTTTGACATCAACATGCAACTAAGCTGAAAATAAAACAAAATGTCAAAGGGATAATAAAGATTTCTGGACACAATTTTTTTTTCATAAGCAGGAAGGGAGAGATAAAGAATAAAAAGGCAGGATCTGGAAAGAGGGAGGAGACTGCCTGGAATTAAAAAGAATCTACAGTAAAACTTCAACAAGACTTCTAAAAGATACATTTTAACTGAAACTTTGTAACTAAACAGTAGAACCCTAGGAAGAGAAAGTGAAAAAAAAGAGCAAAAAGAAACAGCTTGCATGTATTTGGATTACTTGATGATCTTTGGATTCTGGTTATTGCATTTGAATGACTAAAATAAATCGGGTGGTTGTTTAAAAATTCATACAATGGCACTACTTCTGGATGAATTGAAAATGGAACTTAAAAAGGATAAAAAAGATGCACAAGAAGGGAGGGGTTCTTTTGGCTTCGTTTTTCAATTCTTAGAAATGGAGATTTTGAACTATGAGAAACAACAAGAAACGTCTGCAAAACAAGAAGACTGGGACAAAGAAGAAGCCAACTTTAATGAACAAGTAATTCTATGTGGGGAAGAAAAAGGAAAGGGGGAAAAGAGAAGGGAGAATTTAATTTAAGACTTAAAAAAGCAACCAAAGAAAAGAAAAATAATTCAAAAAATAAATATAATACTTGAAAGCAACAGAAGTGGGGAATACAGAAGAGAGAAACAGAGGTAGAGAGAAAAGGGGGTAAAAAGGGGAAAGAGAAGAAGAGAGGGAAGAAGGAAAGGAAAAGAAGTTACAAAGGACTGGAACAAGATACAGAGAAACAGGACCTATTTAGAGAAAATGGGTGAACATTTAACTGAAAAAGGGATTCTGTAAAGGTATATAAGATTGTATTGTTATATTAGTAACAGAGATAACTTTAGAAAATTGGAAACAATGTATGATTAAAATGAAGGATAAAATAGTGTAATTTAGTGAAATGTTTGTTAATAAAATAAGTGAAATAAAATAAATGAGTTAGTTAATGTTAGTTAATGTTTTATAAAATATCAGTGAAGAGGGGGGGAATTATGGAAAGCTTATAATTGTTCCCATCGAAGTCTGATATTTAATTGAAAAGTAATGTTAAAGAAGTTAAGATTTAAAGCCCATGTCACACTGAACCAACGGATGCAAAGAGGATGGAAAACGTACAAAAAAGCTTGCCATCCATTGGAAAATGCGATGTACTCACTGCCCCCGTTTTGCTTCCTCTCTATCCGTCCAGCATCCGTTTATTGACATTTCATCCGCTCCGAAAGTTTTGGGCTGCCCAAAACTTTTGTGCAGAAAATATCCAGTTCGTCCACTCTGCATCTGCTACGCATCCGCTATGCATCCGCTATATTCGCTAGGCATCCACTACGCATCCGTGTAACTCCATCCACCTGGACGTAGGGAGGAAGCAGAACGGACGCAGAACGGATGCAGAACGGATGCCTAGCGGATGCAGCACAGAAACAAAGCATTTAAAATGGAAAAAACGTTCGCAAAGGGGACCTATCTCGGATATTAAGGATGTCTAGAGGATGCCTAGAGGATGCCTAGAGGATGCCTAGAGGATGCCTAGCAGAAAACCTATATTTCCTATAAAAAGGGGGAGCAACTCATCTGCATCTCACTTTCAGAACAGCAGCCCAGCTGTGCAGATCTCTGCAGCCTTCATCTGGCTCTTCCTCTTCCACAGCATCCAGTCATGTCCACTGTGGATTGTAACAAAGTCCTTTCGGCAGTCACCATCGTTCTGCAACAGTGCGAAGCCATCTGCAGGCTCTGTGAACTCTACTGCAAGAAGAAAAAGAGGCAGCCAAAAAGAGTCTGGGTCTGAAGATGGTTTGCCAGAAGAGCAGAGGACGGACTGTACAACAAGCTGATGGTGGAGCTCAGGAGCGAAGACACTCGGGCGTTCCAGAACTTCATGAGGATGCCTCCAGCCATGTTTGACGAAGTTGTGCAGCGGCTGACACCCGGGTTGAGCAAGGTAAACACCAGCTTCTGGCCCAGCCTGGAACCTGGGCTCAAGATGGCACTCACTCTGTGCCACCTGGCCTCAGGGACCATGTACAGGAGCATGCAGTACGGCTGGAGGGTGCCATCCAACACCATCAGCATTGTGGTCAGAGAAGTGGTGCAGGCCATCATCGAAGAATACAAGGAGGAGCTCCTCCAGTACCCCTCCACTGAAGAAGGATGGAAGAAAGTTGCAGAGCAGTGGTATCAGAAGTGGAACTTTCCACACACCGTTGGAGCCATAGATGGCAGGCACGTGGCCTGCAAAGCACCAGCCAAGTCAGGGTCCACTTATTTCAAGTCCAAGGGCTTCTTCAGCATCATCCTCTTCGCCATGGTCGATGCTGACTACAAGTTCATGTACATCAATGCTTCAGGCAGCGGCTCATCTTCAGATGCCCAGGTATACAATGCCAGTCACCTCAAGGAGGAGCTGCAACACAACCTCATCGTGGGCTTCCCAGATCCATAACCCCTGCCCAACGACACACAAGATGTGCCCTACTTCATTGTGGGGGATGATGCCTTCTCCCTCACAACCTGCCTCATGAAGCCCTACACTTCCAGACTCCTCACCCGTGAAGAGAGGATCTTCAACTACAGGCTGTCCAGGGCAAGGCGGGTGGTGGAGAACGCCTTTGGCATCCTGGCCAACAGGTTCCAGGTACTTCTCACCACCATGCAGCATTGCCCAGAGACCGTGAGGAGAATCATGGAAGCTTGCTGCATCCTGCACAATCTTATGCGCACCCGCTACCCAGTCTTGCAGAACAGGCTTGTGGACCTCCAACAAGGCAATGGGGACATGTAGCCTGGGGAATGGAGGCAAGGGCAAAACCTGATCGACACTGAGGATGTGCAAGGTCCCAACAGAGCCCCACATGAAGCGAAGAAGCAGCGCAACCTCCTGAGACACTGATGCAACTCCCCAGCTGGAGCAGTGGAGTGGCAAGACAGGATGGTAGATGCTTAATGGATGCTTCCTTCAGCCTGTCTCATCACACGGATGAGATTGGGCCATGTATGTTTGGTTGGCCTACAATGAACAGGGCATTTAATAAAGAGTTGTGTTTATGTTGACATGTGTGGATGATTGATTATATTGTTATTGATAATAAAGGGCCATAGGTGTGGCACCTGGGAGGATGGACCATACAGTCCCACTATGCTTGCACTGGAGGTTTATCTATCCCACTGCTATCCTAACCCATCCCATAGCTATTACCCATTCCACAGGTATCCTAACCCATCCCACAAGCATACAAAGGCTTAAACCATTTCTAAAAGTTTCCAGCAAGACTTTATTAAAAAAAAGAAATGAAGCAAGTGTATGAATCAAAAATAGACTTTATTAACAACAAGCTATAAAACAAAAATGAGTCTCTGGCACTCCTCTTGGTTGCTCAGTCTCAGGGGTGAAGGATCCAGGTGCTGTGGAGGTGGCTGGTGCTGGAGTGCTTTTCATCAGCTCCTCCAGAAGCAGAAACAGCAGAAGCCCCAGCCCCAGAAGAGTGAGCCTGTGCTGCAGAAGCCCCAGCAGAACCAGAGTGAGGGCCAGGGGGCGGGATGGCAGCCCTGTCCCTCTTGCAAGGGCTGGCAGCAGATGGCTGAGTCTTGCTGTGCTTCAGCATGGTTGTGGGGTTGCTGGCTGGCAGGGAGGCTGGCACGAACCAAGGCTGGCAGGGAGGCTGGCACCAAGGCTGGCCCCAAGGCTGGCAGGCAGGCCCCAAGGCTGGCAGGCAGGCAGACAGCAAAGCTGGCAGGGAGGCTGGCACCAAGGCTGGCAGGAAGGCTGGCAGGAAGGCTGGCAGGCAGGCAGGCACCAAGGCTTGCAGACAGGCAGACAGCAAGGCTGGCAGGAAGGCTGGCAGGAATGCTGGTAGGAAGGCAGGCACCAAGGCTGGCAGCAAGGCAGGCAGCAAGGCAGGCAGGCAGGCTGGCAGGCAGGCTGGCAGGCAGACATGCTGGTAGGCAGGAAGGCAGGCAGCAAGGCTGGCAGGCAGACCGGCTGGCAGCAAGGCTTGCAGGCAGGTTGGCACCAAGGCTGCCAGGGAGGCTGGCACCAAGGCTACCAGGGAGGCTGGCAGCAAGGCTGACAGCAAGGCTTGCAGGCAGACATGCAGGCAGGGCAGGCAAGGCAGCCAATCCGTCCGGCAACAGGTCTTTCCTCTGAATGGCGACTTGCTTCCGAGCTGCTTCCGTTATATCCGCAGGGTGACGCAATGCATCCCCCCCCCGCATGCACAATTAACGCCAGGCATCCGTTCGGGTTCCGCTGTGCATCTGCTAGGCTTCCGCTGTGCATCCGCTTAATCCGTTCAGTGTTCGCTCTGCATCCGCTGTATCCGTTCCACATCTGCTTTGCTGAGGTCGCCCAGAAGCCTAGCGGATGCGCCATCTGCTCTCATCTGCTTCCATCCGCTGAGCTTCCATTCTGCATCCGCTTTCCATCCGCCCTGCGTCCTCCCCGCATCCGTGTTATCCGCTCCGGTTTTGCAAATTTTTGCCCCCTTTGAGAGCGGATAACAACGGATGGAACATTTTGCTCATCCGTTGTGTCCTTTTTGCATCCATTGGGCAGTGTGACATGGGCTTTGATGAATATTAACATTAATGATAAAATTGAATTGTAATGGAATATGTTGTTTTAATTACATATATTTATATATATTTTTTTCTTTTTTTAAGAATATAATGTGTATTTTAAGAATTGCCAAGCAGTATCTTTATGGAAGTTATGTATTATATTGTATGTTATAACTTTAGGGTATATATTGAAGCCTAAATAAGTGTTAAATGGATAAATTAAAAGTTATAAAGGCATCATACTCGAATCAGTAACTACAGGAGAAACTTTGTTTAATGAGAGAAGATAATATATAATTGAAACAGCACAGACAAAAAATATAAATATAATGTTCTGAATTGAGATGAGATAATTAAAATAAAATTGAGAAAATTAAAAGAGGGGAGAAGCTTTGCAAAAATGGTAAAACGGTAATAAGATATGGAATAGAACATAAAAATGAACATGAAATTGAATTTGTGTCTGTACGAAGAAATGTAACCCAGGATTACGCTACTTTCAAAAAAAGGTGTTTTATTTGTACAAAAAAAGAAAGAAAGAAAGAAAGAAAGAAAGAAAGAAAGAAAGAAAGAAA
>BLBF01000006.1:30648362-30692228 GCA_015471245.1 Laticauda colubrina
AAAGAAAGAAAGAAAGAAAGAAAGAAAGAAAGAAAGAAAGAAAGAAAGAAAGAAAGAAAGAAAGAAAGAAAATTTATCAACTAAAAAACCAAGCAGTAAGTACTAGCACTCTGAAATTTGATTTTTTTTTTCATAGTTTGCACTGGAAAATCTCCAGCTAATTATTTCGATATTTTTCATTAAGAAAAAGTTTGGCAGTATAAATTTTATTTTAGATTCTCTTAATTCATTAAACTGTTCTATCATGCTAATAACTGTTTTATATCATGCTAATAAAAAGAGTTATTAGAAAGTAGGAAGAACCTTAAAAGATTTAGAGGCTTAATTCATCTACAAAGCTGTAATAAATTTGGTTTAATTATTTAAATATATGTTATTTAATATGTTGGCTCAGCAAAATTTGGCTGAAGATCGCAGAAAAACAAGTTGTTGCTTGCTTAGCTCTACACATTTATCCAAACAAAGCAAATTTGGAAATCCTAATGCTGCATTTTATACTATATTTTTCAGATTCAGGAAGTTTTTATTGGAAAAATTTATTGACTGTTATAGAATGTATCATGTCCGTTTCGTCATTTGAATCTAACAATTTGAATATTGTGTGTGTGTGTTACCTATTGTAATGTTATATGAGCCAGTGTGGTAAAAGATAAGAGGTACCCAAACCAGAAACCTTTGTGTTCTAGTTTTGTCTTACACACACAAAAAAGTAATTTTGAATGAAACATGTTTTCTCAGCCTTAGAATGAAGTGTCAAATCACTTCCAAAAACATTACCAGGAAAGCTACATATCCAAGTAATTGCCAAGAGTCAAAACTAGTTGAAAACATAAATTATTATTTTTAAATAACAGTGGTGTATAATAACTATACCTTGAAATAGTAAAGCAATAGTATTTACAAAATTCATTTCTAAACAGCAACTTATTATTTTTCCTTGCTTTATTTACTCTTTTGCTCTGTTAAAGGTTATCACCCTGTCTCTAGCATGCAGCATTCTATTATTCATGTAATATAGCATGAGCTCTTCAGGTGTGCCTAATGCTAGAGTGGAAGCAAATAGCTTGGAATGGGTTTGCTATTCAGTTATTGTGTAGAACCTTTTCATGTGGATAGCATCTAATTGTACACATTCATGCTTTTGATAGAACCAAACCTTATGCAGATTTGTGAACAATGTTTTGGATTATTTCTATCCCAAAGATAGTTGAGATATAACGTTTATGACAGAGCTGAGGGACTAAAAATCTGATCATATAGTTTACATCTGTATTGGTGATTTCATAATTGATCTATTAATTTAATTAGTTAATATATAGTCCCAATGTAATGATGTAATGTGCATTGGATTCATTATGATCAGTGTAATTCTCATAGAATTATGCTCAGGAAAGTCCCTTGGCCTATTTTTTCTCTACCACCCTCCCTCCCTTTCTTCCAGCAGTTTGAACATTTTAAATTTTATAAACATTTAATGTTTATAAGATGCTGGTTGTCAGTGCAGAGACTAAAGTAGAAACCACTGATAAAGATAATCCTCAGTTTATGACCACAATTGGGATCAGAACTTCTGTTTCTAAGCAATGTGGTCATTAAGTAAGCCATGCCTGATTTTGCAACCTTTTCTTACTTCAGTTGTTAAGCAAATCACATGGTTGTTAATTGAATCCTGCTTCTATTACTGACTTTACTTGTTAAAAGCCACCTGGGACAGCTGCAAATAATGATAAAAAATTTGATCTTGGAGACACTGTGATGATTGTAAGAGCAAGGATTGATTGCAAGTCACTTCTTTCAGCTTCATAACTTCAACTTTTCATAACTTCAAACAGTGACTGAATGAGTCAGTGACTATATCTGTATTATGCAGTTAGGTATTATCCATGTTAAAAGGTTTCAAGGATCTTGCAAATCTATTGTGAGTTGTCAGCATGTGGCATATATGGAATAGGCTAGTATCATGATCTAATACACACATGCACACGCACACACAGCAACTAGAACTATGTTTTCCACTAATATATAACAACCTTTTTCACAATATTTTCTGACATCAAGGTCAGAGATGTCCTGAGATATGCTTATGGAAATAGGGGAAGGCAGTTAGAAAGATGTGTCATTACTCCACCAATCCCCAAATGATTGCACCAGAAGTGGGAGCCAGCAATTTCATCATAAGAGAGGACCTTCACACTCCAGAAGAGCTGGTATTTTGTGTATGTCACAGTCTGAAAGAATGCCAAGAATGAGGCAATTGAAATTTGAATTTAAATACCTATTATTATTTATAACCTGACAAATACTAAAGTCATTACATAGCCTTTTAGCCATCAATTTCCATAAGAACTCCTGAAAGTCAGTTGCACATGGACATGATTTCCTGGGAAATTAAGGGAATAAAATTAAGGGGCAGCTGAAACAAAACAAAACAGTACACATTCCTGATCCATGGAATATTACATACCTTATTTATCACACTGAGATCAGACTTTACAGTTGCTGAATGATAGCCAGTCTTACATTGTTATTTTCTTTTTCTATAATCTCATTTAAAAACAGACTGATGAGATCGTTGCTACTTAACAGAATTTGACAGAAGGATAAATTGGGAAATACATTGTATTCAGCAGTTTTGCCACTTGGAGAAAGATAACCAGAGGTGGTATTCAAAAATCCCAGCAGCCAATTTGCTGCCCGGTTGCTGGGTAGGTGTGGCCATGCTGAAACTTTCAGAAGAGGCATTTTTTGCCTTCTCCAGGGTCCGTAAGCTTCCTTCAGGCCTCTGGGAAGATGAAAATGGCCTCCCCAAGCTCCAGAGGGTGTCCAGAAGCTGGAGGCCTGTTTCTGGACTTCCAGAACTTCTGGGTTTGGCCTGTTTTTTGCCCTCTCAGAGCCTCTGCATGGACCCTACACTTACCTGTATCCAAAACAGGCTCCTAGGAGGGTCGGGGTGAGGCAGGGTGGGTGGGGCCAACTGCTTGGTTCAACTACCAGTTCGGCAAACCAGATGTAAATTTAACATCCAGTTTGCCTGAACCAGTCTGAACCACTAGAATCCCACCCCTGAATATAACTAAAAGAGATTGGGTTTATGAATAGGTAATTTCAGGCCTCCATATATGCAGTCACCTTTCTTAATGTAAAACAAATGTTCTTTAAAATCCAAGATACATTTGAGTCCTCAAATATTTCTAAGGAAAGCTACTTTTTTTGAACAGAAAGCAATGTGGCATTGTTTCTCTGCAACCAACAATACAATAGACATTTCCAATAGAGACGTTAAAATCAAAAAATCAGAAATGGATTTGCACAGAGTGAATTAGAACAATCCATCAAACAATCTTTGTGCAGCTTGCATTTAGCAATGCATGAATTCTACAGCACCTAACTTTCTGTTTATTCCTGGTCAAAAATCTATGTACAACAGTGTTATTTACAGTGTTATTTACATATATTTGGAAAAATAAATATAAAGAAATATTTATAAATATAAAGAAATATATATTTCTTTATATTTCTTTAAATATAAAGAAAGAAAAGGAATATTTAAAGCCCAAGAAGTATTTACATTTGGACTCAATGTGTGTGGGGGACTCTGCATATAGATACTTATTAAAAAATGGAAATAAAGAAAATTAAGTTTAAAATCAGTGAAGGAATTTTATGTTCAAAGCAACTATAATAAAGAAAATTCAATATAGCATTATGTATAACAGCTTAAACAAATTTATATATTACTAATGTATGCAAATTCTTGCTATGAATATATAAAATCTAGTAAAAATCCTAATAGATCAGAATGCAACTACCCTGGCCAGGACAGCTATTTAGAACTAATTCAGGGGATATGTCCATTCCTATTCATTATAGAAAAACAATGTAAGCTAGATCCAATGGTACCTTTCTGTAAATGGACATAGTTAATTTGAAGAGCCATTTCTTTTCAAAATACAGATTTTACCTCCACCAAATGATTCTACAAAGGAGGAGAAATGATATTTCTAGCTGATTCCCTTTCCCCAGAGCTTGCTATATTATTCTGGTTTGTGCCCCAGCAGATCTTCAGGGAAATGAAAGATGTTTTAAGGAGGAATAGGAAGAAAAAAATATTTGAGCCAGGGTGGCACAGTGATTTGAGTGCAGGCTATTTCTGCAGACTGCTGGCTGCCTGCAATTTGGCAATTCAAATCTCACCAAGCCCAAGGTTGACTCACCCATCCTTCCAAGGTGGATAAAATGAGGACACAGATTGTTGGGGGCAATATGCTGACTCTGTAAACCACCTTGAGAAGACTGTAAAGCATGTGAAGCAGTATATAAGTGTAAGGATTATTGTTAAGTGCTATTGCTATTTGGATGGAAAAATTCCATTTGAAGAACTTGGGATCCAATTTCCCAAAATAGGGAACTGTTGCTAGTCATAATGATACCAAAATAAAAATGTGTTCATCATAATATCATGATGTAAGCTCCACTTCTTTATTCTTGTACATCAACACTGCACAGAATTATATAAGGGATAGAATTTGGATCAAAATCTCATTCTGCATACAAACTTTGCTTGTGCCCCCTGGTGGACATGTATGTCGGAAACTGCCATGTATTACCCATAAATTATTTTTATTTCACTACATCCACTTCTATTTATGAGCACTGTTGCCTCGTATTCTGTTCAATAGAGCTTAGTCTCAGGTAATATTCAATTTCTTATCAGATCCTGTGGCAGGTGCTTGCTGATAAAAAACCCAGGTCATAGAATGATGTAGCTTTTTTAATACTGTTTTTCTGAAAGCAAAGATTAAAGGAATCTTATTTATCTATCACCAACTATACAAGGGCATAGCAGGGTTGATCTTCTCAATCTCTGATTCTTATCTACAAAAAAGCTTGCTGATCAAATCAATGTTTAAACTGCTTCAAAAGTTTTATATGATTCAATATCAATTAATAGCAGTGACCTTGGATAAGTTGCTTATAGTCTCTCTCTTCTACCCCACCTGTTCATTTATTTGAAAGATCTTTGATGGGAGGTTGTCATCTCATTTGTACTTGCACTATCCAGTCAAGTATGCCTCAGAGCCTAGTCATTTAAATCTTATAATATGTTTTAAATATTTAATCATAATTTCCTAAGACACTGTTAATGGCCATCACATTTTACACTGCTTTTAAAACTCTAGGTTTCATTTGTCACAATGTGTGAGGAAGGAAGGGAAGACAATAAAAGAAAAAGGTGTTTATTTCAGCATTTCTAACTCCAATTATCTTGATCACTTACTTTTTTCTGTGTGCAGATTTGTTTCAAATTTTAAATCCGTTGTGCTGTACTTTTTCCAGTCCTGGATATGTAGGTTTCTTTGGATATATTGCATTCTTCAGATGGAAATGTTTGGACTTTTGTTTTTCACTTCTGTTTTCTAGCTGACTTGTTCTGAAGTGGTGTGATGGCCTTGTAACAGCTGTCAGCCCACTCAATGGGCAGACACAGGAGAAAAACAATATATGAAAGGGATTTCAACATGTAGTCACAGGAACATGATAATCAAAGCAGGAGCAAAGGTCCCTCTGGAGATAATTATTGTAGTCAGTATGGGGCACACTATCTCCTAACAGATACAAGAAATGCAACAGTCTTCCCCTCCTTTCTTTTTCAACTTGAGGAATCCACTATAGCCTAAAGATAATTCTTAGTATTCAATTCTCTTTTCTAGATAATATTTTCATTTTCTCAAATAGATTTTGGAATAGTGCCAGCAACAGTCTCAAAGGCTGTAGATATGCACAGATATAGGCTATCTTCATGCTTTCCTTGCTCCCAAACATATTCAAGAAGAATGTCCCTCTTCTAGAGCTGATTCTCCAGATCTCTTCTTTCCTAGACCAATACAAGGAAATATTAACAATTCGTCCAGAAATATTTAAAATTCTGACAATTTGACCTACAAGATTCACACACTATTGTTGTAAAGACTGAGATATCTGCCAATAGCAGGGGTCCCCAAATTTGGCAATTTTAAGACTTGTGGACTTCAACTCCCAGAATTCCTCAGCCAGCATTACAGTCTTAAAGTTGCCAAGTTTGAGGACCTCTGGCTGATAGATTCTGTTTAGATGCTGTTAATTGTACAGGTAATTTGGGTGACTACCAGGGATTAGGGCCTTTTTGGTGATTATGAAAACTCTTCCTAAATATTATACCAATTGATAAAATTGCTCAGAAGCAATATTTCCATCACTTTTAGATAACAGATAAAACAATTATTTTTTTACCCTATTATTTAATATTATTATTTAGAATATATTGATGTTCTCTGGACAGCTCATAAAAAAGAGGCAACATTAAAATGAAGTAAGTAAAATAAAACAAAGGGACTAACATGAAGATTTAATATTTGCTTCTAGTGGAAGAAAAGTAACAGTTGGCCATGCAAATTACAGAATAGAATGAAGTATAACTATTAAGAGTAATATTTAAATTTGCCTTTTCTAACTAGACTGAAAACAAAATGGATGTTCATGAATATAAATGTTTCTTCTTGGCATCAACAAATATAATTGAGAAAGTGGTCAGTGAATATCACCAGGAAAGCTACTTAGTTGATGAAATGTCATCCTCTGGAAGGCTTTCTGTTCTTATGCCAACTCCACTTGGCAAATTAACATGGAACAGGTCTTCTGAAAAATTGATCCAAGTGACTCCAAACTATTATGGCTTTAAATAATAAAACTTATCCCTTAAAGACTGAATCAGTGCAGGTGATGGAATGTCTTAGGAAAACACAGTTAAAACACTAATTTCTGTAACCTTATAGCTTGGTGTTAGAATAGAATAGAATAGAATAGAATAGAATAGAATAGAATAGAATAGAATAGAATAGAATAGAATAGAATAGAATAGAATACTTTTTTGGCCAGGTGTGATTGGACAAGGAATTTGTCTTAGTGTAAATACTCTCAGTATACATAAAGAAAAGGTACATTTGTTAAGAATCAAGAATCATAACATACAACACTAAATGATAGTCATAGGTACAATCAACAATCAAATCATACCAGGAAACAGTCAATATAAATCATAAGGATACAAGCAACAAAGTTACAGTCCTACAATCACAAGTGGGAGGGGATGGGTGATAAGGAGTGATGAGAAGATCAACAGTAATATAATGTACACTTTGTAAATAGTTGAACAGTGTTGAGAGAATTATTTGTTTAGCAGAGTGATGGCTTTTGGGAAAAAAGTGTTCTTGTGTCTAGTTATTCTGGCTCTATCACATCGTTTTGAAGGAAGGAGTTGAAACAGTTTATGTCCGGGATGTGAGGGGTCTGTAAATATTTTCACAGCCCTCTTTTTGACTTGTGCAGTATACAGGTCCTCAATTGAAGGCAGGTGGGTAGTAATTGTTTTTTCTGCATCCTAATTATCCTCTGAAGTCTGTGTCCGTCCTGTTGGGTTGCAGAACCAAACCAGACAGTTATAGAGGTGCAGATGATAGACTCAGTAATTCTCCTCTGTAGACCTGTATTAGCAGGTCCTTGGACAGTTTTAGCTTTCTGAGTTGGTGCAGAAAGAACATTCTTTGTTGTGCTTTTTTGATGATGTTTTTGATGTAAGGTGTCCATTTTAAGTCATGTGATATAGTCAAACCTATAAATTTGAAGGTCTCTACTGTTGATACTGTGTTGTCTAGTATTGTAAGAGGTGGTAGTATGGGAGGGGGGGTTTCTTCTAAAGTCCACCACCATTTATATGGTTTTGAGTGTGTCCAGTTCCAGATTGTTCCTGCAGTAAAACACATTCAGGTAATCTACTAGTTATTGATTTCCTTCTGCCTGGGAAGGAGGTTTGCTGAAGCCAGTGATGTTTCTAAGAGTTTTCCACATGTTTGCTGATTCATTTGTTGAGAACTGATTCTTTAACTTTTCAGAGTTAGGTTCTTTTTGCTGCTCTGATCTCTCTTGTTAATATGTTTCTGGCCTGGTTGTATAGCATTCTGTCACCTTTTCTGTAGGCTTCCTCTTTGGAATGACATAGCTGCTTAAGTTTAGCTGTGAACCAAGGTTTATTGTTACTATATATTTCCAGGTTCCTTTCTGGTACACATCAGTCTTTGCAGAAGCTAACATATGATGTTACAGTATCTGTAAGCTCATCTAGGTCTGCAGTGGCATCTTCAAAAACATTCCAATCATGCAATCAAGGCAGGCCTGGAGTTTCAGCCTTGCCTCATCCGACCAAGTCTACACTGATTTAATTGTTGGTTTAATGGTTTTAAGTCTTTGTCTGTTGGCAGGTACAAGGTGAATCATGCAGTGGTCAGAGTGTCCCACAGCTGCTCATGGTAAAAATAAACTGTTGCTTCTGGGCATTTTTTAAAATTTATTTTAAATTAGAAGATATAGATTATTGTAATACTAACCTTAACTGGATGGAAAGCAAACAGTTCCACTAAGTATTAAAAGGCTCCCAAA
This sequence comes from Laticauda colubrina, assembly GCA_015471245.1. Lineage (NCBI taxonomy): Eukaryota > Metazoa > Chordata > Lepidosauria > Squamata > Elapidae > Laticauda > Laticauda colubrina. The sequence continues at coordinate 30,656,835 of BLBF01000006.1, forward strand.
ATTGATGTTGCTTTATTGGGTCAGAACTCATGATGGACTAACCCTAACCTGAGATGACTTTTCCATTCCTAAGGGGAAATTTGAAATTTGCCTAAGATTTTTAGGGAGACATAATTGAGAGCAAACAGTCCAAAGGTCATAAAGAGGCTCTCTAAATTAAACTGTGATGCTGGTTTTTGAGTCAAAGTTCATTAGAGTTAACCTTAAACCTAATCCTAGATGATTTTTCCATTTCCAATAGAATTTTTCCATATAATGTGCCCAGAATTTTTATGTAAAAAGAATTGAAAACAAACAGGTCCATTGCACATAAAGAAGCCAGCTGTTTAAACTGAACCATGATATTTATTTCTGGGTCAGACCTCATTAGTTCTCACCCTAAACTTAGATAACTTTTCCATGTCCAATGGGGAGTCTTGTGCAATTTGCCTATGCTTTCAAGGCAGACAGAATGGAAAGCAAAGAGGTCCACTATACATAAAAAGAGTCTCATGTTTGTTTTTAGATCAGGCCTCTTGCAAGCCTAATTCTAACCCTAACCAATTTCTCTTGACAACTTCTCCATTTCTAAAGGGTTTTCTCATGCAATTTGCCTAGTATTTCTAGGGAGACAGGCTGGAGAGCAAAAAGGTCCCCTAGGCATAAAGAGGGTTTGTAAACTGAAGCACAATGTTGTTGTTTTTTGGCCTCCCAGAGGCCTAACATTAACCATAACTCTAGAAGATTTTTCCAAACAAAAGGGGTTTTAAAATTACTATAAAACAGTAACAAAAAAAAACCTTCCCTGAATCTCATAGCATTTCATAATTTCCAACCAATTCCATATTTGACATTTTTGATCGTATGTCATGGCAGTGTGAAAGAATGCTCATTGGAAGGTGACAACAAGTCTGCAGCTTCAGAATTTTAAGAAAGATATGGCTTCTTAGCATTCTGAACCAAAGCCTCAGAAGTTCAAAGCTCTCTGAAAATATAATTTTTGGCCTGGAGCCACTTGCTAGAATAATAAAAAAGAGAGTCTGAAACAATGCACAAACTTAGAAAGCATCAGTGAGTATGGATTTATGCCTTTGGATATAGTTCTTTTTAAGAAGCAGACTGCTTAATGAATTAAAAGAAAATGTAGGAGTAGGGTTCACCTCATGAGAATAGATTATTTCTCTGGATGTGTGAATCAGATCTGATCTAATTCAAAATGTTGGCTCAGGTCAGATAGAATTAAGATTGTTGAAACAATACAAATCATATGGATTCAAATACAATTATTTGATGTGGACCAATTCAATTCAAATTAATTAGGACAATTAAAATGTGTGTAAAATATATCAAAGTCATCCAAAGTGGTTAAATAAAAACAGTTTAATTTAACAGTTAAATAAAAACTTGTCCAATTTGAACAAGTAGATTATCCAATTTTAAAAGGTAATTCAAAGCAACTAAAACATGTTTAAATGTAATCAGATAGATAGGTCAGATATTCACATTCATTATCGATGTTAGCAGTACTAACCTGATAGAGGCCATTTTTGGATTATTCTGCATGATCTCTTGACCCTTATGTTGTTTTCAAACCTGTTATTCATACTTGACATTTGTTTGAAATCCATTATTATTTTCATTTATTGCTGATTTATGCGTTGCTTACAACTGATCTCATTTGTAAAGTGATTGTCTGCTATTGATACAAGTTCTGTTGCCCTATATTCCTGATTCCTGAAATATCAGAAATATTTGTGAAAATTTCATCTTTTGTTCGATGTAGGATAAGTTATATTGGGATGAACAGAGAGCATGTCTCTCAGTGATTTTCCATGCTATTCATTATGATACTCTGTAGGAAGTCTGAATTGTAGATACAATGAGTCAGTGATTGATGTGCTTCTGAAAAAGTTTCAGAAGTAGATTTCAGAATCTAATACCATCAATCTGTATCTGACTTCATGTCTGTTGGCCAATAATTTTCTCAGGGACATTTTGTTCCTCTTGCTATTTCCTTATGTTTATTATGTACTTTTTTATTGTTATTGTCTACCTTTGAGGTAGATCAGTTCAAGAAACAAATATGACTGGAAACGAGGGATGTTCTTTGTTGCTGTAAGATAGAATAATAGAATCTTCAAATCAAAATCAAGTTGAAACTGTTTTTCCTACCTCCATCTATCTAGGACTGGTTGTATGTATCTCTCTCTTTCTCTTAATGTCTACTCTAGCTCACCTCTCTTAACGGGTCTCTCATAGCAATAGGACTTAGATTTATATACCACTCCACAATGCTTTACAGAATGTTCTGGGTGCTTTATAATGGCAGCATATTTCCCCCAATAATCTAGCTCTTCATTTTACCAACCTCAAAAGGAGGAAAGGTTGAGTCAATCTTGAGCTGGTCAGGATTGAATTCCTGGCAGGGGACAGAATTAGCTCGCAATACTCTGCATTGTAGCTACCATGTCTTTCATGCCAATTTCATTTGCCAAGTTCAGCTTTAAATCCTTTACAATAATGATGGAATCCAAGTTTATATTTTCTTTTCATTTAATTCTGAAAAAAATTAAGAAATTAGACAAGAAGAGTATGTTGAAACTTAAACAAGGGAAGAAAAATCTGATCTGTACTGGTTATTCCATGACTCATTATTCCATAAATTTTCATATTAGCAGTGGCCAGAAATGCATTTGCCGAGCAAACAAATTTATTTTTGTTTAAGCAAACCAGCAGCCAATCAAAAGGATTCTGATTAGGTGTTAAGCATTTGTCTAAAGCTGAGGAATACCTCTTCTATTCTATAATTCTATGATTTGACAACATTAATCTTGCATAATTCTTGTTGCCTAAATATAATTATGAATGCTCTAAAGGAAGCCCTTGTTGTCTCTCTCATACAAACATTCTCCAGACTGTGCTAGAACTTAAGGTCATATCATGTTATTGACTGGCAGTTAGCTCAATAAAGGCAAAAAGAAGTACTTCCATCTTTCCTTCTTCATACAAGCATAATTAATGATTGAATTCATTATTCTACTGTATTCTTTAAAAAAAAAAACAGATGGCTCTCTGATTTATGAAATACTCAGTTGAAAACTAATACCACTCCAAATATGAAAAGTAACAGACTGCAGTAATAGTTAAAGTGCTCATAATTCAACAGAAGAAATGCATATTGTAATGTATATTTAGAAAAATAAAGAAGCCAGTGGATTTATTATTCTGTCATCATATTAATTCAATTGGGGAATTTTGCACACTACAAATAAATGTTGTATTTAATAATAGAGGTCAGAGTATGATGACATTAATATTTATTATATCAGACTTTTTTTCTGGGAGTTCAAAATGACACATATAGAAGTCCCTTCTTTCATTATTTCCTAAAGTATAAACCCTACCCCTTGAGATAGTTTAAACAGAGAAAAAATAATTGATCTAAAATCACTCAATGAGCTTTCCCAGTTGAGGATGCATTGACCCATTATCTTCCAAACCTATTCAAAATCAGACAACAGAATCACTACACTGCCTCTCCTTCAGTTAAGTAAAAGTGTATAGGAAAACAATGAGTTGTGAACCACTTTGTTTCCTAGAGCTCTAAAATCGTTTTTTAGACATCTGTATTCTTCACTTTGGTCATTATGGTGTCCAGTCATCACTGAGTATAAATCTGTCCCAAGCAACAAACACCATCGTAAAGGCTATTCATTTCATTATGGCCATTTAATTTTCATTTCATGACTCCATAACATTTTCAAACTAGATTAATTAATATTTATGCAATTTATTATTTATGCAATATTCATCAACAGCACCTGGATTAAAATCTGAATATAGGAATTTGTTGTATCTTCCAGTGGATGAAGGGGAATAGAAACATTGTGGCTATGCGTGTAAAATATATCATATCTTAATTTGAGAACTGGTATGTCTAATCTAGTGAAAAGAATACTAAGAGTGACTGATAGCAGTGTTCCAATATCTAATATGCTGCCACAAAGAAGAGGGGGTCAACCTATTTTCCAAAGCATCTGCAGGCAGGACAAGAAGGAATGGATGGAAATTAATCAAGGACAGAACCAATCTAGAACTAAGGAGAATTTTTCTGACAAAACAATTAATCAGTGAAATGACTTACTTCCAGAAGTTATAGTTTTTTAGAAAAGGTAGGACAATCATTAGTTGAAATGGTATAGGGTTGGACTAGAAAACCTCCAAGATGCCTTCCAAATCTCTCATTCTGTTATGTCCCATTTAACAATATATTTATATCAGTAATATATAAATATCATATTAGCATGTTGGTTAGAGAATTCTGAGAGCTGAAGGCCGTACATTTTAAATTTGCCAACTTTGAAAAACATTGGTCTATACTTTTAAGTGTGAATAAGTGCCTTCTTCCTAAATTTTTGAGGACACATTTCTAATTGTTTGATCACCTTAGGTACGAAACTTGGTGTCATCCATCGTACCCTCTCAGCAATAATACATACTTTATTTATTTCCTTCATAGAAGCCTGGAATGTTATATGTGTTAGTTTGAAGGACAAAAAAAAGCAAAATAAGTAAGATTTTGATCAATCTGTTTTATTTGACCAAAACAAAACTGCTTGATTTAGCTACAAATAGTTACATTGGCTCTAAACTAAAGCCCATGTCACACTGCACCAACAGATGGAAAGAGGATGTAAAACAGACAAAAAAGCTTGCCATCCATTGGAAAACGTGATGTAAACGTTGTGTACTCATTGCATATGTGTTTCATACACTCTATCCGTCGAGCATCCGTCCACTGCAATTTCATCTGCGCAAGAAGTTTTGAGCTGCACAAAACTTTTTGAGCGGATGAACTTTCCTCCGCATACGATCTACATCCGCGACACATACGGGCTACAAACGTTCTACTCCCGTTGTCATCCGTTACACGTCCAATGTATCCTCTTGGCATCCTCTGAGCATCTGCGCAATTCACATCCGCTCCAGTGGAAAGCGGAAAGAGGGAGGAAGTGAAAGATACGCGGAACGTCCACAGAGCATTAGTAGCACGGACATAGAAAGGATGAAAGCGGATGCAGCTTGGATATAAAGCATTAACACGGACAAAACGTTCATATATGGGACGTATCTTGGATATTTAGGATGTCTGGAGGATGTCTAGAGTATGTGGAAGGACACCTAGCAGAAACCGACATTTCCTATAAAAAGGGGGAGGAAATCACATGGATCTCACTATCAGTCCAACAGCCGTGGTGTGCTGACCTCTTCACCCTTGCTCTTGTTCTTCCACATCATCCATTGATCTCCACCATGGATCATCGCACACTCCTTTTGGTAGCCACCATCATTCAACACCAGAACCAAGCCCTCTTCAGACTGTTTCACCTTTTCTATGCAAGGAGAAGGAGACGTCCAAGAGCTGTGTGGGTCTGATGATGGATCGGTAGAAGAGTGGAGTTTGGACTCTATGACAAGCTGATGGTGGAGCTGAGGAATGAAGACCGTCATGCATTCCAGCACCACCATGGCTGGTGGCACATGAAGATGCCACCAGCCATGTTTGACGAAGTTGTGGAGTGTCTGAGACCCAGGTTGACCAAGCCAAGCACCAACTTCTGTCCCAGCCTGGACCCTGGACTGAAGGGGGCACTGACTCTGTGCCACCTGGCCTCGGGGTCCACATACAGAAACATGCAGTATGATTGGAGGGTGCCACACAACACCATCAGCATTGTGGTCAGAGAAGTGGTGCAGGCCATCATCAAAGAATACGTGGAGGAGCTCCTCCAGTGTCCCACCACTGAAGAAGGCTGGAGGAAAGTTGCAGAGCAGTGATATCAGAGGTGTAACTTTCCCCACACTGTTGGAGCCATAGATGGGAAGCACGTGGCGTGCAAAGCTCCACCCAACTCAGGGTCCAATTATTTTGACTACAAGGGCTTCTTCAGCATCTTCCTCTTTGCCATGGTTGATGCTGACTACAAGTTCATGTACATTGATGCTTCAGGCAACTGGTCAGCTTCAGATGCCCAGATATACTATGCCAGTGACCTCATGGGTGGGCTGGAACGCAACCTCATCATGGGTTTCCCAGATCCAGACCCCCTACCCAACAACACACAAGATGTGCCCTACTTCATCGTGGGTGATGACACCTTCTCCCTCAGAACCTACCTCATGAAGCCCTACAGTTCAAGATACCTCACCCGTGAAGAGAGGATCTTCAACTACAGGCTGTCCAGGGCAAGACAGATGGTGGAGAACGCCTTTGGCATCCTGGCTAACAGGTTCCAGGTACTTCTCACCAACATGCAGCATCACCCACAGACTGTGAGGAGCATTGTGGAAGCTTGCTGCATCCTGCACAATCTCATGCGAACCCGCTACCCAGTCTTGCAGAACAGGCTTGTGGACTGCCAACAAGGCAATGGGGACATGGAGCCTGGGGAATGGAGGCAAGGACAAAACCTGATAGACACTGTGGATGTGCAAGGCCCCAACAGAGCTTCACGTGAAGGGAAGAAGCAGCGCAACCTCTTGAAACACTGGTGCAACTCCCCAGCTGGAGCAGTAGAGTGGCAAGACAGGATGGTAGATGCTTAATAGATGCTTCCTTCAGCCTGTCTCATCACACTGATGAGATTATGCCATGTATGTTGAGTGGCCTTACAATGAATAGGGCATTAGTAAAGAGTTGTGTTTATGTTGAAATGTGTGGATCAATGATTAAATTGTTATTGATAATAAAGGGCCATATGTGTGGCAGCTGGGAGGATGGACCATACAGTCCCACTATGCTTGCACTGGAGGTTTATCTGTCCCACAGCTATCCTTACCCATTCCACAACTATCCTTATCCCACAGCTATCCTTACCCATCCCACAGCTATCCATCCCACAGCTAGCCTTACCAATCCCACAGCTATCCATCCCACAGCTATCCTTACTCATCCCACAAGCATGCAAAGGCTTAACCCTTTTTTCAAAGTTTTCCCCAACACTTTATTAAGTAAAAAAATGAACCAAGTGTGTGAAGCAAAGATAACCTTTATTAATAACAAACTGGATGACTTTATTAAAAAGCAAAATGACCCAAGTAAAGTGTCTTAAGCAAAGATAAAGTGAACAGGTAACAACTCAGTCTCTGGCACTCTTCTCAATCACTCTGAGGCATGCCCATGGTCTCAGATGTAAAGGGGCCAGGGACTGTAGAGGTGACGCTGCTGGAGTCCTGGTCTGAGGCGTGATTGGGGTGCCTGACCCTGAGAGTACAACAAGAGATGGTGTGTGCAGGAAGCTCTCAGAAAGCTGACTCAGTCCTGTGAGGTTGAGAGGCCCTTCCTCAAGGACCTGGGATGTGAGGCCCAAGACTGATGACAGATGTTCTGAGGAAGGGCTTGGCTGTGGGGTGGAGTAGTGAGGCTGTCTGGTCTGCAGCTGGGTCAGGTGAGGCATCTGTGGCATCTGTGGTGTCTGAGGAACCTGGGTCTGGACTGGGAAGGGCTGCCTCTGCTGTGGGAAGTCCTGGTAGTGGTAGGCTTGGTAGGCGAGAGGCTGCTGAAATCCATGGAAGGGCTGTGACATTGCCTGGGGTGGAGGAGCAGACCTGGAGTGGGTAGGAGCAGGTTCAGCTGGGCCTGGAGGGTGGTGCAGAAGAGCTGTGATCCTCTCCTTCATCACCTGGTACTGGGCCTCAGGCATGTCCATGAGGGTCTGGCTCACATACGTGATGAAGGGCTTGTGGTTGGAGGATGGTATATCGAAGTGGACCAGCTGGGAGAGGAGATCTGTGCTGGCTTTGATTGTGTCCCTGATCTCCAAGAGGACAGTGTGGCTCTGTCCCTCTGGTCTGCCTCTCTACCTGCTTTCTGTGGAGGTGGAGTTGGGGGTGGGGGTGGCTTGGTCTCTGGTGGCTGCTTCTTCTTGCTCCATCTGAGACAGGGGATCCTCCATGTCCTCTGGCATAGGGAGTGCAGCTTTCGGGGGGGTCTCTGTCGTGGGGCCCTCCAAAGACACCTGCCTGGACACGGTAGCTGTCTCCTGGCTGGAAGAGGAGTGGCTCTCTGTGGGCTGTCTGAGGGAGAGGGTTGACAGAGGGCCTGCTCCTCGGTGGCAGATCTCACCCTCCAGGAAGTTTCACCTGGCCATGAGATAGGTCTCCCGGTCAGTGAGCTTGACAGTGGCCTGCCCGGATTTCTTCAGGTGCAGCTTGCCATACCAGGTGTTCATGTGCTTCCACCATCCAAGGAGTACATCTGAAGTATAGCCCAGGCTCTCCACCTTCTCTCTCCACACTGCCTGCTTCCTTTTGGTGTCGCGATAGAGCCTGTGGCCCTTCCTCCACAGGTACTCGTTCTCCCTCAGCCATTCCAGCACCTCCTCCTCATGGTCTTCGGAAATGGAGTACTGTTTCCTCTTCCCCTTCTCCTTGCCTTGCCTCTTCCTCCCTCTGGCAGGGGCTTCAGGGCCTTCAGCAGCAGGTCTTTGAGGGCCTTGGGACTGGTCCATCACAGCAGCAGCAGCAGGAGAAGCACCGGCAGCAGCAGGAGAAGCAGCAGCAGCAGCAAGAGAAGCACCAGCAGCACCAGCAGGAGAAGCACCAGCAGGAGCAGCAGCAGGAGAAGCACCAGCAGCACTAGCAGGAGAAGCACCAGCAGCACCAGCAGAAGCACCAGCAGCAGCAACACCAGGAGCAGCAGCAGCAGCAGCAGCAGCTTCAGAGTCAGCACCAGGAGGTGGGATGGTGGTTCTGTCCTTCTTGCCAGGGCTGGAGAGAGTAGGCACAGGCTTTCTCTTCTTTCCCATGGTGTTCTCTCAAGATGTCTTTGGCAGCAGGTCTTTCCTCTGAATGCTGACTGCTTGCGAGCTGCATCCTTTTATATCCACGGAGCTTGTGCAATTCATCCTCCCCGCATGTGCAGTGAACGCTTTGCATCTGCTACGCATCCGCTATGCATCCTCTAGGCGTCCGTGATGCATCCGCGTCATCCGCTACGCATCCGCTATGCATCTTATACGTATCCGCTCCTTCCGCTACGCGTCCGCTTCGCTATTCTCCCCTGGAAGCCCTGCAGATGTGTCATCCACTTCCATCTGCTAGGCTTCTTACAAACATCCGCTTTACATCCCCGCTACATCCTCCCCACGTCCATTCCTTTCCGTTGTTCTCTGCTCTGTTTCTGCAAATTTGGGGTGTTAAGCCTGGGTTCCCCAAACAGGGTTAGGTAGACAAGCTAAACAGAATGTGCAGCGTTAGTCAGATAGGCACACAGATAAATGAGTGAGCTAAGCTTGTATGTTTATTAACATACAGTAAAATAACAGATACGCTTGTGCTATCAAGAATATATTTTATTCCAGTATAAGTTTATAGCATAGTCAAAAACAGTCCATTATTCATTTACCATGTAGTCAGTCCATTCAGGGATATTCAGTTAGCAAAGTCCATGTAGAATATCCTAGTGTCAGTTCACATAAATCAGTCCGTTGTTGTCTCTCCCGTTCGAGCAATGCAGTCTTGCAGTAATCAGGGATCATCAAAGCCAGAGAGAGAGAGAGCAAGCTGTAACCTTGCTACTTTTATATGGTTTTCATAACCACACCCACAATTGCTATTTTACATTTAAAGCTGCATACACTAACTATGATTCATAGTTAGTATTTCACCTAAAACAGTTAGGGTGAACAATGTTATCCCTAACATGGGGCACTTTTGAGAGCGGATAACAATGGATGGAAAATTTGCTCATCCGCTGTGTCCTTTTTACATACGTTTTGCATCCATCGGCCAGTGAGACCTAGCCTTAAGATTGACAAATGCATATAGCAAGAATAACTTGCCATACACCATGGGATAGGTGAAAGATTATTAAGTAATTTTGCTTTTTTAAAATAGAATAAAATAATATTCTCCTAATGTTGCCAGGTTCTACACTTGTGGCCAACATGTTCATCTTCTAAATCTCCCAGAAACAGCTTTGCATCAAAAGGGTTAATAATCCATTATTTTATGATTTTTAGATCTCTCATGCCAAGAGTATTTATTTTAATTCAATTCCTTAGCATCAGCATTCTTGGGCTTTTCTTTTCATTTGGGTATTTTAGGGGAGGGGAAGTATCTATAGAAATACAGTAAAGCAAAGCAGAAATCACCGTATTTAATATTATTTCTATAGAAAGGTATGGTTTATCAAAGGAACAACTCTAATACAGTTTATTATATATTACTTCAGTTCTGAAGGGAAGAATGAAACTGCTTTTCATTTCAGAGCTGGTCAGAATTTGAAAGTCTATGTAACTTGGGAAAACCCTAGGTTCACTTTACTTGACTATATTCTGCTACTAGAATTAAATTGACAAGAAACCTTCAGACCATTGTGGGAAGATCTGGCTGATCATTGTGAGGATATTAAGTGTCTGAAAAGATGAGCTGCAAGGTTTTCCTAAATAGGGGCATTGAAAACTCTTAAGATATTGTCAATTTAGATTTTTTTTTGGTATATATCAATGTTGTAAATTATAATATTTCTTTCTTATTTCTTCACACTTTTAGGCTAGAAGTGTTAATTTGTCTTGACCTCATAATAGTAGCTTCAATCATTTCTTTATGGATATTTTTAGGGACACATTTTACATTATTATACAATTAATTCTGTACTCTTATTCTGATTGGCAAAGTCAGGACCAGGCTTGATTGGTTTTTTTTGAGAAATGTTTGTAATTAAATATGTGGAATCTCTATGCAAAGCACATAGGCTACTACAGTGGTGGGATTCAAATTTTTTTACTACCAGTTCTGTGGGTGTGTTTTGGTGGGTGTGGCAGAGAAAAGATACTGTAAAATCTCCAGTCAGACGTGGTATCTGCCAATTCTCTGTACTAATCAAAATTTCCGCTCTTGGTTGTCCAGATCTGCTCAGAACCTGCTAAATACCACCTCTGGGCTACTACCAGTATCGTCCTTTCCCAAAGAAAGGCTTTCAATAATTGCTCTTCAAAGGCAGTTCTACATAAACTGTGCAGTACTACCATAGTACGGTATGAATATTGGTATATTTTCTTCCAAAAATGATAGGGCAATTTCTAAGGAGAAATTTCCTGATGGTGAAAACAATTAATCAGTGGAACAACTTGCTTCCAGAAGTTGAGGGTGCTCCAACACTCGATGTTTTTAAGAAGATGTTGACAATCATTTGTCTTAAATGGTATAGACAGAACTATCAAAGTAGTGGCCTGTGGGCTGGATGCATCATGTGCTGGCCATACTCAAGCTCAGTTTAGCAAAAGGGGGGAAAAGTCACAATGTATCACATGATGCCACCATGATGATGCAGTTTGACACCCCTGGTATAGCGTTTCCTGCTTGAGCAAGAGGTTGGAAGGGTCCAAGGTCCCCTCCAATTCTGTTATGTTATTCTGTTATTTATTGGCTACCTCTCAACAGCCATGGCAACGACTGATGATTCCTGCCTTTCACATTTATTTTAAAGGACAATGTCTGATGTAGAGAAGTCTATAAATGCATGTGGTTCTCACTGTTCTTTGAAATAAACTCCAATTAAAAACTCTGAGACAGGCATTTTCTCAAAGTTTCCTTTTATTAGAGTAATTATACTGACACATTTTGGAAAACCTGAATCTGAAAGTTCTGGGATTTCCTCCAATAAGTAAAAAATTACAAATCCAACCCCTGCATCCATCATTCCATCACATGCCCCAATCACCATCCATTCCAACTTGAGACATTCCCTCTACTACTTCTCAGCCAGATGCAGGAATAACATGACCTTGACTTTAAAGAAGAATGCTATTATGTCTAACCACATACGCTCCATGAAATTCCCCCTCCCATCTTCCCACACTCAAGAATGTGGTAGTGTGGAAACTTCTGGTGCTAATATGGCTTCCAAAGCTGACAGCTTGATTTAGAACCACATTGGAGCCCAAAATTTCTGTTGTTAAGCAGAACAGTTGTTAAGTGAGTTGTGTCCCATTTTACAACTTTTTGTTAAGTGAATCACTGCATTAAGTGAATCATGAGGTTGTTAAGGAAATCTGGCTTTCCCCATTGATTTTGCTTGTTGCAAGTCAACTCGGAAGGTTATAAATGATGATCACATGACCTGAAACAGTGCAGTTGTCATAAATACATACCAGATATCAAGCACTAAAATTTTGATCATGTGATCATGGTGATGCTATAAGTGTGAAAACTGGTTATAAGTCCCTTTTTCCAGTGCTGTTGTAACTTTCAAACAGTCATTAAATAAATGACGAATACCTGTACTGATTGCATAGGATTATAGATTAAGGAAAGAACTGTGAACCTTTCCAATCAACTCGTCACTTGTTTCACAAAACATTTCAGCACATAATGAAAATTTGCATTTTCTCTTAAATTATTCCAATCATAGTAGTAAAGTATATGAGTAGAACTGAAACAGCAACCAATTCATGTTTTTCTACTTGCTTCCAAGTTCATCAATACCTGAGCATTTCTGTAGTCATTTGCACAATCTCAACTTTCCAAATAATCAGGGTATAAGCTAACAAATGAAACAATTCCCTTCCCTTCCACAAAAATAATTTTCCCACAATCCATATGTTTAAATAATTGTATACATTTTTAATGTTTTGCAAGAAAAAAGCTTTTTGAAAAGGTATAGCATGAGATAAGTGGCAATTCAGAAAATATAAATTGAAGTCCTTTGATCAACATGATATATAGAGTTCCTGATGGTCTCTGAGCAATGTACACCAGCAGGCCTACACACAGAAATTCATAGAGTGCTTGTAGTTATAATGGCATTTAACCAATAGGCATATGGAAGCCTTTACAGGTTGCTGCATGCCTGATGATAAACCAGCATTAGAGAAGCTCTTCTGAAACAATGGGAAAATTGGGAATTGAAGATTAGTTGTCTGTACATCCAGATATTAGAGACTGAACCATCTATGAGAAAGTCACTTAATATTGTTGTGGGGAAATGGAAAATTGTGTCATTCTGGTTTCATGAATATTAATGGAATTTACCAATAGGCATAGAAAAAGGAAAACCCTCCAATGGAAAATAGTTTTGGCTTTTGAATCGTATGAGAGGTTCCTTACACCAGTAGAAGCATTGAGAATTTCAAAGAAAAAAATGGGTTGATATATTATTGTAGGAAATGCCATGAAGGAAAGAAGGTATATAGGGTCACAAAATGCCAGCAGGTAAGGCATTTTGTTGACAGACTGGGGGAAAAATATTTGAAATATTCTAAAGAGGTTAGATAGCCTTATATTATAGCAAAGTTTTTCACCATTGCCTGGATATAAGAATTTTCTAGGAAGTTATGTGCATTTTAATCTAAACTACAAAATATATTTCTGACTGCTACTACTGCCTGAACATCCAAGAAAATTACTGGAAAACTTGATCTAAAATCCATCTCAAAGTGTGAAATATCCATTGGTGCACGGCAATATATTTTAGTTCTTTTTGTAATAATCGCAAGCAGTAGCAAGTCTATGAATTAGGAAACAATATATTTTGTGACTATGGACACATTTTGAAAAGAGATTGGACCAAATACTTCAGTCTAAAAGAAAGGAAATTATATAATAACACACATTCCCAAAGTGTGAAATATCGAATAATGTGAAGCAATATGTTTTTCTCTTTTGTCTTTTCACAATAATTACAAGCAGTAGCAAATTTATGAATTAGAAAATAATTAAGACTTAATATCTCATATGAGTGTACAAGTATTCAGAAGGGAGAATGGGGCAGATACTTCAAGATAAAGGAAAGGAAATTATGCAATAACAAATGCAATGTGTTCACTTTGACATCTTTTGTTCTCTAATACATTCTTGTTTTCTTTTGTTTTTTTTTTCTCCTAGGTAAGTGGCAACAGTATTTCTAGACAATACTTGATGCTCAAAAGGAATCTCCTGTTTTTCTTTATGGAGAAAGAACATTCAAGCCTTTGAAATGGTAACAATGGATTGCATTGATGTAATAATGATAGGTCACACATCTGTATATACATTACGGTTTGCAGTAAAAAGACCATAACAGCTTAATTGTCTATTACAGTAAAGAGGGTGGAGGACATCTGGTAATTTAGATGAAATAGTAGTGATTTTTAAAAAGCATATAGTGGTCTTGATAGTGGCAGAATGGAAAAAAATAATGCTAGTGTAACTATTAGATTGGAAAACATTGTTGGAGAGTTCCCTTTGCAGATCAGTGGTTGCCATAGTTTATGGAATTGTTGGAAAAAAATAGAAATTCTCTGGAAATTTTGACCATGCCTTCCTCAGAAATGCATAAATTGGTGTCTAGAAGAAATAAAAAAAAGACACCAATTATGCTAAGGACCAAACTATATGAGAAACTCAATCAACCTTAGGAACTGCATTTGCTTTGTTTATTTCTTTACATATAGACTCATGGAACAATCTTATTGAAGAAAATATTGCATGGGAAAGATTTCTGTGCTGTGGTACAATACCATTGAAAATTGCTTGTATTTACCTATGGTCTGTAAGCCTGAGACAATGCAGGGGTGGATCATTTCTATTGTGTATTGTTCCCCAAATTTGTTATTTTAGAAACAAGCAACTTAAACATTACTAAAGATATAGTAATGTAATCCGTTACTAAACACAATGATAAAAAATAACAAAGTATGTGTTGTAATATCATGATGCAATTCTATCAATATATAAGAATTTGAATTTGCAATGTTACATAATTTTTTCACACTTCCCTTCTTATAACTCCTGCAAATCCCTGTAGCTAAAGCTTATCATAACATTGAAGTCAGTGGCAAAAAGGGCATTGGTACTTACCTGACACGCCCATTCTCTTTGAGCTGTAAAGAACATCCAATATTGGGAAGTGCTTCAGTCTCTGATTTGTAGGCTGGGCTTCATTTGTGGAATGCTCCTCCTCCTCCATGGGACTCCTCCTCAGCGTTCCCCAGTTTTGGTGAAGACGAGAGAAATAAATGCCCTCATTCTCATTGCCCTAACAATTCGTTGGCCGAAAAAGGACCCCACCAGATGGAAAAAGGGTGGGGCTGGATGCTCTTCACAGCTCAAAGAGAACAGGTGTGTCAGGTAAGTATCAATGCCCTTTCTCCTATGAACTGTTCAGAGCATCCAGTAGTGGGACATACCAAAGCTTGGCCTGTCCTATGGGAGGGACTCTGTCTGATCTGGAATCTCCTCCTGGTCCCTGTGGACCTGTTGCAGAACTCTTCTGCCAAAGGAAGCCTCGGCAGATGCAAATACATCAATTTTATAATGTTTAATGAATGGCGATGGGGAAGCCCAAGTTGCGGCTTGACAAGTTTCAGTTATTGGTGCTTGTGTGGCCCATGCTGCCAATTATTGCAGCGTTGCTTGTTGAATAAGTGGTTAAGGCCATAGGCACCTTCAGGGATTGCATCTGATACATTTTCGCTATTGCGGCCTATAGCCAATGGCCTATTGTAGACCTTGCATTGCATCCCTGAGTGTTGGGCTGAAAGGACAAGAATATGGCCTCCGATTTTTCTAAGAGGCTCTGTGCGGTTGATATATATTTGGAATGCTCACCTCACATCAAGCCTATGCCATTATAGCTCCATCCCTTGGGATGGTCTGTGGTGAAAATTAGAAGTATAAAGATCTGTGCCCCATGAAAACCAGAGTTACTTTTGGATATAAATGTAGGATCGGGCGAAGGATGACCTAGTCAGCTTGGAAAACACAAAGATCTTATCTGATAGACAAGAGTGCTATCTCTGAAATACCATGAGAAGAAGCGACCACTATGAGGAAGACTACTTTATACATCAGAAATTGTAAACTTGATGACTTTCAATTGTTTGAAAGGGCTCCTAGTGAATGCGACAAAGACTAGTTAAGGTCCCAGGTGGAATAACAGTGTACCACTGGAGGGCATAAGTTTGTGGCTCCTTGAAGGAAGATCCGTATGCATGGATGATGGGAAAGGGAAAATAGGCCTTCACAAGTGAGAACTGATGGCAAGGCTGCCACCTATCTTTTCAACATATCAGGTGATAATCCCTTGTCAAGTCCCATTTGCAAGAACTCTTGAATTTGAGTCACAGAAGGAGAGGTGGGATCAGTTTGAGATTGATCACATTTGCAAAAACTGGACCATGTGGCGTTGTAAATGTGAGTTGTTGAGGAGCATCTAGTGGCTAGGATAGTGGTGATAACTCTGTTCAAAACCTTTTCACTCTTAAGGCAACTCCACACAACCTCTAAATGGTCAGTTGCAACTATTGAGGGTCCGGGTGTTGGAGGGGTCCCTGAGATACAAAACCCTGGCTGGTGGGATTCTCCATGGAACCAATACAGGAAGACTGTGGAAGTCTGCAAACGACGGCCGAACAGGTCCACCACCATCTGGCCAAATGTCCTGGCCAAATGTCCTTTCAACTTTTTGAAAACAGGGAAGGGTGAAGGTGCCCCTCTGATTGAACGATGGTGGCCCTGCTCAGCCAGTATGCCTGTGTATCTGACAGACCAGAAATGTGCTCTGCTTTGATGGAAAATAGGTCGGTCTCCGCCCAACAACAAAAGCACTCCGCTTTTCACGTGATATGCTTCGACTGTGTGCCCCCTTGTTTGTTTATATGAGCTTTGGCTGTTACGTTGTCGGACAGGATTAGTATGTGCTGATTGTGTACCTGAGGAAGGAAGCTGCAGAGCTCCCCATTCAACAGGCTGGCATGAATACTGATGATAAGTCTGTGTGGCTCCTTGTAAAGGCAGCCTCTGTTGATGGTTGGTCTGGTCCACCGAAATAGAGATATGAGGACCTTTGGTGGTACCCTGTGTGTTTGGAGTTGCTTCATCCAGAGCGCTGGTATGGGTATGTGGTATGGAACCACTGGAGGAATGTAGTGTGGAGGCGGGCCCAAGGCATGATAGGAATGCATGAGATCATCTTGTCTAACAATTTTGATAGTTCAGCTAGGGACACCCTCTTAAGACCCTTGATCTCCTTAACTAATTGCTGAATGCTATTTAGTCTATCTGGTGACAGGTAAACCTTGCCTTCCACTGTATCTATGACAGCCCCCAAATGGGTTATCCAAGTCGATGGTGTTAATTGACTCTTATTCCAATTTTTAAGAAGCCATGCTTTTGTAGGGATTGTAATGTGTAGTGAGTGTCTTTGACTGCTTGATTGGCGGAAGGTGACAAAATCAAGATGTCATCAAGATAACACTAGATCTGTATGGAGATGTCTCTGAGATAAGCAACTAGCACTGCAAGGACCTTCATGAAGGTCCGAGGGGCAGAAGCTAGTCCAAAAGGGAGGGCCACATATTCAAAGTGGTGGTTAGTATAACAGAATCTCAGAAATTTATAACCATAGCAAGTGATGCACTGTGACATGTGAAGTAATGGCCCTGGTTGAAAACTTGACTGCATGATAAGTTGATAATGACTGAATTCTCATCAACTGAGAATTCAGCAGCAGCAATAGGTTTAGCAATATCTTGGTGCACTCTAAGGTTATAATTCAGGACATGTTCCTGTAAGAGGCGGAACCATCTGATAGATGAACATGTGAGGAAAGAGGTTGCCATGGCTGCTCTGATGGCCCAGGCATCAGACTGATGGGCTCTGCATAAGGCTAGCTCAGCCTGTTTTTCCTCTGGCTTTAATGCCTCCAGTGCATCACTGGGAATGGAGGAAGACGCTAATCCCACTATAGGTTGATCTACCTCAGGAGTATTCAATATTTTTTTGAAATCAGGGGCCAGGTTGAAATGTTTCTTGTCATATCCAGAGGGGGTTGTGTACACTGCTGCAGAGGCCCCTTGCTTCCGTACCAGGTCCAAAACATGGGAGGAACCAGGATCACCTCTGCTTCAACTACTGGTTGGTTGAAGATCAGATCCTGTGGTCCTTCTTCCACAGGAGCTGGTGTGGAGGAAGAGGTTGACTTGTTTAGGCGTGCAATATTTTTTGCCTTAAACAAGAGATGTCTGAAAAGCTGTGGGAGGAACAAACCTGTAAAAAAACAGGTTGGTCAGGAATAAGACCCTCATCCTCAGACATTCCCCTTTCTGAGGGGTCTGCTTCTGACAGGGGCTTGCTATCCTGTATTGATCCCAATTCAGTCTCCTACATTTGATCAATGTAGGATTTTTTTTGAATGCCTAAGGCCCAAGTTGATAATTGTAGGGGCCTTCAACAGCTTCCCTGCACAGATGGACACAGACCTGGGTTCCCACTGTTGTGCTGCTGAGGTAATTAGGCTGTGAGGGTTAAGCCAACGATTTAAAATGTAATAAATAGCCTCGAATGCAAACAAGCCAAGATGAGGGTATAATAGTTCCCAGAATCTTGAAGGGAGCCTGCTGCTCTGAGCAGAACTACCTCACACAACTTGAGAATGACAAGCAGGTGCACAGGTTTTGACAGCTCAAAATGGCCTCTGGCCCTTAGAGTTTTGGCGCGCTCCTCAAAGCGGCAACTTCCTGCCCTGTAAATGAATGGCTGCCGGAGTTCTTTCTGTTAAGATAATGGCAGGAAAAAGTGGAAGTTATCACAAGTTCAGGTTCTCCACTTCAAAACGGTGTTTGGAGAGGGGGAAGAGCAATACGACTCGGTTTTGGAGTAAAAGGTTCACACCGCTGACAGAATAAACACTGCAGCAATCAAACTGGCAAGGGTAGAGAATTTGGCTGTAGAGAGGTGTCATAGAGCAGCGCCGAAGCCTCCCGCTGTTTTTGGGGGTGTGAATCAGCGCTTCCCCTAATCAGACCTGTCAGGCTGCGAGATCAATTTGGGATAGAAAGCTAAAGACAAACTGATAAACTATCAAACCTGCTGGCCACAAAAGAATTTTTCCTGTTTCGGTCAAGGAGGAAATACAAGCACTGCCTATCTCTCACAAAGCTGGACAAAAACTGGGGAACGCTGAGGAGTTCTGTGGAGGAGGAGGAGCATTCCACAAATTAAGCCCAGCCTACAAATGCAGAGGCTGAAGCACCTCCCACTACTGGATGCTCTGAACAGCTCATAGGAGAACCAGTATAAACTATCAGTGATTCATCATCTATGTCAATGATATCACTTGTGTTTTGTTAAGCTCAGAAAGCCACTGTTAAGGAGCGATTGATGTCGTGCCTTAACTGGCTTCTGAAGATGGGAATTTTAGCTTGCCCTGTGCCTTTGACAGTTATGCTTTTGAAACAGTGCTCATTTATATTATGAAAACCAGGTTCAAACATCCTAGGAATAAATCAGCACTGAAACATTTCAGAAATGTGGTAATTTTAAGTTTTTATTTTAAATAATTTTCTATGTTATCAATTTTTATTAATATTTATGTTTGTGTTTTGATGGTTGACTGCTTACTCCTGATCCAACAAATGTGGGGAGCTCTTTGAAACATAAGGCAAAACTGTTTGCCAATTGAAAAACCTTCCTTCCTGAGGATAATTGCAGAATAATATCCTAGTATTCAATGGCCACTTCACCCTCTCTCTGTCCCCAGACCAATCTATTGCCTAGCAACAGGAACAAAGTGCTCATTTAACATTTAACTAATGCAAAGTAATTTTTTGTAGCCAGTACCGCCTTTCTTTATTTCTCTCTCTTTCAACTCCTACCATGTTAGATGTTTAGATATATTATCCTGATTTTCAACAGGAATAAAGTAGGGTAGGAATGCTTGTGTGCTTTGTTGTAACAAGTTTGCATTAGAAAATTATTGAAGAAGAAAGGAAATATGTGGGAAGGGTACATGAAGATTTGTTGGGAAAAAAATGCCACACAGCAGAATATGTACATACATACATACATATAAAATCTCACATCTATTAAGAAGAGTAGCTAAAGTAGTACCACAGTTGGGTAATACAGAGAGCTATAATCAATGCAGTCACAGTTTTCCATCAAATTATATTGAATATGTATGTATGTATGTATGTATGTATGTATGTATGTATGTATGTACATATTCTGCTGTAAATATGTATGTATACTTGTATGTATATGTATAGGTATATATGTGTATATGTATAAATAAACATGCACTTCCTTCAGAAGATATTGCAAGATACCTTGCAGATGTTTTGCAAAAAATGATTTCTTGCAGATGTTCTGCAAAAAAATATGGGAAAAAAACTCTCCTACCTTGGCACCAGTGAAACAGCAAGCTGAGTAGTCAACATGTACATTAAAGAATTATGATAAACAATACCATGGCAACCTCTTAAACATGGAAGTGGTGAACTGCAACTTCTATCATCCCTCATTGTTATCAGTACTGACTATGACTGATAGGAGTTGAAGTTCAGCAACATCTGGAGAGCTATTATTTTTCCAGGCCTGTGGTAAAATAGCAAGCTGGTCTGTAAACACTGTAAGAAAAAAAATGATGATTGATCAGTTGACATTTTTCATAACCCCAAACAAGTGAATGTTTAAAGAGGAAATAAGGATGAGAAGAATACAAGGCTTAATCCAATCTAATGAAAATGGAAGATGTTGGGCCTGGACTATTTCCATCCAAAGATTCATTATAAAATTGTACTTTTTTCCTCTATATGTGTACAATGATTTTTTATAAGGTTGCTATGCCTCATTATCAAATCTAGAGACTTTGGATCACAGTTTAAGAACTGCTCACTTCATCTGAATTATAGAAAGAACAAGCTTTCTGCCACTCTTAATATTCACCTATGTGAATATTACAAGGGAAAAGTGATGTTATATAATATAGACCTAGTGGCTGCAGGCTAATTGGATCAGTGTTAACTTTTTTTTCTCCTTTAGAATGTGCAAATTGGTCTATTTGTTAGTTTATGGATCAATGTATTATGTGAACCAAGAAATAGATTAATTCATTAACTATGTTTATCCTGTTACATGACTATAGTCTTGTAGAACTTGGCTTTGAAGATCAAATCAGCTTCTAATAATTCAGGCTCATCTATTGAAAAAAATGAATATTAAATTGTGATATTGATCATGTGAAACTGTCCAAAAGAATAATAAACTAAAGTTTGACTAGATGTCAATACTACATTGGTCACCTGAAAAGCAACATATGTATTGATGATTACAAATAAGAAAGAAAAAAATATATAATGAAGCTATATATCTACAGTATGTGTCTATATGAGTAAAGATATAAAGATATGCTGATATCCAAGTTAATGTCCATAATGTAATTTAGAAAACCTTAACCATGAAAAATTATATATTCGTTATTCTGGAAATGTGTGAAGCATGAAGTAGCATAAATAGAAAAAAATATTTGCATGTAAAAATACATAACCTTGAACAGCTACAATACCAACTATTTTATAAATACATGGACATAAGTCTACCATACAAATCATACCAAACAAAAAGATGTTTGATCATTGTGTAGTGCATTAATTTTTTATAGTCTAAGCACTACATTTAACAAAGATTCTTGATCACAGAGAAGACTAGATCATGAATACATTAGAAATGTTCAGTGAATTGCTGAATTCTTGTGATCCTAGAGAGTCTTCAAAAAGCCAAGATGTGATTATTTCCTCATATGAAAGAGCAATTGTTGCAATTATCTGATGCTATTTAAACAATTTAAAACTTTTCTCTTCAAATAATTATTTCTAATTTCATATCGTATGGGAAAAGGAAATTGTATTTTCATACAACTTTCGCTTTAAGTAGTATCATATAATGAGAAGATAGTTTCCCATAGCTGGAGTAGAAGTACAGCAAGAAAGAAAACTCAAAAGCAGTAGAAATGGGAATACAGTTCCTTTTTCCAGCCTCATATATTGATGAAATTGTTTTATATAATTGACAATGGCCTTTCTTTTCCTCCAGCAAAAAATAAATACCAGTATAAAAACACACAATGATTGGTTTCAGGCTTAGCTGAAATGTTGCTTCATAATTCTACAGTGCTAAAATAGAAAAGATGAGAAGCATTGTGAAAATTAGGCAGGTATCCATCTAGTTCATTTTGATGGAGTTTGATGCAAGGCTGATAAAGATAGCAGACAATGTAGGAAGACCCACTGGGGCTTCCAGGACTCAACAATGTATCATAATGTAGAATTGCATTATTGGTATCATTATATTCAATTGGTAATAGTGTCATTAGTTATATAACACACCATCAAAATTCTGCCATGGCTTTGACAATGTTATTTGAAGTCACAGCTTGGATTCTTTTTTTTGTACTATCACCGTGAAAGCTTTGAAATGGTCATTCTGAAGTTTTATTTTGATTGAAGAATTCTTTTCAGTTGGGAAAAAAATATGGGATTATTATCTTCTACTCAGTTTTCTCTCTTCATAAAGCATATTCTTCATAAAACAAAATGATTCCTAGATTTGGGGAAATACTACTATACTTTAAGTTTGTAACATATATGACAAATTTGATATTTTGAAATGAAAGGAGGAGAAAGATAATTTCTAAAGCTTAGCATCCAGAATTTAAGTTAGGCTGCCTAATGACACTATGCAAGAATAAGAATGTGCCATACATGTAATAATGGTAGAATTTTTTTCCTAATTGTATATTTGGAATTCAAATTCTCCAGGAATATGAATCTCTCTCTCTTTCTCTATCTCTCCCCCCCACACACACACACCCCAAAAGTATAATTACAGAACATTTTAGTTATGTATCCAGATGCATATATGAGATCAAGTGTAATGTAGAGATGAAGGTGCTGGACTTGAAATAATGAGATTTGGATTCTAGTCCTCTCATAGACTGTACATCTATCTGTGTGTCTTTCTGTCACCTAAATACTCCACTTCAGCATGAATGGTTTTTCACATGTTAATAATTACCCACAGAAGGGACAATAATTATCATGTCAATCCAGTGATGGTTGATGGGTAGATATTTTTTTTTTTACTTTCCACTCTAAGCTTAAGATACAGCACTTGGCACAAAAATCACCCAACTGGTTTAATGCCTATTAGTGGACTAGAATCCAAATCTCCCTACTTCTAAACCAGCACCTTCATCTCTACACCATATTTGGTCTGATATACAGTATGCATCCAGAAACATAACTAATATGTTCTGCAGTCACTGCATATATTGTATTAGCTAACTCTGGGGAAAAATGGCCTGATCTTGTATTAGACAATAATGCTTATCATGGGACACCATGAAAACACTGTTGCTTGAGGCATTTAAAACTCTGCAGGATACAATGCAACATGTACATCATTAACAAACGTAATGGACTTCAGGCATAAATGGAAATAAAAATTGCATTTGGATTAACAATTGACAGAATAAAAACCTTTGGGTTATGAGTACTCAAAATATGAATGTGCATGTTCATTTATGATATTTAGAAAAACTGTAGTTTAGCAGTAAAATATATATTGCATGAAGAAATTTCCATGTTCCATTTCTGATATACTTTTTAAAAGGAGAACATTATGGGTAACTTGTCAGCCTAAGTTTCTGACAAACTGGAGTCTGTCCAAAATCACAAGAGAGCGGGAAGGAATGCTTAACAAATTGCCTTTGTTGTGCATGCTTTCCGGTCAGTGTTGACTCCTGCTGACTGCCTGGAGTAGTCAATGCAGTTTTCTTGGCAAGATTTCAGAAGTGGTTTATCATTGCTACCTTCCTAGAGCTGGGAAAGAGGGACTGATTTAAGATCATCAAGCTGGCTTTGTGAATAAGATGGGACTACAACTCACAATCTTTGCATTATTTGCCTTAACCATTACCCCAAATTGGAACTCAAATCATTCACCATGGGTGTCTATAATTCTCTTCCTTGCCCTCTCTGTTTGCCCTCTCTGTTGCATGTGAAATATGGTTGTTAGCAGAGCTGATCAGATTCTGAAAATATTTAAAGCCATTCTGGAAATCAGAATACATTTCAGAGCAAACACAAAAGGAGCTGTGATCTGAATATCTCTGAAATTATTAACAAGTTTTCAGGGAAGATTCTGTGATTACTCCTAAAAATCTAAGCAATAAGATGGTTGCCGTTTCAAACCTGGAGGAAGGAAGCTGGTATAATAATGGAGTGATTGTTTTTTCTCCTTTGGTATTAATAGTGATGATAGAAAAATCTTGATTTCTAAAGAAACAGGATTAAAGTGTTGTTCCCATGAATAAAATATGTTATATGAATAGAAGCTGGATACTCTGAATTGGGTATGTATATATAAGAGTAAGCACATATGAATAAATAAATGCAGTTCCTTCATCCACATGTGGCCTAAGAAGACAAAAACATTACCTACCTCTAGGCTAGATGGGACAAATAACATTCATTGGCTATAATAAGGTAGCTTTCTTTTAGTCATTTGTATTATTTAAATTTGTTAGGCACAATTTAACAACCCTTGCTGTGCCTAATTTCATGCTTCTAGTCATTGCTAAAAGTGCTCCCACAATTTGGTTATAATCAGCTTTGAGTGGATGTTAGCTTCAGAGGTAGCAATTATTTAAAAAATACCTAATACAGTTTACTTCCCAACTCTTTTTTTTCTTCCTCTACAGATATTCTCTTTTGCAACACCTCTACAATCTAAAATGTTAAATGGTTTCTTCACGTTCAATATATTTTTGTATACTTTCCATTTTTTCTTAATTTATTGTAAAACCACTACCTGATTGTCTTGGAAAGTGGAGTATGGCTGTGTTATTTATCTGCTATGTAGATTGCATTCCTTTAATCTAGTTAGTTCTTAAAATATAAAGATATATTGCAGGTAGTCAGTGGGTAATGCAGTTATAAACTCACAGGGTAGAATCTCTTATTTGTCATTGGTATTAGGAATTATTGAGCAGAATTTCATTATTGGCTTCAGTCTATTTTGACTGTGTGTGTTGTTGTTGGATATTTGTTGCCTAGCATTTTCCTGACCATTCCTCAATTGACAGTCTATCAAACCAAAAGTAGTAGAGATCACATTATCATTTAGTGATATAAGCACAACTAATGACATCTGATGTTTATTTATTTAGTCATCAAATGTATATAGCCACCCAACTAATAATGAAGATGTACCACAAGACCATAAAACAGTTTTATATACATACAGATACACAATATTTGTTTTTTAAATTGAAAAACATAAGTGCTAAGGGAGAAAAATCAGATATTAATAGCAATGGAGCTACCTTAGTACATCACTAGTCCCCAGGGAACCCGAGGCTGATGGACTAATTAAGTCTTGAGAGATATCCAGAAAATCAGCCAATCTCCCTTCAGAGAGGAAGAAGCAAGAATCATGGCAGAGAAGGTCTGCCTCCCACAGCCAGCCTCCTTAGCAGATGGAACTCATAGCTTCTGCCAAATCTGTCAAGTAGCTTAATTCAACAGGAACAGAAGTATATAATTGTACATAATCAGCATATTGATGATACCCCACATCATCTGATGAATGAACTCTCCCAATGGCTTCATGTAAGATATTTGTGTGTGTGAAAGAGAGGGAGGGAGGGAGGGAGGGAGAGGCTATTTTAAAAAGCTAGGAAGGTCATGGATCTATAGGAGGAGGCTGACCTCATAGTTCTTTTTTTTTTTTTTTGAATTTTTTTTATTGATTTTCAATAAACAAACATACACAAACAAAACACAAAACATAAAAACATAAAACTTCTTTTTGGAAAGCGGCTTCCCGGGTTACATCTTTTTATATAGACATAAATTCGAATTCATGCTCACTTTTTATCCCATTTCATATCTTATTTAACATTCAACATTTGCTATATAGCTTCTCCCCTCTTTTCACTCTCTTAATTCTATTTTATTTATTTCATCTCAATTTAAATCATTATGCGTATATCTTTTGTCTGTTCTATTTCAATTTTCTATTATCTTTTCTCATTAACACAAAATTTCTCCTATAATCACTGATTGAAGTATGACGCCTTTAAATCTTTCCCCTAAATTTAACACTTAAAATATTATATACTTTTCATTCTGATTCTGCTTAGTATATTCTAAAGCTATATACTACATTGTAAAATAAAAAAGTAATAAGTTTATAATATAATTAAAGCAATAATCCATAGCAAATTAAGCTGTATTATTAAATCCAGTTTTCTAACATTATTTCAAATATAAATACAGTACAATCTTACGTACTTTTGCAGTCTCTTTTTTAATCATATTTTTACTCACTATCTCTGAATAAATCTTGTTTCTTTACATCTTGTTTTAAACCTTTGTAATTTCTCTTCCCTTTTTCCTTTCCTTTCTTCTCCAATCCTGCCTTTTTACCCCCTTGTCTCTTAATCTCCACCTTCTTCTGTATTCCTCTCCATTCTACATTTTCTATATAGCTTCTCCCCTCTTTTCACTCTCTTAATTCTATTTTATTTATTTCATCTCAATTTAAATGATTATGCATGTTTCTTTTATCTGTTCTATTACAATTTTCTGTTATCTTTTCTCATTAACACAAAATTTCTCCTATAATCACTGATTGAAGTATGATGCCTTTAAATCTTTCCCCTAAATTTACTTTTTCATTCTGATTCTGCCTAGTACATTCTGAAGCTACATACTATATTATAAAATAAGAAAGAATAATAAGAATAATAAATAATTATATCATTTATGATATAATTAAAACAATAATCCATAGCAAATTAAGCTCTGTTATTAAATCCAGTTTTCTAACATTATTTCAAATATAAATACAACAATACAATCTTGTGCACCTTTGCAGAATCTCTTTTTTAATAATATTTTTACCCACTATCTCTAAATAAATCTTATTTCTTTACATCTTGTTTTAAACCTTTATAACTTCTCTTCCCTTTTTCCCTTCCTTTCTTCTCCAATCCTGCCTTTTTACCCCCTTGTCTCTTAATCTCCACCTTCTTAATCTTCACCTTCTTCTGTATTTTTTTTTCTGTTGCTTTCTGACATTGTATCAATTTTTCACCTTATTTTTCTCTTTTTTTGTTGTTTTTTTAAATCTTAAATTTCCATTCTCTTTCCCCTCTTTCCCTTTTCTTCTCCAGCTAAAGTTGTTTGTTCATTAAAGAGTGCTTCTTCTTCATCCCAGTCTTCTTGTTCTTGTAGTTTCTGGTAGGTAGAAATCACCATTTCTAAAAAATGGAAAACAGATCCAGAAGAGCCCTTCCCTTCTTGTTCCTCTTCTTTTAGCTTTTTAAATTCAATTTTCAGTTCATCAACAAGTAGTGCCATTGTAAAAAGTTTTTTTTTATACAACCCAAATGTTTTTAGTCTTTCAAATAATGATTTCCAAAAGTCCCAAAGTCACCAAGCAATCCAAATATACACAGACTGTTTCATTTAGCACTTTCTTCTTTTTATACTTTCTCTTCCTGGAGTTATAGTTCAGTTACAAATCTCCAATTAAAATATATCTTTTAGAAGTCTTGTTACAGTTTAGCTCTGTTCTTATAAATTCCAAGCAGCCTCCTCCAATAAAATCTTAATATTTATTCTTTTCCTCTCCCTTCCCACTTATAGTAAAAAAGAGTTCTCTTTTTTTTTTCCTCCAATGCTCAGAAATCTTTATTGTCCCCTTGGCTTTAGTTTTCAAGATTACCTGCTGAAGCCAAAATGGGTTTTTCAAATTTCTCCATTCAATTGCTATCATCGTAAGGAAGGAGAGTGAGAAAAAACAAACTTTCCCTTTTTACTTTCATTCGCCACTTTTTCCGTCTTTGTTGGAAACAGTGTATGTTTAATGCTTAAATTCCAGGATATTTAAATGTTACTTATTATCCCGGTTAGCCAAAAACTTTCACTTTCTCAGCTTCCTCCTGCACATTCTTATCCGGATGAAAGCTTCTTTGTGGTGGCCATTGCTGACCGCCGCTCCACCACTTTCAGAAAAGGGAGTTAAGTCAGCTGAGGAGGGGGGTGCAATTTCCCCAGACCCCTGCTGGATCTCCCCTATCTTCAGTTACCTCTACGGGGTAACTATAGCTCCCAAATCCAGCTGGATCGAGGGCACTCCAGTGGCAAGCGCAGCAGAAACCGTGCACAATTGCAGAGTCCTGCCACTGCCGAAGCTTTGCAAACTGAGAGTCCATGATCTCATAGTTCTTAAGGTCCTTTCCAATTCTTCAGTCTCAACAGATTCAAATTATTTCAGCTTCCTAGGCAAAATTCCTTCACAAATGTCTCTTCCTGACTTGCATAAGACCAGTGTCCATCTGCAAGTGAATTTTGTCTGACAGTTGCTGAATAAATTATTCCACAAACCCTGTAAGCAATTCTGTCAGCCCCCTCTTCATAAGAAGGCATGTGTCAACAGAAGCAGACATGAAGGACAGCTATTTGCAAACATGGTAAGAGCAAAGTACTAATAGCTGCTCCAATCCACACTCAGTAAAATGTATGCCCTGTTGAATGCCAGCAATGTTGTAGACATCTCTCATTTTATCTTCCTTAATTCTTCCATGAACTTGGAGAGATGGGATCCATGAAAGGTCACATAGCCATCATAGTGGCATCAACTCATGAGTTGCCTTAGACTTTACTCCTAGAGAAGACAAATTGAAATCTTCCAAGTCTGGGAAACTTCACTATCAATCCAAAAATGCAGTCAAGCTTGCTATGGAGCAGGAAGGCTGGTACAACAACAACAATTCCAACTGTTCCCTAGAGCCCAACTTAATGAATAGAGTCTCATATCTGGCAACATGTGGTATAAAACCCTTGAAAGCTATGAGATTCCTGGATGATAATCATGACTTTTCCACCTTGTCCCAAGATCTTGGCTGATGCCACACTCAAAACAAGCTCAGTATATCTTGAAATGTGCTACCTTTCTTCTGGACCCAGCAAGGTCTCAGCATTACATGCCATATTGGTCCTTTCATTAACAACTAAATAGAAAACAAGGGACACCTTGTTGTAGACTGACTTGGCATTTTGAAGCAGCATCCAAAATCCAAAGCCATTTAAGGTTTGTTGACTTTGTACAGGGCTGAGATTAAATAACAGAAAATCAGTATAAGACATCAGCCCCTTGTTTTCCAAGAACTTCTTTTCTCATACCATATCTTCCAATGTCCATTACCACCATAATACTTTGGCTTGGCTTATTACTCCTTCAAAAGCATCTTCCAGTTCAAGCCTCTTGATTCCCCAGTTCCAGAACCACCAACATCTACAATTCCATCTATCACAAGAAGGGGGATTCAGGTACTCCAAACCACTTCAGCTTTGCTAAACTCTCAATGCTGTCAGAGTATACAGTGACCACCTTTCCCACTCAACCCGCAAACACATTCACGCAAATTCACAAGCATATTCTCATTCTTAGGCACCCTTCTCCTGCTTCTATTATAAACTGATCAAGAGTTCCCTTTTGATTTTGCCGATTCCAAGAAGAGATTCAGGACACTCAAAATTCACAGACATAGGCCACCTAGCCAATAGATATCAATATATTGAAGAAATCAATAATCATTGCATTGTTGTCTTCCTCTACTGTAATCCTCTCTCCCCTCCAGTACCACTAGTACATCCAGTCTCTCAGTATTTTGTCTGTCAGAGGGAGAGTTGCCAGGGTGCAGCTTCCAGAAGCCATGAGGTTCCTTCAACATTCAATGGGCAGAGGACATAACCGACAAGCAACAGAAGTCCCTCTGTGTTGCCAACTGGCTGGAAAAACTTTAGCTGGGCAGAACACTATCCCAGCCAGCCTGTCAGCCAAAGAAGTGCCTCTAACTGTCCCTACAATACAGCTGCTGATAGCCCCTCACCTGCCTCTTCTCAGGGGAGAGATGCTAGCAGCAAAAACAGCAGCAGTACACAGAAGAGCCACCGCTATAATTTCCATTAGGTCCACAAGTAAAGAAAGTGACACAAGTATAGAAAGTGCAGCCAGTTGGTGTGTCCAGTGCAACAAGTATGTCCTGTCCTTGAGTGCAACAGCCTGAACATGTGAAATATGTCCAAAACCAGGTCCTGAAACAAGTCCAACTTCAACTGAGGTAAGTGCTAATCTCTAAGTATTATTTTGACATTCTGTTTAACCATAAAACTATGAGGGCACTCCATCCATAGCACCTGCTCTTTCTGCTATGTTTCTGGAGTAAGAAAGAAATGGCAACATATACAAGCTGGTGAAGAGTAGTATTTGGGTATGCTTTTAGAGCTTGAACTTGATCCTATTTCTGTTTGTCTTCATAATCAGCTTCCATATCTTACAGAAGTTTATTCCCAATCCAGAGTCCATGAATGATGTATTTTCAGCATTATGATCAACTCCTTCATTATTACTTACTTGCATCTCCAGTATAACATACTTGGGAGCCATGGAGATGAGCTTGGAGGAATCATCCAGAAGCAATTTAAGTTATTCTGCATTCCATTTCAATCATTTGCTTTATGCTTCTAATAGATTCTTCATCAGTCTGAGATTGATTGCAAAATTAAGGAAACTGTAATTAATCCACTATTAGTTGAAGAACTACATCTGTTTGTGGCCCTGGACTCATGAGAAATGTTGAAAATTAAAATTCAACATGCTGGAGAGCTGCTCAATATATATATAGAAAAATAAAACTAAAGTCTTCAAGAGATTTTTGAAAATTTTCAAATGTTTGAGAGTTGGGTATTACTCTAATCAGAACTTCTTGAGATGATGATGATCAGAATACACACAACAATCAACCTTAAATATAAACCCAGAATGACAGTGATATCAATGAATTCAAGCTGAACTCAGAAATCAGAATGGTTTTTTTCTTTTAATTGCTATTTTAATATTTTGGTTTTATATATATTTTCTCACTGGATATCACTGATAGTTTGTGACAGTCATCAGTATTTTATTACATAATAGGGGTCCTTCTGATGAATTGACCACTCTGCTAATCTTTGGAGTCTTTCCTGAGTTCCTACTTTTCAGCTTGGTGATGGAGACCCTTTGTATGTTAGTACTGGTGTACTTCAGTCTCCATATGGGTGAGGCTGGAGTATAAAAGGTCAGATTTCATTGCCTCAATGATAAGAGGTAACCTCATCACAGGTTACCTCAGTTCCTGTTCACATGGGTGGTTGTATGTTAGACTTATTCTTTATGTCCAAACAGTTTTATGATCTGAATGTGGAAGATTCAGTCATCCACCCTTTGTCGTGGAGTCTGAGGTTCAAATGTAAATAACTGTTACATATTTTCTCTGTAGGGCTGAGACCATTTGGATAACTTGTCCCAATATAAATCTGTTTCATTTCCAGCAGGAACTTTGGTTGATCATTTGTATCAAGATGGACTGTGTTAGTTGTTTTGCAGCTTTCAGTGACTTCCAATAACATCAAACTTCTGGACTAGCTGCAGGGATTGTGGGTGGAAGTACTGTTCTGTTTTGGGTCTATTTCTTCGTCTATTTCTACTAATGAGTGGTTCGCCAGTTTGGAAGTCTGCCTACAAGATGTTGATTGAATAAAGACAGCTTCAGGCATTCTTTCTAAATTTATAGCAGAGCAGAGATATTAATCCTGGTCACTGTATCATTTTCCATCATGGATAGGCATTAGGATTTTGCACATTCTGAAGCAGTAGCTGGTATTACACAATGGACTGACATTTACAAAATATCTTGATTCTTCTTCAAAGAATTTAAAGACAAGTGTCATATGTTAGCACATCCTTTTTTTTAAAAAAAAATTCATATCTGTATCAACCAGATTATAATTTGAGTAATATTCTACCACTATTCATAAATATATTCTGCAAAACATGCTAATTTGATTTTTTTAAATATATTATTTGTTACAAGCAAGGAAGAAGCAAATGATATCAAATCAACCCAGACTTTTTTCCTAGAGGCATAAATGAATAGGCTCAAATTATCCTATTTCAAAAATATAATGTAAAGATCTAGTTCTCTGGAAAAGCAGGGAAAGGTGGAAGGAAAAAGAAGATTACTGGTGGCAAGGTGTATGGATTTAGTTAGCAATAGGTACACTGTTGGAAGACCTGAAAGCTTTGGAACATACTGTCAACGAGAAATCTATGTGTCATCATGAGTCAACCAACCAACTATTAGAGAGTTTATCTGAAAAATACCGCAACTTTCATGCTTATATATGCCACTTTTCTCTTTCAATGGCTAGGAACCAAACCAGGAAAGAATCCTGAAAGTAGGCAGCTTTGCAAACATGTTCAATCAAATCTTTATGCTAAAATGTAGCAGGTTCATCCACATTTTTGAATATTTATTCTGTACACATAATTATCTGTTATTCTATTTGAACAAAAAAAATAAAAAATGTCCTAACTAATAACAAGTTTCTAGATGAAAATCATAAGAAAACTTTCAAAGTCCCTATGAAAAGCAACACACCACAAAAACATGTTTAAAATATGAACCGTAGGTTTAACCTTGTCACATTTCCTTGAACAATTAATGTATAGAAGTGATGCTTATGGTATTCTCAAAATATGAAATTCTTTACAGATTTTAAATGTTCTATTACTGTTTTTGTTTTGGTATGGAATTAGAATTGTTTCATTCTGATACCTTTCTTTTTTCCAGAGTTTGTTCATAATGTTAGGTACTATAATTTGCCATATTTTTTCAATCTGTCTGTGTGTGTATTTACATACATACACACACACACACAGACACACACACACACACACACACACACACACATATATATATATACATCCATACAGAAGCCTTCTGTATTGAGTTCGTATGTGGGACAGGCTATCACAGCCATTAGTTTTAAATTTGAAGCTAGCCAACTGTTGTCCCAGGATTGTTTTTTTCTTCATCCTGATTGTTTGGGAGTCTTGGTCTGTGTTTATTGGTCTTGGAGTTTGTTTGACTGGTGTTTCTGGTTTCTTCTGTCTGTTTTGTGGCTTTGATTGGCTGGCAACACTCTGCTCCTGCACTGGAGGCTTTCAGTGCAGCTTGGCTTCGTGGGAAAGGACGGCTATTATCTATTAGGAAGCCAGGTTTCCTCTGGGTGCCTGGTGGGGGGATGTTTGAGCTGGAGGTATCAGGGGGAGTCTGTTTGTGCCCAGGTGTTTGCCTGGCTTGTGGTGTGGAGATCTTTCTATTTGAGAGTGCAGGCTTCCAAATGATTGACAGTCTGCTGGAATCATCTCTTCTATTCATGCTTTCAGGTCTTTTTTCAATCTCTATGGCTTCTCTGATGATTCTGTGGCTGGGGTTTTCTATAGTGGCTAGGGTTTTAGTGCCATTGAAGTTGATGTTGTGACCTTTGGTTTTCATGTGTTGGACTAGTGAGGAGGTGTGTTCCAGCTTTTTTACTGCATTTTTGTGTTCATCCAGGCGGGAACTTATTCTTCTATTGGTCTGTCCAATGTATGTGGCCGGGCATGATGCACAGGGAACTACATATATGCCTTGGTTTTCCAGATAAATTTTGTCTTTGGGGTTTTTAAAGATGGCTGCTATTTTTCTGTCTGTTTTGAAGGCAGTCTTGATGTGATGCCTGTGTAGTATCTTCCTGATTTTGTCTGTAGTACCTCTTATGTAGGGCAAGACAGCTGTTCCATAGGTCTGTTGATCTTCTAGGTCTCTGTTATGTCTTGGTGTGCTTTTGTGGATCAAGCTGGTGATTTTGTTTTTGTGGAAGCCATTGGTTATCAATACTTTAGTCAGGGTGCATAGTTCAGTCTTTATATGTGTCTTGTCTGCCAGGCATTTGGTTCTGGTAATTAATGTTTTGGCCACGGAATTTATCTGTGCTGGGTGGTGGTGGGACTGGGTGTTGAGATAGCGGTTGGTGTGTGTTTTCTTCTGGTATGCGGTGTGTCCTGTTCTTTTGTAGATTAATACATCTAGGAATGGTAGTTGTTTGTTTATTTCCGTTTCCATGGTGAACTTGATTTTGGGGTGTGTGCTGTTTAGGTGTGTTGGAAATTGTTTAGGTTTTCTTTTCCATGGGGCTAAATCACAAATGTGTCATCGATGTATCTTAGCCATAGTTTGGGTTTGTGGGTGGCATTAGCCAGGGCTCTGGATTCGAATTCTTCCATGAACAGGTTTGCAATGACGGGTGACAGTGGTGATCCCATAGGGGCTCCTTCAATTTGCTTGTATCTTTGTCCTTTGTATATGAAATATGTGTTGGTTAGGCAGTGTTCTGTTAGTTCCATGAGGTCTTTAGCTGGTTGGTATTTATTTTTGATGATTTCAAGAGTTTCTTTTATCGGGACTTGAGTGAATAGTGAAACCACATCGAAACTAACAAGCAGATCTTCTTGTTCCACATGTAGATCTTTAATCATTTCTAAGAAGTGGTATGAGTTTTGTACATATGAAGCTGCGGTTTCAGCATGGGGCTGTAGTTGTTTTGCTAAGTGTTTAGCTAGGTTTTGCAATGGTGCTCCTTTGGAGCTGACGATAGGTCTGAGAGGTATGCCTTGTTTGTGTATTTTTGGGAGGCCGTATAATTTGGGGCATCTAGAAGATTTTTCTCTTGGGATGATTGTCTGTTGGATTTCTTTGCTTATGTGGCTGGTTATCATTTTCTTCTTGGTTAATTTTTTCAGACATGTGGTTGAGTCTGTGTTTATAGGTTTGTATGTGGGGTCTTGGAGTAGGCCTGTCAATTTTGTTTTGTAGTCTTTTCTATCCATTACTACTGTGGCATTCCCTTTGTCTGCTGGGAGTATTATTATGCTGTTATCATTTTTCAAGGTTTGTAGTGCTCTGAATTCATCCTTTTGCAAGTTATTTTTCTGTGGTTTGCTTCTGCATAAGATGTTTGTAACCTGGTGTCTTATTCTGTCAGCTTCATCTTTATTTAATTTCGTTAGGCTGGATTCTACTGCACATATGATGGATTCTGTGGGGATTTTTTTGGGTGCTATGGCATAATTGAATCCTTTGGTTAGGACATCTGTTTCTGTTTTGGTGAGTTCTCTGTTGGAAATGTAATATACTAATTGTTTCAGGTGTTGTTGTGAGTTGTTGGGGTTTTCTTGTCATGTTCTAATTTCTTTAGTTTCTATAAGAGTTTTTCATTTTTGTAAGTGGTTTCAGTTTCAGCTCTCCAAGTTGTAAGTTGTTTTATCTTATCCCAAAGTAGAGGGTGGATTTTGCTGCTCAATTCCAGGTGTAGTGCTAGCAAATCTTTGTTTAACTGATCTAATTTGAATATTTTACTGTGAACTTCATTCCTGAGTAAAGACATTTCTGTTCTTTTCACGATTAGTTTAGTAGCTGCTGTGCTGTGATGAAATGTTAATTTGAAGCAGGTTGGTGTTGCATTGTTGTCTCTGCAGCTGCGTAGGAATTTCAGGTCACATAATATTCCTGCTCTTTTAACTTCCAGCTTCTCATAGCTTTTGATCTGGCTAATTATTTCCTCCCCGTAGAGGTCAGATATTTGTTTTTTTAAGTTTTCACGGGTACTTACATGTGTGCTGTTCAGCTTCCTTCGGGTATTATCCCACGTCATTGTA
>BLBF01000006.1:30757228-30789161 GCA_015471245.1 Laticauda colubrina
CTATGGGTAGCATTTTCATGACGTACCCACATGGAACAAGTATAATAGCCTTCTGTTAATGAAGTGGCTTTAACATGAATAATCTTTTGACAGGAAGCATAGGTTTTGTTGAAGTATGTGTGAATATAAGAAGATAGATTTATGGGAAGATTATTATGCCAACAGACAATAGGACAGTCACTATCATAATTAATAAAGCGAAATTCTAATGTGGTCCAATGACCATGTTGAACAAAGGTATAAGTAGGATATGAATAAGGTAGAAATTGCAAAGAGGATATAGGTAAGAATATCAGGAAGAGTTTAAGATGCAGATGTAGCGGAGGAATTCCTATGATAGGGTCTTACCGCCCGACCAGGGACCCAGCAAGTGGTTTTGTCTGGTAGTAAAATCGCAGCGTAGCCTCGTCCCCAGGTGAGAAGCTCAGCGGGACCCTGCCAGGCGGGATCTGGCAATCTGCGATAATGTACCAGAGGTCTGTTGGGGGGGGTGAAGGGGAGGAAAAATGACGTGAGGCAGCAGAAGTAGGAGGAATGCCCATCAGATTAAGAAAATTTAAAGTGTAAAGACAAATGTTAAGAGAATTTTGCAATGCTGGGAGGTTGGGAGGTTTTTCCCGTAACGAATAGCGATCAAGAGCACGTTTCAGAGATAAGTGAGCTCGTTCCACAATAGCCTGCCCCTGGCTGTTGTAGGGAATCCCAAACTTGTGAGTTACATCCCATCTATTACAGAAGTCCTGGAAAGCAGAACTCGTATAGGCAGGTCCATTGTCTGTTTTGATTTCTTTTGGACGTCCCAGCGAGGCAAAGGTACGAATTGAATGATTGATGACATGTTTTACAGTTTCTCCCCTTTGAGGAGTAGCCAGAATAAATCCTGAATATGTATCGATGGAAACGTGCAAATATTTCCAAGGGGCAAAAGGTGGATACTGAGTTACATCCATTTGCCAAATTTCACAAGCTTTTAATCCTCTAGGATTTACTCCTATGGGAATGGAATGTCCTTGCTTACTACATGTGGGGCATTGTTGAATAATGGCAGCAGCTTCTGCCTGAGTTAGAGAAAATTGTTTTTGTAATGCTTTTTTATTTTGGTGAAAATAGTCATGGCTTTGGGCTGCTGTCAGATTACAAATTGATTTACCTGATGCAGCTGCTGCAGCAGCGTCTGCCACCTTGTTTCCCTCCTGTAAAATATCAGGAAGAGGTTGATGGCTCCTGATATGTGCTACAAAGAATGGATGCATACGGCTGTTGATACATTGTTGTATAGGAAGCATCAATTTTAACAAAGGAACAGATATGCTAGGAGATAAATAGGCTTGATATATATTTTTCAAAATCTGAGAAACGTATAAGGAATCTACTATTAAATTAAAAGGAGCTTTTTGAAACTGTTGAAACGCAATAAGAGATGCAGCAAGTTCTGCCTGTTGAGCAGAAGATTGCGGAGGGGTAATTTTAGTTTTCCACTCTCCCTCCTGGTACCATGCACAAGCACCATACATTTTCCCCCCATCTGCATAGAGCGTAGGTGCATCTACTAATGGAGATACTGAGAGAGGGGATTGCCATTCAAAAGGGAGAGTTTTAAGAAAAGTGAAATGTGGGTCTGCTGGTAAATGGCAAGAAGTTTGCCCTGGCCACTCTTCTAAAGCGTATTGTAGTTCTTCTGAATTACACCATAGCATTTCCCACGTGATCAGTGAGCAAGGAGTGAATATTGAAATAGGCTCACATCCCATGAGTTGTTTACATCTTTGTTGACCTTTAAAGATCAACTGGGAATATGCAGAGGCTTTACTAGTGATTGTGGTCCGTGGGGTGTGAGACAAATGCAGCCATTCTAAAATCAGAACCTGTGTCTGATGAGATTGCATAATAACAGCTGTTGGTCTCTGAACAGTATTTAGTAAAGCAATTGATAAAGGGCAATTCTCTATAGCTCGATCCACCCATCGAGTAGCCAGTGAATGGGAAACGTCTTTTAATGCCTGCAACTGCTCTTTATTTAGAATGATAACATCAGACGGGGCTTTACCTTGTGTGAGGGCATTAAAAAGAGGAGCTAATGTAGCTGTGGTCAAACCCAAATAAGGACGTGCCCAATTTAAGGTTCCTAGGAACTGTTGTAAGATCACAAGTGTGGGTTTCGGGGGAAGTGTTGGGAGGGGAAGGGAAGGAACAGCAGCTGAAGCAAATAACTTGCGACCTAAATAGGAAAAGGGTGGTTTGGATTGTACTTTTTCTGGGGCTATTGTGAGACCTGCTTTACCTAGAATGGAGGTCAGGCACGGAAGAGTTTTTAATACCGTGCCCTTTGGGCCAGGTGCAGATACCAATATATCATCCATGTAATGATAGATTAAAAAATGAGGATATTTGTCCCTGTATGGTTGCAAGGCTAAATCCACAAAATATTGACACATAGTTGGACTGTTTAACATGCCTTGCGGTAAGACTTTCCATTGATATCGTTTGGTAGGTCTCTGATTATTTAAGGTTGGTACTGTAAAAGCAAATAATTTTCTATCTAACTGGTGTAATGGAATGGAGAAAAAACAGTCTTTTAAATCAATAATGATAAGGTCATGCTCTTGAGGAATTATGTTAGGATTTGGAAGTCCACATTGCAGGGGTCCCATTGGAAGGAGAACCGAATTCACAGCCCTTAAATCCTGAAGGAGGCGCCAAGCGCCGTTTTTCTTTTTGATAACAAAAACTGGGGTATTATATGGACTCAATGAAGGTTCTAGATGACCTTTATCTAATTGTTCTTGAACAAGAGAATGTAAGGCTTCAAGCTTTATAGAAGGGAGAGGCCACTGATCAATCCACACAGGGTTATTGTGAGTCAAATGCAAGCGAAGCATGGTTAGTGGAGGGTAAGTTGTGCATTAAACTGTGACATAAGGTCTCTTCCCCACAAATTAGTATACAGAGGAATTACAGCTGGTTTAATATAAGCAACATATTGAGACTCAGGGGAATGGGCTTTTACCCAGTTTCTGCTAATGCGAGTCTCCTGGAATCCCCCCACTCCTCTCACCGCTGGTGCCACATCTGCAGGCCAGGTGTTTGGCCACTCAGCGGTTCGGATGACGGAAATATCCGCTCCAGTATCTAAAAGACCAAGAAAGGATCGACCATTCAATAAGAATGTTACCGTAGGTTTTGGTTGACTGATTGGTCTTTCAATTGCATAGAGTTGCTCTTGTTGTTGGTCTAAGAGCACAATCATTTTTGCCACAACATCCCCCTCATTTATAGTAACTTCTGTATTAGCTAGTACAGACAGACAGACATCAGACAATACAGAGGGATCATGCAGAAAAGGAGAGGCAAGAATACCTTGTTCAGCTAAATCCCTTACAGGAAAGACTAGCACTGGAATATCGGGGGGCATATGAAAAGGCTGAACAGGACATACAAAGAGAAAGTCATCGACACCAGGAAGATAAGTAACAGTTTCATTAGCAACAAGATCGTAAGCGAAAGAAGAAAAGTTGCAAGTTTCAGCAGCCTTTGTTGTGGGGCTGGCTGCCTGCCCCGTTTCTAGTTTCCCTGATTCAAAAAAGGTTTTTGGATGATTGCAGGGTTATTCTGTTGTTCATTCTTTTGGACTCTGCACTGATTAGCCCAGTGATAGCCCTTTTGGCATCGAGGGCATGGCGTCTTTGGGCGAGCTATCTGGTTTCTTGACATATTTGCTCCCCCGCCCGGGGCTCTGCATTGGCTCTTAAAGTGACCTGGCTTGCCACAATTAAAACAATTGCCCATTTTGCGAGTGTTTTGTTGGGAAATGGGAAGAAGAGAGCTCATGTTCTGCTGCATGCCTTCAGTAATGGCTGTAGCCAGAGTAGACATGGAATGGGATGTGGTTCCTATGATTCGGCAGGCTGTAAGATAATCTGCCAAGGTAACATTTTTCTTATTAATTAATGGTTGCAAAACTTTCTGACAATCAGCGTTTGCGTTTTCATAGGCAAGTTTTAATTGTAATTCATTACAAGCCTCCTCATTATCAATTTGTCTCTCTAAGGCTTCTGTGAGACGATTTATAAAGGAGGAAAAAGGCTCAGAAGGTCCTTGAATAACTTTAGAGAAAGATGTGGGCACGCATCCCGCATTATCAACCTTTCGAGCAGTGGCCAAAGCACAATCCTGTAATATAGGGAAAGCAGCTGCGTCTGTGGCAGTCTGCTGGGCAATGGTAAGCAAAGTGCCAGTACCGTTAAGCATATCTAGAGTGACTTTTGCCGGTAAGCCTCTAGCGGCTGCGGCTGCAGTACGCTTATGAAATTCTGACTCCCAGACCAAAAATTGTGAAGGCATGAGGATCATGGCAAATAATGTACGCCAATCAGCATTTATCAAGTCAGCTCCTGGTTGGGCTATTGATCCTAAAAGACCCTGTACATAGCGAGATTGAATACCATTTTCCTTGCAAGCTGCTTTTAAATCCTTAATTATTTTGTACGGCATTGGGGTATACTGAGGAGCTGGAGGATTGCCGGCTTGTATGATAGGATAAAGGGAGGCAGCTGCAAGGGTGTCCTCATCCATTTCTCCTTCAGAAAAGGCTTGTTGAATGGCTTTTACAACACCCCCCCCACCTCGGGAGGGTGGTGGAGGACACAAGGGCTCTACATTTAAGGAAGTGGATTGGATGGAGGGAAGCTCTAGTAATGACTTACGATCATTGGGAGCGGAGGGTTGAAGGACAGAAAAGTTATCATATCTTGGTGGAGGAGATTCAAATACACTCTCTGCTTCTATTTTATAATGGACTTTTAAAGCCTCCATAATTTTCCTCCAAGTGACCAAAATGCCAATAAGTGCACGAGGAGGATTATGGAGATAGTCACCAATTTTTTGCCAAATGGAGATTTTTAAGGACCCTTTCTCTGGATAAGTGGGACAATGTTGCCACACATAAGTGAATAATGTAGCAATAGGTTTCATTTTTACAGGCGAGCCCTTTAAATTAGCAGAATATTTAGAAGAAGAAGCGACTAACTCCCTCAATTCCTTCAGATGCTCTGTCTGTTGTTGAGAAAAGTTTCCGCCCATACTTACGAAAGTCGAGACCATGTTTCAGATCCGATGATGTGCAATTCGCTTCAGGCCTGGCGAAGCACAGCTCCCATCGAGCGGGTAAGATATGAGCGCGTCGCGGCGTATCCCCCTTAGGGAATCACGTCGGGGTCACCAGAATGCAGTATCTGCTATCCTGCATTAGATGGGCGTCTCATGATAGGGAGCGAAGGAGCCTCGGGATGAGTGCGCCCAGAATGTCTTGGCACACGCTCTTTTATTATGCTCATTTAAAGGGGGTGATTGTTTATTCAGAGCCTAGGTCGAGCCCAGGTCAGACAGGATACAAAGGATTTACAATAGCTCAAACAAGGTAAGATACCAGGTCAGACAGGATGGCAAGATTTATAATTTGATCAGGATATTCCTTCTTCACAAAGCTGCATGCCAGACAATGTAATCTCAAATGTAAATAGGCTATTTCTACAGAGGTTTAGCTCCTTGTCTCTGTATGTGCCCTGTAAAAGGTCACTGAGAAGACAGAAGCTCAATGATTACACGTGAATGATACAATGTTGCAAATGCCTGAATGATACATAGTTGTAATGATACACAGTTGCAAACACATGAATGATACATAGTTACAACATCTAGGTCTCTGTTATGTCTTGGTGTGTTTTTGTGGATCAAGCTGGTGAATTTGTTTTTGTGGAAGCCCTTGGCTGTCAATACGTTAGTCAGGGTGCATAGTTCAGTCTTTATATGTGTCTTGTCTGCCAGTCGTTTGGTTCTGGTAATTAGATAATAGCTGTCCTTTCACGTGAAGCCAAGCTGCACTGAAAGCCTCCAATATAGGAACACAGTGTTGCCAGCCAATCAAAGCCACAAAAGAGACAGAAGAAACCAGAAACACCAATCAAACAAACTCCAAGTCCAATAAACACAGACCAAGACTTCCAACCAATCAGGATGAAGAAAAAACCATCCTGGCACAGTAATAGGCTAGCCTCAAATTTAAAACCAACGGCTGTGAGAGCCTGACCCACATACAAACTCAATACAGAAGCCTGATGATGGCAGATGAGATTCTGCTGAAACGTTGCTACAACTTTAAAAGCACTACAATGATGTGGGATAATACTCGAAGGAAGCTGAACAGCACACATGTAAGTACCCGTGAAAACCTATATATATATATATATATATATATATATATATATATATGAACTACATCACAAACTTCTGAAAAGTGAAAAAATCAACTTCTCACTGTGTTTCACTTGATATGCTGTTTTACATCAATATGGAATCTGAATTATTTTTTGTTCCATTCTGACTTTGACAATAAAGGTACCAATTTTCCAGGTTAAGCCGTTTAAAAGAAAATGCAAAATATGATAACCGAAAAGGAAGCAATAATTATTCTAATTTGAATTATTAGTGTGTTTGCAAAGTTTCAGTTTGATGAAATTTCCACTTTATTTCAGCCCATTAGCTTGAGATAAAATTGAATAATCAGATCATAAAGCTACAAATTGGTACCTCTAGATAATAGGTGTGTATTCTGTGGCTATGGTATGTTAAATTACAACTTCCTATAGTCCTATTCAGCCTTGTGAATTGCTAAGAATGCCAATAATTGTACCTCAGCAACTTCTGTATGACCAGTGTAAAAGGGACATATTGAAAAGGGAATCTGAAAATAATAAACACTACAACAAAATTGTCAATTACTGTTACACTCTCAAAGTTAAGGTGAGATAAAGAACAATTTGTTCTCAGGACTGAATGACTTTCTTCATGAGGCAGGCAGTGGCTCTTTAGTTACTTTAATTTATGCTGTTTAGAGTTAAAACTAACACTCAGAATATAACTAAAAACATAAGGTTTAAAATAAGATATCAAATGTTATTGCAGCTATGATGCTATATTTTTGGTCAATTGATCATTTTGATTACCTTTAAACACTGCAGCACAATGAACGTGTCTGTCTCTTTCTCTCTTTCTCTCTCTCTTTCTATCATCTATCCTCTATCTCTCTTTGACTCTTTTTGTAGGTGTGTGAGGCTGTTTGTGTGTACATGTTTCTTTTCTTAAGGCCTCAGCCTAATCTTGCTTTCTTGGTTTGAAAAAGTTTACATCTTTGTTTTATCTTGTACCTGTATTCCCAACTGTCATTTATTCCTCCTCTGCCTTGAAAAAAAAGCATTTGGAGGCACAAAGTCAAGCCAGAAAAAAAATGTTCTGCTATGTTATTTGTGAAGTGGGATATTGTAGTCTTATGATTACCAAATATCTTTAACAGATAGGCAGTCAGCAATTATAGCAAACTGCTCTCATAAGCAATCTAAAGACATCCTGTCTCCATACATATTGATTGGCAAGCCACAGTACATACATCTTGATCAGTCTGTTTCTGGTGATAACCTTGGCTGATTGCTGTAAACGAAATGGCACCATTGGCAGAACACCCCCCCATCACCTTTGCTATGAAACATATCAGGTGCTTCAGTAAAATTTATTGCTGTTTACAGCCAAGAACAATTTATAGCCTGGTGTGCCACAATGATAGGTTAATCAGGTCAAAACAATTCCCTTCTTTGGATTCTTTCCATCATCAAATTGTTCTTGTTCAGAAGAAGAAATTGCATGCCATAGGATTGCATTGGCATGGTCCACAGCAAACCATCTGCTCACTTCATTCCATCTGTTCTCCATATGAAAGTAATACTTTTCGGATAAATATCTCAATTTGCAAAGGGAAGGATATTGCTAATCCTACCATACAGGTGGAAAAGGCTGAAGAAGTACAGTAAGCCAAGAATGACATATCTAATAATGTGAGGGAATCATTGGCAGAGATGAAATTGAGAACCAATACCTATTTCAAGCTTCTATTCAAAGCACCAGGAATTATGTCTGACAAGATGTTATCATCAAGACAGCTATATTCATATTTCTAAGGAGCACAGAGGCATAAAACCCCCAAAGGATAACCTGAAGCTTTCAGAAACACAACTATATAGTGTGTTTGACATTAATTTTGTTTTTTGTATGTTTTTATATTGCTTCAGTCATATAATTCTACAGTCATTCCCAAGCCCATTAACTTTTAGGTCACTGTTTGAAG
This sequence comes from Laticauda colubrina, assembly GCA_015471245.1. NCBI lineage: Eukaryota > Metazoa > Chordata > Lepidosauria > Squamata > Elapidae > Laticauda > Laticauda colubrina. Next base: position 30,765,402 of record BLBF01000006.1, read on the forward strand.
ATATTTAAAGCATATTTTTGAAAGCTTGAAAAAAAGAACATTACTGATATCCTGTTTATTTTCGAAGAGGAGGAGGAGGAGGAGGAGGAGGAGGAGGAGGAGGAGGAGGAGGAGATCATGATGATCATGATTTGAACCTGGAAGGTTTCTCATTAATCTTTGAAAGGCCTTATGATTTCCCCACCATCCAGTCGGAGCTGAAGAAGCTTCTTGGATAAGAAGTGAAACATCTACAAAGAAAAACCAGAAAGTCCAGTTGCCTCTTGAAAAAGCACCTTTGGGACTTTGAAAGACTTCTGACTGCCTTTTCAAATTTCTTCCAATTACTAGAATTCTCCTGATGATGAAATTTTCCCTTACTTTTCTCTTTACCCAAATTTATCTAGTAGTATCAACACCAACATGATTTACAATAGGAAGCATCCTATTTTTCCTGATTTTTAGCTGATTTGTTAGCTGTTCCTTGTGTATTTAATGACATGGTATTATAGAAGCTATAATTTCCAATTATTTTTTTAAAAATATTGGCACTTTCATAAGTGTTTTGAATGAACTAGCAAGCTTAGAAGGATCCACAAAAAATCAGTGATGATTCCCCCAGACACTGATTCTCTTGATTTGCAACTGTGTCATTTGCAGGAGGCTTCAAGAAATTAAAAGAAAAAGAACAAGAAGTAGCAGACTCCAGGGCATGATGGAAAGCTGAATGTCTTTGAAAATAAGGCAAAACCCATAAACTTATGAAGTATGTTGGATAGAAGATGAAATATTAGATACCTTTTCTCTTGTGAGTAGCTCCTCCGGGTTCTAAAGTTTTAACCAATATATTAACACTGGGACAATGCCTTCAAATGTCTTTAAATGGGATTTCCATTGGATGCTAGTCCTATTGCCATAAAACCTGTGTATGTCTAAAAAACAGAGTGTATCAGAAAACTTTGACAGAAGTAGTAGGCTTTCCTTATGTTATTAGCTTTCTGTATTTGGCATGTGAATACATCCTTACTGATAACCAGTGTTCAGTTCTACAAACTTGAATCATCCATTTCTGGTGAGAAATCGTGAACAATGAACAGATTATAAAGAGTGAATAATATTGTATTTCTGGGAAAAAAAAATTCTAAAGGAAATAGAATTTCACATATAAGTTCATATACCTACCAACATGCACAAAAATGTATTCTTGATTCTTTCCCTATGCATTTTAAAAATCCTTATCAAAGTTTTATCTTGCCACAAGATAAAAATTATTATGAATTTCAACTTTAAGCCCATGTCACACTGCCCAACGGATGCAAAAAGGACACAACGGACGAGCAAAATGTTCCATCCGTTGTTATCCACTCTCAAAAGGGGCAAAAATTTGCATAAGCAGAGAGATAACACGGAAAGGAACGGACATGGGGAGGATGCAGAGCGGATGTATAGAGGATGCAGAGCGGATGTATAGAGGCTGCGTAGAGGATGCGTAGAGGATGCGTAGAGGATGCGTAGAGGATGCAGAGCGGATGCGTAGAGGATGCAGAATGGATGCAGAGTGAATGCATAGAGGATGCGTAGAGGATGCAGAGCGGATGCGTAGAGGATGAAGAGCAGATGCAGAGCGGATGCAGAGTGGATGCAGAGCGGATGCAGAGCGGATGAGCTGCATCCGCTTTCATCCTTTTTCCATCCGTGCTACTAACACTGTGTGTCCGTTCTGCTTCCTCCCTGCGTCCGTTTACCGCTGGAATGGATTTTAGTTGTGCGGATGCACAGCGGATGCCTAGCGGATATAGCAGATGCGTAATGGATGCAGAACGGATGTCCCCCGTATGCCTAGAGGATGCAGAATGGATGCATTGGATACATTTTCCGCGCAAAAGTTTTAGGCAGCCCAAAACTTTCTGAGCGGATGAAACGTCAATAAACAGATGCTGGACGGATAGAGAGGAAGCAAAACGGAGGCAGTGAGTACATCGCGTTAACCAACGGATGGCAAGCTTTTTTGTCCGTTTTACATCCTCTTTGCATCCGTTGGTGCAGTGTGACATGGGCTTTATTAGTTCACCTAATACAACTTCACTTAGCTTTTGTCACAGATAAATCAATAGAAAATAGTTTTATTTAATCTGCAGAGAGACTTATTGTTAAAATCTGTGGTTATCTATTTTTTTTAAGACAGCACTAATTTCAAAATAAGGGCATCTGTTGTTTCTATAAGTATGGTGTGCAGTAATTGATATGGAAAAGGATAGAGCTTTCATTGCTCTATCATTTGCCGTTTGATAGCTTGTGAGTGTTGCCGAAAAGAATATAAGGCAGTTACACTGCACTGCATCTATCTGTCTGTCTGTCTGTCTATCTATCATTTATGTATCTATCTAATTTATATAGTTGCCCATCTCATCAAAAGCAATTCCAGTGGCAACCAACAATCAGATAAGAACAAATGTAAAAACAACATCTATTAAGTATAAAAATCCATTTTATTTATATAAATATATTTATTCATATAAATATTATAAAGCCCAGAGATACTAACCATAGCCAAAATGAGGATAAGAATGGCTTTGATTAATGGAACCATCTAAGTAAGTCTCTGATACCCTAGGAACCCTGGCCTGATAACAAAGCTAAGTTCTGAGGAACTTTTAGGACAGGGGTATCAAACTTGTGGCATCACGTTGTCTTCACATGATACATTGCATTATTTTTTCTCCTTTACTAAACTGGGGGTTACTGTGGCTAGCGTATGATGCATCTGGCCTGTGGGCTGCAAGTTTGACACCCCTGTTTTAGAATATCAAAGGTTTCCTTACTATAGGTTGGTTCTTGAATACTTCCATTTCCCACTTGTTGAAGGAACTACTGTGATAGATTTGAGATAACTCAGATCAACACCAAATCAATGCAGGAATTTAAAAAAATTATTGGGCATCAAACTCTCCATACTGCAGGATACATTGTTTCTATGTCCATAATGAACAAAAAGCAAAAGCAATATTATATTTAAATATACTTTAAAATAATACAGGAATATAGTTTTGTTTTGTTTGCATTTTCATGTAATAGCAGGGAGAGGATAACAGAATTTCCAAATCCACTGATTTTATGGCATTAAGAATTAGTCACTGCACATGGCAGATTCTATATCTAGCTGTGTAAGTTGTACTGACCCCATTTCATTTTTGGTAAGAAATTCAGCAAAACTTTGCTTTAGAAAAATAAATGCCCAAGGTGGGGAGTGAGGATATACCAATCCCCCTTTGATATTGGACATTATATGCCTATGCATATTATACACAATAACATGGTAATACTGAACTACACATTATTTCTGTAATTTTCTCCAAAAGTTTTCACTTTACTAGAAGCAACATGATTTTTACTGTTTTTGTTTTTGTCTTCTCAAAGCCAAGGCAATTCCAATGAAATTCTAAGTATGTACTTCAATTTTAACTTAGCATCTGAGGAATATGCCTTAGTGCCCCATTTCACTCTCCAAAGATCTATAACCATCCTAGGTTACCATATTCCAAGTAAATGTAATAAAATCTTTAGAGGTGAACAGTTCTAAAGATCCTATTTTGAGTCAGGAAACAGAAGCAAACAGAGAAGCTGCAAAATGGAAACAATATATATATACTGCACAGGCAGCACAGGCAATCAGAAAGAAACTAAGGTAAAATTCCCTACTAAAACAGATTCTGCAGAATTTTTATCTAAAGGAGTCTGAAAGTGAAACAGAGAAAGAGGAGGAAGACTCATATGTGAAGAAAACTTTTCAGTTGTATAAGTAAATTAAATGTTAGCATACTTAATGCAATTCTTAATATCACACTGAATCATGTAGCAAAATAATTATTTCAATTTTTTCTAGAATTTATGGAAACATGCCAAATATTTAGCTTCTAGAACAGATTTGTACAGATCATTTCAGCCATCTAGTACAATTTCTATTCAGTATGAATCAAATAATATCTCAAACAAATGGTTGCTTAGCCTCAGCATGAACATAACCGATAAAAGAGTTATGTTTAGGCATAAACATAAGGCATTTGTTTTCACTGTTGAACAGCCTTTTATCTTAAAAGAAACAGAAAGAAAAAAATATTTGGCAGCGGTAGACATTGAGAGGTATCTGCATGCAACATAAAGAGATGCATTTTTACATATCATCTGATTTAATAGAAATATTTGCAATTGAAATCCTACATCTATTTAGAATAGAATATAATTCTTTATTGGCCAAGTATGATTGGACACACAAGGAATTTGTTTTAGCACAAATGCTCTCAGTGTAGCAAAAGATACACAAGTTTTATGAATATTTATCTTATAGTATTACAATATCTTGAGGTAAATTGCACATATACAACCCATTGTCTTGTGGAAAATAATTCTGGGAAATTAAGTTTAACACTGGGAACTTCCCTTTTAGTGAGTTGCAAAGTTTGCTTGGCATTAGGAAGTTCCCTCTTTATTGTAGTCTTTACAACGCTAATCAGCTTTGACCTGATGTGGCCTTGCATGGCCTTCCCTTGCTCTTGTGTCACATTGCAATATTACTGTTGACATTAATTAAACATTAAGAGCATTTCAAATAGTTGCCTCAATGGCAAGGCTTACAGAATCTTCCAAACTGTTTTGGAACAATATATAATATTATTATTGGATTTTTTCCCTGACACATTTACATGATTCAGATTTTAAGATACAATTTACTTTAGATCTTGAGTGAAAAGGATAAACGTGTATTAAAGGCTTAGATTTGACAAGGAACAAGCAAAGCTAAGAAAATGCAAAAAGCTCATTTGGCCAGATGGGAAGAAGCAGGAAAAAAAGGGAAATATTAAAGCAGCACAAAGTGAATGCTGATAGCAAATAAAGAGATTAGAAGTGAAGAAGAAATATCAAAGACAAAAAGGAAACCAAAATCCTTTGGGAGAATAGATAGAAGGATGGATGGACATTCTATACATATAATACATTTATGTTACATCTGAACTTTAGAAATGGAACAGAAATAACATACTGAGATCCAGGTTCATTTTATCTTTTTATGATGTTTTTTATCACACCTTTATTATTTTTATAAATACCTCAAGGTGAATATACCTGTCATTCAATATCCTGTTTTCCTCACAACAACAACCCTGGGGGAGAGGGGAGAGAGAGAGAGAGAGAGAGAGAGAGAGAGAGAGAGAGAGAGAGAGAGAAAGCACAACTGACCCAAAGTCACTAATCACTATTGATGCCCAAGATGGTACTAGAATTCAGTCTCCTGGTTTCTAGCTTGGTGCATTAACTACTATACAAAACTCCCAGACATACCCACGTACTAAATAAGATTTTTCTCAGTCTAGAATTGAGCATTTGTGTCAAAATATATTATGACACATTTATTTGCACAAGGATGGGTAATTTAAGGTGACAGACAATGGGGGAACTCATTGTGGCTTTTAACAGGACTGTGAATTTTAACAGGACTGTAATCTCAATAAGAAGGCTGTAAGTCAAAAGGAAGAAAGGATGTTGGCATGCAATGGACATATGAACATATTTAAATATAGAAAGGAAGGGTGGTGATGTCAATTGCTTGCTCAGATGGGTAACATTCCACCTTGCGTTGTTTACTAAATATCCCTGTTAATTAGTCCTTAGTTGTGTTTTCTGATATTGCAGCCAATTAAGTATTTCAGCTCCTGTTCCTCAGTAGATATCACATCTGATCTAAAACTCTCCTTCAAATATCTGCCTGTGTCCTTTGCAGAATAATAATGAAAACAGAAAACACAGTGGACTATAACCTACCTTGTTTTCCAAATACAATTAAAAAATAAGGCTGGGAAGCAGAAACTGTAACACAAAGAGTGAACACTGATGATGGACAAAGAAATGAAATAGATATGTATAGTAACAAAATGAACTGTAGGATAGATTTAGTAGTATCATGAGTCATTAGCATCACTCTTACTTATTCCATTTAATCATAGATTCCTTGAATAAAATTACTTTATATGGTCTTAGCTGTTGCTCCTTGGCAAGAGTGACTTCAAATCCATGAATGGCCTATGATGTAACCAAAACAAATCTCAGTTTATATTTATGACTTTTTTAGATTAGTAATTGAAGATGCCATGCCTAGAAACTTTGTTTAGAACATTTTAATTAAATAATTAATTCATTCAATTTATGTGGCTACCCATCTCAAAATAATGACTGGATAGTAACAATATTTTAAAACAGCATAAAATGTAAAAATAAATAAATAAACCAGGAATGACATTACACATATAAATGTCAGTGAGGATAAAAATAAATTTATGAATGATAAATCAATATAAACAATACATAGATTCAGTCACTCATACAGACCTTTAGGCCTTGTGATATTTGTGTGCACAAAAAGGAAGAAACAGAAATAAAGTTTCAGATAAGTACCAAGAAATTTGTAAATATAATTGAATTTTATTTTTCCCCACATCTGATAATTAAATATGTCTAAAATACTTTGATCCTCCAAAACATGAGTTCAGAACATGAAATTTTATGCAAAATACAAATTTCATAAATGATAAGTAATGCATTTTAGATCATGTAGTAAAGTTATGAAATTAGAAATTACGATGAATTCTTTTTTAAGAATAAAATTAAAGTAGAAGTAAAAAGATAAAAGAAAGAGAATATGAAAAAGTGACTATTGCTAAAACTTTATTAAAAACTACTTGCTTAGAAATTATAATCTTCCTTCCCATTATATCTTGGCCATTGAATGCTACCAATGTATTGGGAAATATTTCTGGTTTATATTTTAATTCTTTCATCTATTCCATTTTTATTTTCCGTTAGAAACCACAATTTAAATGTCCAAATATGTCTAACTGATATATAAAGGAATCATAATTTATTTAAAATTGTAATCTGAATAGTTCTCTTAAGTTCTCCATTATGGTTATTAACCAAGTTTAGCTTCCTAGTTTGATGTCATCAGCAAAATATGTATTCTCCAATGTTATGTCAGATATATTCTTGCAACTGAAACATGCTTCATTTGAAATTTCTGTCTGTCTGTCTATCTATCTATCATCTATCTAGCATAATAAATTTATTTCAAAAGTTACTATTTTTTTGACTTTTTAAGATTTTTTAAATTCTCTTGACTTAAATAACTTGGTATTAGCTTTCGGTTTGCTGTTGTGGTCCTCTGATGATCTTAACGAGTATTTTTGCAGACCAGTATTCAAAATTTCAGATTAAGATTTATGCCTCATTCCCACTCAATTTATAAACCAATTGTAAAATAGCATTTCCTGTGATCTACTCATAAGGAATGGCTGTCTGGCATCACATGAATTTCTTCTTTTTCCAAGAAATTTCACCTCATCATCAATCAATAATTCCATGGTATCAGAGATATGTTGATGGAAAAAAAATGAAAGCTATTTGCAGAAAATATTTTGAATACTATTGTGAAATATATTCCACTGTTTTTGTAGGTAAGACTGACAGAATGAAGAAAGAAAATGTCAAAATTTTCCTTTAAAAAAATATTATGTAACTCTACTTTTCTTGCTTTCTTTAAAAAAGCTAAGTACTTTTAGGAAAGTAAATCTTACTTGAAACTTTCTATCTGTTCTTAAACCTTAATAGCAGGTGGATTCATGAATTAGGACTAATCAGATTCCAAAATTCTACAGTCTCAGTTATAATCCATAAAATATACATATAATGTACATCTCTCTCTCTCTCTCTCTCTCTCTCTCTCTCTCTCTCTCTCTCTCTGTGTCTCTCTCTGTTCTTCTCCCCACTAAAAATCAACACAATTCAAGAGTGAGTAATGGGGGGAGCATAGTCCTTAAAAATGTTTCTGAAGCTACTTGTAAAATAAAGGCATTCTGATCAAGAAGATGATATGGCAAATTATTCATGGTATCCAACAACAGTATTCTGTCACTATCAAAGCAAATTAGGTTGTAAGACAAGGATGATTCTAAAGAAACAAAATTTCATAATTGGACCCATCAAATTTTTCAATTGAGCTAGTTACCCATGCAAACTCTGAAGCCTCCATAATAACTTAAGAATGGAAAAGCCATAGCAGTAGGAATTTAATAATTAATCAAAGATAGAACTTCCTATAAAGAAGATAGCAGCTAGTATAAAATTTAATGACCAAGTGCTATGAGAAAGGAAGAAAGTACTGAAAATGAAATTCAACAGTATCAGAATTGTTGACTACAATTTTGTGTACTGTTGCATAGTACACATAGTCCTGCTGTCTTCTGAGATTGCTGGGAACAAAAGACAGCATGGTTGATTATAATGCCACTAAACTTCCTCTCTAGGATTTTCATCTGTCTCTATGGGCCTCAGATAACAAAGAGGATTCACCTAAGAAATCTGTTGGACTCTTCATAATTTATCTGTTATTTCAAAAGTCACAGTTTTCAAAATGTTTGGTTTTGTATTTATTTATTTATGGAAAGTATACTGTATACTCTGTATTATTCTGGCATAGAAGACCATGTTTCCTCTGAAAATGCCAGCCACAATTGCCAATGAAACATTAAGAAATCTATTATCTGGATCATGATCACTAAATATTGAAGATCAACACTGCCCAACTATTTTTACACTGAATTCCTATAAAGGATTTAGTACTGCTTACAGGGGTACTCATCATTTGCCATCCCATTTCCTATTTTATCTTTACAGAAATCATTTATGTAGAACTGAGAAAGATTCTGTGTTTCACTTGATTGTCAATACACGGTGAAATGCATCGTTTTGCACGTACCTCACACTTTATATTCTGAGTATGTGTATATTCAACAGAGTGGAATTTAGAAGTGAAATTTTATCTTGATATGAGGTTTGCTTGTTATTGAAGAGAGGACAACATATAGCAATAAATTGAAGTTTGGAAGACAAATGTTCCTGCAATACTTCCTGTCACGTTAATTGCCACCAATGGATATTACATAAACCAGATGGGTAAACAGGAAGACTGACAAGAGCCAAATTAATTTACAAATAGATTTCAAAGAGAAAATCATTTTGACCCAATAATGAACTGACAGCAGGAAAATAATCAAGATTGCTTAATTACTAGGCAACTTATTTTGTATCTCTTTTTTAACCTTCCTTGGCTAATCTCATAATTTTTGGGGGAATGGAGGATGCTCTAATGGTTTTGCTTAGTTAGAATGAACTCAGTCATAAAAACTGAATTCATGTTGAGAGAGATGTTTTAAGAGAAAAATCCATCTGTGAGAAAATGCTGCATTCTCCATCCTGTCTGCATTGTATAGTCCTGCTGTCTTCTGAGATTGCTGGGAACAAAAGACAGCATGGTTGATTATAATGCCACTAAACTTCCTCTCTAGGATGTTTCCATTATCTAACTTCACTCCACAAAATGTTTGAACTATGAATTGTGTCATGAAACATAACTCCTGCTGTCTTTTCATGAATGCCTGGTCACTGTGAAAATCCATACCTAGAAGAAGGAAGTTTCACCCACAATTTTACAAAATGAATCAGTATTCATTTCAAACAAAATTGCCATAGAAATTGTTTTAATATATTAAGAAAATATTTATGTAATTATTATTTTTTACTTACTGTGATGAAGTGTCTACTGACTTGTATTTGAAATGGCTTTATGCTTTTGTTTAACTTATAGTTATATTTTTAATATTAAAATGCTCAGTGCGTGAAATTTTATTCTAGTGTAGTTGTATATTTAAGTATCTGAGAGGTTATTAATATTTTAAATTTTTCATTAGATTCTGCTGGACCCTTTTTCCTATATAAACAAAAATAATAATAAAAGAAGAATGTGAAATATAACAGAATTCTTAGCAATGGAAGCCATATAATTATTTGCTTTGGAGGAAAATCTTATGTTAATCCCCTGTTCAATGAAAAATTTACATTACAACAGTATCATTGGCAGAAAACTATTTTGTATTTTATTTTTTCTACTCAAAGAAAGCTGTTTCAATCTGTTATAATATCAAATTCTTCTTAATATTCAGGAGTTTCTTACAAACAGTTTAGTCAAAAGTCCTTTATTTCAACTTTATGTTTTTGGGCTAAAACTGCCTTCTCTATAATGGACGTAAGAGACAGACAAACAGACAGACAATACTTATATGCCATATTAATTTTCATACAGTATCTGAAAGGTATCCCTTCACTCCATAAAATGTAACCATTCCCCCCCCCCGCCCAACTTTTTTCTTGCAGAAAATTGGCTTCTGGTCATATGATCCCAACTTTTGTCAATGTTCTTAAAATAATACATTCATGTTAATGGTTCACTGAGAGCAGGTGACATTAGACATTAGATATTGTGACATGCAAACATAAACAAAGGGCTCAGAATTCTCTCCACTCCTCTTTAACATGAAGCCATTGGGTAAGATCCTGCCCCCAGTCTACATTAGTACATACTGTGGATCCCATCAGCCAAGCAGTTTTGATTGTAGGGTCCAGGAGAAGTGTCTTCTGTGCTTTGGCTCCTGCCCTCTGTCACATCTTACCCACTGAGATTGAGACTGGCTCCCATTCTCCTGACAGAAAAGTCTTAAGAACTAGCTCTGCCAGATGGCTTTGAACCCAATAGGGAAGCATCATACTGGAGGTGGTTGACTAATTAAAATTCTATTCTACCTCCCCGTGAGTGTGGGTGGCTCCCTTCTTTGTCACTTTATGTCCATGATTTTATCTGTAGTGTTTTTTTTTTTACAATGGATGATTTTAATGTTTTTATATTGTGAGCTGCTCAGTCACTGAACACAAGATAGGTGGCAAATAAGTTTTAGAAATAAAATAAAAGAAATAATAAAATATATTTCCACCACTAGCTCAAAGTTATGTTTCTTAACTATTCATTTGTGCATATAATCAATAGTTAATTATATGCATGCTCATATGTACATATACTCAAATATTCATTAAAATGAAGGACAATTATTAGATGACATAGCATATCACTTATATTTTTGTACCATTTTAATAAAATGTTTAAAAAAGATACTGACACATTAATATATACCTAAACTGAGACCTATTAGAACTGGATCCTCAATATAAAGTTATTTCCTTTAGGTGGCATCTACCCCCGATAAGAATCACAAGAATGTTTTAGAATAAATCGGATAAATGCTGGAAATGTCATCAGATACTTGGTTCATATTACCATATGTGGTGTACATGTTCAGACTCAAAGAAATATTGGACTTAAAAAATGATTGAAAAAAATGATGGTTGAAAAAAATGATAAAACAACATATAGATTGGAATAGTCTAGATCTGATTTTAACTTCATGATGTAAATTCCATCATAAACCATGAAAAAGGTCCTTATGGATCAGATAGGTAGATCAATTGCTCATTTTAAAAACACTGCTTTTATACGTGAAGTGTTCTAATATATTCTTTCCTATTCTTTTCCATTTTAGTTCTTTATCTTCTCTTTGTCCAAAATCTGTTTTATCCATATTATGCAAAACCCTTCCCGAATCTTATTTTCTAGATTTCAAGTCTCAAAACATTCACTTACACCTGCCAAAGTATTTTTTATTAGAAAACATATATCCCATAAAATCATCAATTCTTAACAGTATATTTTCTCATGTATCCTGTTTCTATTTTGGACAAATGCCTGCTTTCATATACCTTTTCCCTTTCATCTTTATCTGGAATCTAATCTTTGAGGAATCAGTTCAACATACATTCATTATCCACCTGAATTTCTCATTTCATAGTAACTGAACATTGCCTGAAGGTAATTCTTCTAAGTCTCAGTACAAGCTGGTATTCTTATCTTCAAGAGAAAGTTCTTTTTAAGCATTTCATGCTACTTAGATATTTTTAATGTTGCTTCTATTTCTGGCTGCTTAATTGATATTTATAAATATTGTTGGAAAATGAAGGCAAAAGTTCATTCAAAGTTGAGAGCTAATTAACACATTTGATGTTTGTTACCTAACCCCTGGATGGAGTCAGAAAACTAAATCTAAGCTTCTGGGATACAAGAAGGGTATTCAATAGTGTTTGTATTATATTAACATATCTTAACATGTAGGCAGACATGCTGCCTAGCTAGAACGCAATTGCTATATGCTGTTCTTTGACATCAGCCTTATTGTTTTGTTCACATATTTTATGTGAATTCAATAAAACTGTTAGGTTTAAATTGTGTTATTCAGATGCTCATGATTATATAGACAGGTTTGTAGATATAGTATTCAGAGCTAAAACGAATAAGAGAGTGCTTCTAATGTTTTCCCTTCTCTGGGATTAGCTTCAGATTTTGTTCTTATATTCATAATGGCAAGTGTTCTAACACTCAAAAATCCCATGCCATGTTCTCATTATCCCTGTTTTAATATAATGTCTCTTCCTTCCACTGAAATTGTCTGCTGCTGTTCATGTATAAATGATCAGCAGCAGGAACTTAGGAAGTCTTAGATTTGCAACTCAAGGAAAATACTTTTATTAATGGTAACACTTTCACATTGAAGTTTCATCCCCATAACTTTAAAAAAAATAAATTTGAAAATTTGATCATTTCAATTTTTGCTAAACCTGAACATTGAAAAATACAGATACAGATAGAAAGAATATAATAAGCCAATCAAGACTCTTTTCAGCTTAACACGAGAAACTGTTGAGATAGACAGACAGACAGACAGACAGACAGACAGACAGACAGACAGACAGATAGATACCGGTAGGTAGATACCGGTAGATAGATCGATAGATGCTTCATCAATTTTATTCCCCTGAATTTCCATAGAAAGCATCAAACTCCCATTGCTCCTATAGACTCTAGTTAAAATCAAAAGAAACTAAATTATTAAATTTAGTAATTTAAATTACTAAAAAAAAAAATCCTTTTCCCCAATCTAAAACTTTCCCATTTTTTTTATTTATTTACCAGGAGAATCCCTGCTGTGAAAGCAAATTTTTTGAACTTTTATTAAAAATGTTTTCTGGCTGTGATTTGGGGAATCAGGAGCTTTTCACAAACTTGGCAGAATTGTACATTGCAATAAACAGATTGTATATGCCAGCTGGGAGAGGGGATATATATGGTTCATTTGATGCTGGGGAAAGTGGTAATTCAGTGCAGGGTATTAATTTCAGAGACAAATCCAAGTCAGTATTTAAAAGCAATATGGAAACCAACTAACAAAACTAAAATCAGGTTTACTGATAACTTTGAATAAAAAAAAAATATGGAGGATTTTATTGGGATTGTGAACCAGCCAGAAACTGCAAGAAGAGTAAGATTTATTTACTGATCAAATGCCTATAAGGAAGGCTTGAACATGCCAAGGTTGGTAGGTATGACGAAGAAAGTCAGCAAAAAAGCAAATTTCCACAACTCCAATATCATAAAACAATTCCACTATCCAAAGAATTTGATATGGAACCAGAAAATTGTGAACTCAGTCCTCTAAGTGGCATGAAGACAACTTATTGAGAAGATCTAAGATTGTATATTATATTTTCTGAATAAGGTAGAGTCAAATCTACTAAACAGAAAATCATCGTAAGTATTTTAAAATTGACTTAGGAAATATTTTGTCTGATTTTCAAAATTAATGAGTTTACAATAAGAGTCACTCATACTCAGGAGAAAAGCCAAGGCAAGTCATAGGCATAAGTTATTAACAAACTCTCCAGCTGGTGCTCAATGAAATTTTCCCCTTGAGTAGCAAAGTTAGAGAAACACCAACCTGCAACATTTTTCCTTACCTTGTTATCTGCAAGATAATTTGGGGGCAACTGACTAGAATATAAACAAATCTGCAACAAACCATGAGGTTGTTATTGGATTAATTGTTGGGACAATTTGCTGTACACATTATCTAAAGCTGTCCAATTATCCAGGTATCCAAACTGCATATAACTTAATGATGGTTTTATTGCCAATATAGCCTGCTAGGGCATGAATAGGTTTTCCCTTTTGTTCAGCATCATAGAATAGTTCTAAAATTCATTCATTCATGTTTCCATTTTTTAAAAAATTAAGCTTTATATAGTGCATTCAGAAAATATTCAGAACCCCCCCTCTACTTTGTCAATTTTGTTCTGCTGCAGTTTGATTCTATAGTTGAAATTCATTTTTTCTCATAAATCTACACTCAGTACTCCATAATGACAAAACAAAAACAGAATTTTAAAAATGTCTGTACATTTATTAAAAAGAAAAACTGAAATATCCACATTGGCATAAGTCAGGGCTTTCAAACTCACATCATCCTGGTGGCATCATGTGATGTATCACAACTTTTTCCCCTTCACTAAACCAGACATAGGTGTGGCTAGCGTGTGACACATCTGGCCCACATGCTATGAGTTTGACAGCCCTGGCACAAGTATTCAGACCCTTTGCAACAATCCTTGAAATTTTAGCTCCAGTGCCTCCCATTTCTCTTGATTATTGCTGACATGTTTCTACACCTTAATTGGAATCTGCCTGTGATAAATTGATTGGACATGATTCGTAAAAGCATAGATCTCTCTATAGAAGGCCTCACAGCTGACAGTGCATACTGTAGCAGAGTAAAGGTCTAAAGAACTGCCTGCAGAACTCAGATGCAAGATTATTACAAGGCACAGATCTGAGAAAGGCTATAATAAAATTTCTGCTGCACTGAAGGTGCACCGATGCCTCCATAATTCTGAAATGAAAGACATTTGATACAACTAGGACTCTTTCAAGAGCTGGATGCCCCATCAAATTTTTCAGTACGCATCATGTTTCTATTATTATTTTTATTTCTTTATTTATTTTGATTTGTCAATCGCTTACAAGATAATAGGAATAAGCATATACATAGTTATGAATACATGAAATGGGTACATATAAGAAAAATAAAAGAAACAATAGGACAGGGACAGTAGGCATGTTGGTGCGCTTATGCACACCACCTACAGACTTCTTAGGAAAGGGGTGAAGTTAATAGTAGACAGTCTAAAGTTAAAGTTTTTGGGGTTTGGGGAAGAAACCACAGAGTCAGGTAGAGTATTCCAGACATTGACCACTCTGTTGCTGAAGTCATATTTCCTGCAATCAAGTTTGGTGCGGTTAACCTTGAGTTTGTATCTATTGTGTGCTCTTGTATTGTTATGGTTGAAGCTGAAGTATTCATTTGTAGGTAGAACATTGCAATGTATGATTTTATGTACCATACTTAGATCAGACCGAAGACGGCATAATTTAAGGTTTTCTAGGTCTAGAATTTCAAGTCTGGTGGAATAAGGTATTCCACAACGAGTAGAGGAGTGGAGAACTCTTCTTGTGAAATATTTCTGGACTTTCTCACCTGTGCTAATATCATATACGTAATGTGGGTTCCAGACTGATGACCTGTATTCGAGTATTGGTCAAGCAAATGTTTTGTATGCTCTAGTTAGTAGCGTGATATTACCAGAGAAAAAGCTTTGTAGGATTAGGTTAACAACTCTTAATGCCTTTTTGGCTATGTAGTTACAGTGGGCTCCAGCATTAGATAATTAGAGATGAGTATTCCAAGGTCCTTTACAGAGCTTGGATCATCAACAAGATCTTGACTATTCAGCTTGTATTTTATTTTCTGATATTTTTTGCCAATATGTAAGACAGCATTTATTTGTTGAGATTTGAAGTTGCCATTTGTTTGACCATTCTGATACATAGTCAATATCTTTTTGAAGGGTAGCAGTATTGTCTGTGTTATTGAACAGCTTTACATCATCAATGAAAAGAACGCAGTTGCTCTTAATATGATCACAGAGGTCATTTATCGAGAGTATGAAGAGAGTTGGTCCTAGAACACTGCCTTGGGGGACATCACTATTGACAGGTACAGAATTTGATAGGACATTCCCAGTTTTGACCATTTGTTGTTGTTTAACAGGAATGCTTCTGTTCAGTTATGCAGTTGTCCAGAGATACCATAAGATTTTAGTTTTATGAGTAGTTTGTCGTGTACCACTGAATCAAAGGCTTTACAGAAGTCTATGTAGATTGCATCTATTGCTTTGCCCTGATCAAGTTGTGTAGTCCATATGTTTGTGCAGTGTAAGAGTTACAGATTACAGGATAGTTTTTTCCTGAAACCAAATTGTTTATTGGAGTTTAGGTTGTTTGTCTCTAAGTGGAGGATAATGGATTGGTTAATAATTGATTCCATGACTTTACAGGTGATGCAACATAAGGAGATTGGTCTGTAATTTTCAACTAGTCTGGGGTCTTCCTTTGAGCAATAGGAGAAAGGCCTTAGTAAGAGAAGTGACAAAAAACTCTATGGTCACTCTGACTGAGCTCCAGAAATCCTGTGTGGAGATGGGTCAGATTTTCAGAAGGACAACCATTATTGCAGCCCTCCATCAATCTGGGCTTTAGGGCAAAGTGGCAAGACAGAAGCCTCTCCTTCATGCAAAGTACATGAAAACCTGCTTGGAGTTTGTAAAAAAAAGTACCTGAAGGACTCTCAGACTATAAGAAACAAGATTCTCTGGTCTGATGAAACCAAGATTGAACTGTTTGGCCTAAATTCTAAATGTTATGTCTGGAGGTAACCAGGCAGTGTTTACTATTCAATATCATCTCAACAGTGATGCAGGGTAATGGCATGATTATGCTGTGGGGTATTTTTAAGCAGCAGGGACTGGAAGACTGGTCAGAGTTGAGGGAAAGCTGAATGGAGCAAAGTACAGGGATATCCTCAATGAAAACTGTTCCACAGTACTCAGGACCACACTAGGCCAAAGGTTTTCTTTCCAACATGACAATGATCCTAAGCATACAGTCAAGACAACAAAGGATTGGTTTAGAGGATTAGTGACAACTCTGTGAATATCCTAGAGTGGCCCAGCCAGAGCCTTGACTTGAACCTATTGAACATCTCTGAAGGGATCTGTCCACCAATGATTGCCACATCATCTGACTGAACTTGAGAGGCTTTGCAAGGAAGAATGGCAGAAAATCCCCCAATTCAGGTGTGCAAAGCTTATCATGTCATGCCCAAAGACTCGTTGCTGAAATTGCTACCAAAGGTGCTTTAACAAAGTACTGAGTGAAAGGTCTGAATACTTATGCCAATGTGATATTTCAGTTTTTCTTTTTAATAAATTTACAAACTTTTCAAGCTCAGGCAGGCTGTCACTTTGTCATTATGGGGTACTAAGTGTAGATAAATGAGAAAAAATGAATTTCAACAACTATAGAATCAGGTTGCAAAATAACAAAACTGACAAAAATGAAGCGAGTCTGAATAGTTTCTGAATGCACAGTACATTTGTCACTGTTTCAACTAGCTTGGAGGGGAGAGCAGTCCAAGTGAGTATACTCATAGTACCTTACTAGAGAAGAACCTGGCTATTTCTTGGGAACATTTTGCTGAAGAAAAAACTTCAGTTCCTATGAACCCAAGACATAAACAAATACTATACCTTTCTTATATTGTAAAGGAAAAAGAAAAAGTCAAATCTGAAGGACACATCATTTATTAAATGGTTTTTCAATTAATGTATTAACTTAATATAAACGAAGATGTGGCACAAATGTGTTATTAGAAGCAGAGATAAGCTGATTAAAAACAGGAAGTATGTTGCCCTGTTATTCTGATCAAATGAGGTACAACAGTGAAGACATTAAATAAATTAATCCTAGGAGGAGTCAGTCTGGTTAAATAATCAAACAAATGATAGACAAAGAGCATGCCTTATATCCTGGGGACATATTGTATTATAACCATGACAAATATAAAGTTGCTGAAGAAAAGCTAGAAAAAACTGAAGATGTACACAGAAAGAGAAGAAACTCTATTACTCAGCAGTGTATCTTTAAAAAGCAGGGGAAACATCAATTTGTTTCTTGATTTCTTATTAAAAGGATTAAACTGTATATTTAGGAAAAAGCGAAATAATATCCCTAAAAATACTTATCAAGAAAAGGTGATCTAAATAGTTAAGTCACAATTATATTGAAACTGTAAATTTTATGTCATACATACAAATATTACTGCAGTATTAAAACTGCAGAGGGTGTCAGCATTATTTCAATAGGCAGAAATATACACATCTGCAGACATTTAATAATGTTTGGAGAAGGAAATAGATCACAGTGGTATAGCGTAGCTAACAATTTACTGAAAACAAACAAGAAAGTGATGACACTCTTTCTGTTCCTGGGAATCCTATACACCAGCAGACACCCTGCTGGGAATGATGAAAGTCAGTGAAATTCACTGAAGTCTTTGACAGGTTCATAGAAAAATCCAAGCTGTGTGTCTTTTTTTTCAGAATTTACAAAATTCAAACAACTAATTTTCTAACAGATGTGGAAAATAAGGATAAAAAAGCTTCACTTATCAATTGGTACTAAAAAAATAAATAAAATAGCACAAATTACTCAAATAAATTCTGTATCAATTATTCATGTAAATGACAAAAATACTTTTTGTCATTGGGGTGTTATAGTAACTGCTCCATGTATCAAAGTCTATGATACATTTGCAATCATCCAGGTTATGGTTATTCCAAACATGCTTTTTAAAAGCAATTGGACTGTCTTGATTATTTTTCCCCATTGAAAAGGTTTCACTTTTCATCTAATAAGTGAAATATTTTCAAAGGAAAAAAAATCCAAGAAAGTCTAGTTGCCTTTTGAAAAGCACATTTGGTGTACCATGTATCATGACCTTTTCATTTTCTGCACAGTAGCTAAGGAATGTAGATATGAGTATTCAGGAGATGGGGAATTAACATAAGGAATTCTGCAGAAATGGATTTTCAGCAGCATCAAGAGAATTGGAAGTGGTAGCATAAGAGTTTGTGATGGAAAGAAGGATAGATGTATGTGAGAGGAAGGGAGGGACAGAAGGAGAGAGGGAGAGAGGGAAGGATGGGGAGGGAGGGAGGGAGGGAAGGAAGGAAGGACCTAATGTAAAAACAACTTTAGATTCAGAGATGAAAACTTAATGCTTTGGATCTTGTTCAAACTGTACACATATGACCTATATTTTAAAACACCTGTAAATGACTAATAGTATTCTTTTCTGTGTATTTTAATGAGATGGGCTTCAAATGCTATTTGTGTATATATTCTTCCAATTATTCACATTTGAGAAGAGGGAGAAACTTTACTTTCATTCAAGCACTCATACAGTTAAACAGATTGTAATAAAAGCCTGTAATCTTCAAAATGAATGTAACATGTAATAATCATATTTAGAGATGCCAGTTTGTGAAAATAATAGCCATGGATGGAATAAAACAAAAGATTACAATACAAAATGAATTCCATTTGATTGCATGTAAAAAGGCTGATAAATAAATTACATTTCAAATTCAATCCTGTTCTGTATAATGTCCATGAATGTTTTCCAATTAACTCTCAAAGCAACAATCAAGAAGTCTCTATCCTTATTCATTTTTCTTTGGTTTAAAATAATGGACAGAGAAAATGTGTGAATATTTATGCATGTACGCACACAGACACACATATGCATTCAAGCATACAATGAGAGCTTTCAGATTTAAACAGCTCATTTTTTTTCTAACATTTCCTTTCCTCCCCAAAGAATAAATCCTGAAATTTCTTTCAAAATTGTATTTAGGGATATATCTGTCTACTTGCATCTTATTCATAGGAACAGGGTAAAAAGGATGAAAAAATCATATTCAGTTCCACTTCAAAAAAAATCACCTATTTCTTTCCAGTCTCTTGTCACTATTTCTACTTAATAAAAAAAAAATAGTTGTACTAGAAAAAGAAATTAGACTGAGAAAATGTCAAAAAGCAGATCAAGATCTAGATCTAGACCTATACACATAGATGTAAAATGTGCTATGAAGTTGGTATTGACTCTTTTCAATCTATTAGATCTGTTTCTAATCTGCTCCTTCATATCTTCCAACAATGCTCCCACTGCTGATAATGGAAGTGAGTCCATCCACCTTGCTATTAATATAATCTTTTCCAGAATTAGAAAGTCCTGTTTAAACCCACAACTTTTCAAAATATCCCTGTGTTGTGATTATTTGAGCCTCATGTGAAAACTCTGGATTCATTTGTCTAATTTGTCTAATAATCTATATGTTTGTTTTATTAAGTAGACAAGGTATTGTAGTTGTTTTTCCCTATAAACAAATTGAAAGACATTTTGCTTTTTTGAAGTCCAATTCATTTAATGGTATAGAACAGGGAATACCATTGGTTAATCAGATTATTCTTTTAGGATAAACACTTGACATCCGAATATTTTTTTTTCAAATTTTCATGGTGACTGTATCAAGTTCCAGTCCTTAGTCTATGGACTGCTTGTTCCTTTACTCTTGGTAGTTGATAAATAGCAGAAGCTATCTATTAGTTCAGTATTTTCATTTCAAGTCTAAGGCTGTTTATTGAGTTTGTTGTCCACTAATGCAATGTTCTAGTTTACCAATTTATAGTCCTGATTGCATGACTTTATAATGACTGGTGCACTCTTCTAACTTAATTTTCTAGCACTAGAAGTTCTTGTAGATAGGGAATGTATCCTAGATATTGGTGCACAAACTGTGAAGTATTTCAATATACACCATTTATTTATTTGTTTATTTAATCATTCATTCAGGCCAGAAGAGTGGGGCAGCTCTCACCTCTGGGACAGAAAGTACAAAAGGGCAGGATGTATGGTGAAAAGGGTTCTTCTCCTAGACTCTGCCAGCTCCTTTCATCTTTGTTTGACCTTCTTTAAATTAACAGAATAACAGAACAGAAGTTGATTACTATCTCTCCATGATAATAATATGTTAATCTGAGGTTGGAATATTGCAGAATATTTTGGAATAATTTTCTGATTCCAGATGCTTAAGATCATACCATGGAAATTGATTAGCTTTCTTCTTCTTTGGCTTAACTTGGAATTTTGCCTATAATCAGTACCCTGCAATGTCTTTGACACTGCAACAGTGATTCTCCACTTCTTTTTATTATGCATGTTTGATTTCTATGTACTCCATCTAGTGATGTCCATATATACAGGCATTTGGTTGCTTGAAACAGTATTAACTAGGAAAAAAATTTGGAATCTCAGATTTAATGAGTCATTGTCCTGCTTCATCTCAGCTATTTCATTTCTTTTCAGCCATTCAATCCAATTATATTTTTCTATTTAATGAGGAAGTGGACAGGATCCTAGGGAGTATGTGTGCAAGCACCTGTGTTTTAGACCAGTCCCTTCTGGTTTGTGAAAGCTTCCCAGGAGGTGACAAGTGGGTGGACTCTGGTGGTGATAAATGCTTCCTTACAGGAAGGGATAGTGCCCCAGCATTTTAAGATGGCTGTGGTCCGCCCTCTTCTCAAGAAGCCATCACTGGATACTACCCTGTTGAATAATTTGAAATCTGTCTCTAAACTTCCCTTTGGGGAAGGTTGTTGAGAAGGGAGTTGCAGCTCCAGAAGTTTCTGGATGAAATGGATAATCATTCTGGACCCCTATCAGTCAGGATTCAGATCTGGATATGGGATAAAAACAGCATGTTTTTTTTTTATTATCTCTAGCAGGAGCAGGATGGGGGTGGTGCAACTATCCTTGCTCTACTTGACCTTTTGGTACCTTTTGATACTATCAACCATGGTATCCTTTTGAGAGGCTTCAGGGATTGGGAATGGGGGGCTTGTGCTATTCTGGTTTACTTTCTTTCTCTATGGTCATTCTCAGTTGATGTTTATAGGAGGCAAGAGATGGAGCTCTTGCCCACTACTTTGAAGGTTCCCACAGGGCTTGGTACTTTTTCCACTCCTATTCAACATCTACATGAAGCCATTGAGTGAAATCATCTATCACCATGGACTGAGATATCATCAATATGCTGATGATACTCAGCTGTTTATGTCAGCCCGTGATAAGTTAAGTGATGCTATGATCTCCCTCTCGCAGGGCCTGAAGGCTTTTAGAAGCTGGATGGGGAGCAATGGGTTGAGAATGAACCCTGGCAAGACCAAGTAGCTCTAGGCTTTAGGGCTCTTTGGCCCATAGGGAATTGCCATCTTTGGTGTTGGATGGAATAGCACTGACCCAAACCTTGTGCATAATCTGGGGGTTCTCCTGGACTCAGGACTCCTGCTTGAAGAGCAGGTGGCAGTTATGACACAAACTGCTGATTGTGCACCAGTTACAATTTTTCCTGGACCAGAAATTCCTACTCACAGTAATCAATGCCCTAATCAGCTGCTGTCTTGACTATTGCAACACTCCCTGCATGTAGCTGCCCTTGAAAAGCATCCATAAGCTCCAGCTGGTGCAAAATGCAGCAGCCTGCATGGTTTTGTGCAGACTTCAGTGTACAGGTGTCACATCTCCTGCATTGGTTGCCAGTTTGCTTCTGGGTTCAATTCAAGGTGCTTGTTGTCACCTTTAAAACCTTTCATGGCTTGGGACCATGTTATCTGAGGGACTGTCTCTTGCTAGTCACATCCATCCAACTAACTAAAGCAGGAAAGAATGAATGTTGTGGCTCCCATTCCCTAAGAAGATACATTTAGTGGGACCAGAAGAAGGGCCTTCTCTGTGATGGCTTCGTCTCTCTGATGCATCATCCCTCTGGAAATTAGATTGACCCCCACTCTGATACTCTTTTGGAAGGCCCTAAAGATGTGGTTGTGCCAGTGGGCCTGGGGAACTCAAAGTGAGATGGAGCCCATTAAATGGCTTGTATTATTGTGTGTTTTCACCAGGGTGGGGCAGTGGAGGGCTATTATTTTATTATTTTTATTTCTTTTATGTTATGTTTTTATTTCCTGTAAGCTTCCTTGAGTCACTATGAGTGAGTAGGAGGCAATATAAAATTTCCAAAAAAATAAATAAATAATGATTCCAACTTTGGAATCCCTGTCTCCAATTATAGGCAAGACATATTACATGTATATTCTGTCAAATTCCAATTGAATTTGACCTTAAAATTTACAAAACTTCCATTCTTCTGCAACAGTAATTGGAACATAAATATGGATAATTGTCACCTTAAAGACTGATTGATATTATTTGGTCATCAGTGACACTATGGTTAAGTACTATTTGCCCTTCTTAAACATAAAAGCAATGGCTTTGGTTTTTTTTTAATGTCCTGAACAGTAAACAGGACAGACAAACAAACAAATCTTCTGCCTGAAAGAATCCAATTTCAATACATTTTAGTTTCCTAATGCCCAAATTGTTGATTTGCAGTTATTTCATTTCATCTTACTGTACTGAGCTTTCCTGTAATCATGCTTCTTGTTTCATGTTCCCACTGTGTTCTGTCTTCTCTTGTATAGCAGCATCAGCAACAAGATGTCTGAAAGACTTTAATATGGTCATATCATAAATACTATTAGTCGTCCAAAAGATCCTTAGCTCTTCCTCTGTAACATGTTGGTTGTCATCTGACCTGAGGGGTTCATGATCTGGCACTATATCATTAATTGCTTTTTGATTCCTATCAATGAATTGTTTTTGGTGAAAGTAAAGGAACAGTTTACCATTTCCTTCTGTAAAGTATGAATTAATATCTTAGCTATTGTTTTTGAGGTGATCATACAGCTTAGCATTTTCCTATATTGCTGCTACCCAATATTTAGATGCCTACTTGCTTTAACTGGGGAACTGGGATTACTTTTTCTCTAGGACATCAGAGGCAGGATGCAAAGTAATGGATGGAAGCTTGTCAAAGACGAATGCAACCTAGAAATAAGAAGAAAAAGTTAGGAGAACAATTAATCAATGGAATAGCATTCCTCCTCAC
>BLBF01000006.1:30807459-30849733 GCA_015471245.1 Laticauda colubrina
GATAGATAGATAGATAGATAGATAGATAGATAGATAGATAGATAGATGCATACATGCAAACATACATATATACATATATACATACACACATACATACAGTAATTGCAATCTTGTCTAATAGTTGTAGCAAACAAGATGTAAATCAGTTAGTGCTTGGTATGGGAGAACACCTGGTCTTTTCAGGACTGTTGGCTAAATTGGGTGGATAAAAGGCAAGATCTACCAAGCCCCCTTGTGGATGCAGTTACCAAGAGTTAAGAGTCATTTTTTTAGGAAGAATAGGGGGTAAGGAAAACTTATTTACTGAGGCTTTGTGATTTGATAACAAATCATATGATCTGATCAAAACATTGATATTAAGCATATTTATTTAGAGATAAAATGCTTGAACTTTTGAATATATGTACCATGTTCTTTTCATAGGTCACATATAACTGTATGTTAGTAATGTGTAGTAATGTGTAACTTTTATTAGGTTAGATTACCCATAAGTGAAGAGCATCTGCATAGTAGGTAATCATAGACTCTACAAATTATTAAATCCAGGAATATCCAGTAAGTAGTCTATTTAAATGAATGAACTAAAAAGCAGCATGTACTTTAAATAACAGAATATTTGATCTGAAAAGTGCAGAATGTGGAAAATAATCAGATGTGACAATACAAACAGGAATGTTTACATTTAAGATGCCTGAAAGTGTACATTTAGGATGCCTCTTTTTTTTATTTCAGAAGTTCCATGATCCAAGGGTGCACTCAGGCAAGAGTCAGATTCAAATTCTCCATATGACCTGCTCACCTTCATGCTCTAGCTTTCATAAATATCACAAAAAAGTTTGTCTTTCTTTTGCCAGAGCTGGCAATAGAAATTCATTTGTTCCTCTGGGACTAAACCTTTAAATATTTACTTTTATTATTTTTCAAAATTCTTTCAGAATAGAATTTAAGCAACAGTTCAGACATAGTTCCAAAGCCAACTTTAGAGCTAAAGAAAAATAGCTACCGTTTTTGGCCAGTAAACTAAGCGTTGAAAAGTAGTTCCAGGCTAACATTGATATCAATGTTTACTACAAGCTAAAGTAAATAGAACTACTGGGATCTGGTTAATATCATTTCAAGAAAGATAACAGAGCAAAAGCCACTGCAGATGGATTTGTATGTTATGTAAATTGTGTACTAGAAAATCCCTGGTTCAATTTTTGTCTTTTTCATAGATTCAGGTGATTTTTGTAAGCAACCTCTTAAATCTAAGGCCCCTTTCTTCCCACTGGCAATATGATGGAGATGATACTATATTTACTTAAGACAAAAACAATTTTCTTTAAAATAGGAAATAATAATCAATACAAATATTCATAGAATACCACTTTCTTTCTGTTGTCAACCAAAGATTATATTTTTTTCCTAAAAATATGGAAGAACACAGAGTAAAATTATTTAATCCTAGATCTCTTTCGGCAAAGTTCAACATCTTAGCTGTTATACAACATTGCTTTTTGCCAATGAATTTTTCCACCTTTGTTGGGCTAGCAGCTCTGAGAAATCCTAATAAGCTTTGACCGATAGAATAATAAGGCTATGCCCCAAAACTAGGACTTTCTGGATTCAAATTAAAAACTGGCTACAAGAGATTACTGGTTATCAGATTGAGCTCAGACTGGAAACCTTCCTTTCAGGAATTATTAAAGATAGAATACCAAAAGAAATAAAATATTTACTGTTATATATCACAACAGGTTTGCACAGGTATGAAAAGTTCTCAATATTCCTAAAGAAGAACTGATATTGCAAAAAGTAATAGAAAGTGCCGAAATGAATATATTAATATTGAAACTGAAAAAAAAGAGATGATTCTGAATACTTCCTAATCTGGAATAAATGGTATAATTGGCTAGCAAACAGAACTAAAAAAATAAGACAAGAAACTTAACTGTAAGAAGCCCTAAGAATGTAAAATGTAAATTTGTAAATTATATAAGAATATAGGAATAATGATTATAGTTAAAGTTATTAATTAATATTAGATAAATATAAATACAGTGTTAAGATATTTAAGATAAGAACTTGTATAGATGTCAAGAATGTTGAAACGATAATGTTTTATGTTGAAACAATAGAAGCTTAATAAAAACATGTTTAAAAAAAAAGCTTTGACCGATAGAGTAATAAATTATCTGAAGCATAATTGTATATGAGAATTCTAATGATCTAGGCAAATAGGAGATTACTATGGAAATTTGATGTTGTATATATTCAGCTATTAAGATTAAAATTCTTGTATGTAACTCCTATTTTTGACATGCCAATTTTCTGATAAAGTTGAGAATGGCTGAGTGAGAAAAAAAAAATCCCCAGATTTTAATAGAAACTCTTCACATTCACCCTTCCTAAACTAATATTCAAACTGGTAGACAATTATAATTCAAGTTTCACACTTGGAAGATTGTGATACCCTTATCTGATAAAAATGAATCCACAGAAAATATCTTAGGATAATCATGTACAAAGTGTATACATCAAAAATTGTGAAAGTCAATTGCAAAACTGTAAATCAGGGAAAATGTTAGGCAAAAATGTGTATGTTCATATGTATTTTCATGACAGTATGAGAACCTGCATTCTAATGCAACACATAGGTGAGAAAAGTTATGCTAACAATCATAATGTTATGTAGCAAACACAGAGATTTTCCTAATCTCACTAGGCCAAAATGGACTGTAGTATTATAATTCTGTCTAATTTCTGAATAATTATGATGTAGTTTAGCATTCCTTTGTTTCTTAAATTATTTAATGCCTCAAGAGACAACAGGCAGTATTTTGACTGATTTTTGTATGAAAAAGCATTAAAAAACAAGATCATAAAATATTTGGTAGCATGATGCAGGACTCAATAAAGATTGGGCTAAAATAAAATGACTTGGGCTTCAGCCCACAAGCCATTAAATTAGGAGTACTAGAATAATTAAATAGACTTAATTTGATTTTCAGTAAAACTTTCCTGGAAGAACATGGATCATGCATTTTAAGCACTGACGCCAGAGTTTAGAGAAAGAGAGAGAGAGATAGTGAAGAGGAGGAAGACGAGGAGGAGGAGGAGGAGGAGGAGGAGGAGGAGGAGGAGGAGGAGGAGGGGAGGAAGAGGCAAAAATAGTAGAAAAGAATGAAGTAATAAAACAGTATTAAGGAGAAAATTGTATCTGTATCTGAAGTAGAATTACATTTTCAGATGGTTTAATAAATATTGAGCAGAAACATCAGAGACTCTTAAATGCAACTTTATTCCCTTTAGCAAAGGCCATAAAAACTTGTCACAGAGGATCAGAGAGGTCAAAAGTATCTCAAAATATATTAAATAGAACTGGTATTTCTATCAAGACAAAACCAAAATTTTGCCCTGATAGAAATCAGGCAATTGTTAGTGTGAGTAGAAGATTAGAAACACAGTTGGGTATCCTTATCAATTTGGACTGAACAATTTCATAGAAGATTATAGCATCATGGCACCCCATAGATCATGTAGCCCAAAAAGAAACTGTATCATGTCCTCTAGAACTTTGCAATTCAGGTTCACAATAGCAAAAGAACATTTTCAAGACTGTGAACTTTTGAAGATATCAATAAATTTATCTTTCTAAAATGTAGATGCATGAAGAGGGGCTCCTTAATAAATTTAAAGGATTTAAGCTGAACAATACCAGGTATTGTTCATGAATAATGAACAGTATGGATATGGATATGGACATCCATAATGGGTAACAGGTCTTCCCGAACACAATACTTTTGTTTTATCATGATTTATAATAAGACTGTTTCCTCTGCAAAAGGACCCACTAAAGGCACAGGGAAAATTTCTGCATAATCTGGACAAAGAAAAACCAAAATTGCTGGTTAGGGAAGGAGAATTAAAAAAAAAAAAAAACTAGTCTGACAGAGTTTATATTGTTAGGTTTATATAGCTATTTAAAAGACTAGAAGTTGACATGCACCCCTATTTTATCCCTCTTTGAATTGGAATTGGGACAGGGGTGAATAAGACATATCCTTAAGGACCAAAAGAACTGCAGTGTATTGTTCTTATAAATTCTATAATTAGAGGTAGTAGACATAGTTCAGTGGACAAGTTCAATTTCTCCCATAACTTATTTTTGAGATTTGAGTCAAAAGAGTCATAGTGTTGAAGGAAGCATATAATTTTTCCCCTGGAGAAAATGTACTGTATATTTTCAGCTAAATTGTGAACTACCAAGTCATGATAGTAAGTCAATCTGTGTCCTCCAAAACCACATTGTTCTTCCAATAGGATATTACCTCTGACATCCAGTCTGCCAATTTAATATAGAAATTTGTAGCATAAAAATTATTTGTAATACTCAGCAGACTAATTGGATTTTATCACCTTTTTAAAATGGACAGTGGCACAAAGATTGAAATTGGTCCAGTCATCTAAGAGCAGAAGTGTGTGACTGATGCATGTTTGTGTGTGAAAGAGAGAGACAGTTAAGCAATAGAGAGAATAATTAAGTAATATTGGGGTCTATCACTTAATATTAGCAATCAATTCAGTTTTGCTGAATATAATAGCTACCAGCAGTTTTACCCTTTTAAAGGTAAATTCTTTATAAGACTCAGAAGGAGACATGGAGAGACAGAACAAATGGAAGCATAGCCAAATGTACTCATTCTACTTTATTGTAAGAGTATATTAATAGAAGCTTGAAAGTTTGAAATGGTAAATGAGAATGACCTTGGGAGAGAGGAGGAAGTGATGTTACCTAGGGAATGATCAGATAAAAAAGGAAAGAGCCTGCAATTGAGTAACAGGCAGATAAAGACATTTAGAAAGCATCCACTCTAACAATTCAAGTGGTAAAAAGAGACAGTGGGAGACTTGCACTATTCTGTTGCTATAGCCTTACAACAAAATAAATTTAGATCATCCTGCTTTTCCTGTTTGGTCTATTTGAGAGATTGACAATATATATTTCTCCATCCACTCCCATTACACTTTAGAGCTCAAGAAACTAGGGAGCCACTTGCACAACTTCAGCTTAAGTTGCCTTTTAGGACTAGCACTAGCACTTAGACTTATATACAGCTTTGCAATGCTTTACAATCCTCTCTAAATGGTTTACAGAGTCAGTCTAATGCCCCAGCAATCTGGGTCCTCATTTTACCAACTTCGGAACAATGGAAGGCTGAGTTAACCTTGAACTGATGCGAATTGAACTGCAGCCAGCATTCAGCAGAAGTAGCTGTTTGTAATTGTTCACCACATTACAAAAGAGATGTTGAGATTCTAGAAAGAGTATAGAGAAGAGCAACCAGGATGATTAGGGGACTGGAGGCTAAAACATACAACAAATAGTTGCAGGAACTGGGCTTGGCTAGTCGAGTAAAGAGAAGGACCAGGGGAGACATTATAGCAGTCTTCCAATATTTGAGGGGCTGCCACAGGAGGAAGGATTCAAGCTATTTTCTAAAGCTCCTGTAGGTCAGACAAGGAATAATGGATGGAAACTGAACAAGGAGAGATTTAACCTGGAAACAAGGAGAAACTTTCTGACAGTGAGAACAATCAACCAATGGGATAGCTTGCCCTCGGAAGTTGTGGGAGCACTATCACTTGAGACTTTCAAGAGGAGATTGGACTGTCATTTGTCAGAAATGGTGTAGGGTCTCCTGCTTGGGCAGGGGATTAGACTAGATGACCTACAAGATCCCTTCCAACTGATTATCTGTTGTTGTTAAATAACTTGTAGTACTGCATTCTCACCACTATAGCACTATGGCTCATCAAGCCATTTCCTTGATTCTGCCTCTTCATCTCTTAAGGTCATTTCCACATACTATTACAGGAGACATAGTGCTGTCTTCCAAAAAGATAGGTGATGCTGTCAAATAATTGGCTTTATCACCACATATTAAATAATAGCAGACTATACTACTTCGCATTTAGGATCAAAGTTATAGCAAATGAAGGACAAACAAGTCAAGTAGAATTGGTTGATTGTAACTTGTCAGAAATTAATAGACTTAGATTGGTGCAAACACGTCCACTGAAAAAACAAGGGTTTGCCAATAATAACTTGAATACCTCTAAGGCGTATTCAAGGGCCTTAAGTTACTGGGTCTCTTGAAAAAATATCTATTAATAATATTTTTTTAAAGGGAGGGGAATCACATATCTATATGGCTTGCAAATAAGATAAGGACGGCCTGCAAAAATTCAAGAAAAAAAGTTATATTTGTGATGTATAAACATACTTCATATATACTTTAAAATGAATACTGTGCATTTATTTTTCCTATATGTAGTAATATGTACAATTTACTCTTTGTATAATAGAAACTCTGGGATAGTTTTTATTAAAATTTTGATTTCGAAAAAAGCACAACTCTTCTGAAAGATCATGTTTAAAGCTTGGAACTTCTTCAGATCTCAGATCTCCTTGGAACTTTAACTGATCCTGACAAGGGGTGGGATCCAACTGGTGTAACTACCAGTTCGGTGATTTATGATTTGCGTATGCACACCTAATGCATGCTGTGTGCATGTGTGAATCATCATCAGCTTGCTGCCTGGACAGCTGAACAGCGCTGCACGCAGGTGTGCAGCAATTGAAAAAGCACTTTTTTCCTGCTTTTTCCCCACAGTTGTGGGGCGCAAAGCAGCTGGGGTTGAAAAAGCAAGAAATAAAGGTCAGATAAAAGCCCGGGTGGGCAGGTGGGCTAAAACAGCAGCAGACATAGAACCTGTTTTATGTCTGCTGCTCTTCAAAGCTACCGGTTCTGCAGAGCCGGACAGAACCAATAGAATCCTACCCTTGATCCTGACATAATAGTCTTTATTGCACAAATACTCCTGAAAAACAGGGACAAGTTTCAGGTTCTGTGAATTGTAGCAGATGGAAATTGACCAAAGCAAAGCATTTGACAGAGTCCCTCGTTATAATCTCTCTAGTAAAATGGTAAAGTATGGATTAGATGATATTGCAGTTAGACTCACAGCTGTTTTCAATGACTGTACCTAATGTGTGCTCAGTAAATGGAAGTATTGAATAGAAAGTACCACAGGCTCTGCCAGGGGTCCATTTTGGGCGTACATTTATCAGTGACTTGCCTGAGAGAAATCTTACAAAGTTTGCAGCTGCCCTAAAATTAGGGTCACAAAAAGTAATAGCAGTGACTATTACTTTAGATGAAAAATAGAAGATTAAAGATCAAGACAGACTTAAACAGTGAGGTGAAATTAATAGGATGATCTTTAAAAAGCTGAAGTGTAACACTTTACACTTGTCCTACTCACATCTGAGGAGGAAAAAGGCCTAAGTATAGGATGGGAGACCTAATTTCACAGTCATATATCCCTGTCAACCAAAAGTTAAACATGAACTTCAGTGTGATGCAACAGCTAAAAGTGCAAATACAGA
This sequence comes from Laticauda colubrina, assembly GCA_015471245.1. Classification (NCBI taxonomy): domain Eukaryota; kingdom Metazoa; phylum Chordata; class Lepidosauria; order Squamata; family Elapidae; genus Laticauda; species Laticauda colubrina. The sequence goes on from BLBF01000006.1 coordinate 30,814,892, forward strand.
TCATGGAAATAATTAGTATTATCTCGTCCTGGTAAAACTCCTTTGAGAATGAGTATGGTTCTTAGCACTACAATTCAAAAAAGACAGTAAAAAAAAAATACCCTCCTCCTGGAGTTCCATTTAGCCCAAACTGTTAACTTTTTATATATAAGAGCTGGCTCTGTGCTACATGTTTGGGCTGGATGAGTGAGGTGAGGTGATGATGAGGTGAGCTCTGTTGGAGGGGGGGAGGAGGAGGAGGAGGAGGATTATTATTTGTGTTGGGTTGTGTCTCTGGACATTATGGATGTTGTTAAATTGTTGCTTTAACCTTGTACATTTCCAGTTTAGAGAAATGGGTGACCATATAAATTGCTTAAATAAATCAATAATTAGAGTCCAGCAAATTCAGAAGAAGGTTTTCACATGAATAAAGTGTATAGAAACCAAACCTTAGGAGGAAAGCTTCAAGGATCTGGATATGTTTGGCTTATACAAAAGAAAACTAAGTCTTCAAATATCTGAGTCATTGTCACACCAAAGAAGTTGACTTATTCCTTATTGTGTGAGAGAGCAGAACCAGAATAAATGGGTTAAGGCTAGCCAGGATGAGGCACTTCCTCACAGGCTGCCACATGGTGTGGTATGCTCTTCATTGTTAGAGGTCTGGAGTATGAAAGCTATCTGTGGGAAATATATTAATATCATTCTGACACTAAAAGATATGCACAGAAAAATAAGTGTTTTTATTCTTTTAAAATTTGAAAACAAGATGGGCAACAGATGTCTTGTGTGAATGTAAATCAAATATCTAGAGAATACCATGTAGCCCACCTCTCTTTTCAAATTTCAAATAACAACTAACCTTGTTATCTGAAAGACAGTCCCCAGATATTAGCATCTACATTATATTACTTAGCTTACTTCAAGTACCTGGCTGTCAGACATTCGTATATGGATTACTCCAAATGTGAAATATTATTCATACCAAAATTGGGCCCTATTAAAACAGAATTTTGGGAAAGAGTACTGGCACAGTTCTTCAATTCTATCTTTTGAAATGAGAAGCTGATATTTATTGCTATTTTAATATTAAGGATTGTGATAATGTTTTTTGTGTTTTCTCTTTATTATGGAATTGTTTTTTTTCTTTTTCCTCCAACAATGCCTTGATATTTTACAGACTTTAACTTCCAATAAATGACTATTAAAAACAAATATAAATCCTGAATATGCCAAATCTGGCAATATATCCCTTGTTCTTGTGAACTTCTTTCTTTTCTGTGCAGCAGAATGATTCCAGAAGAGTTGCTGAATTTCTTCACAGGGAGGGAGGGAAAACACTATGCAAGGCATTGAAAGTGTATTTCTGCACCTCAATTAAGTTCATGAAAAGGAAAGGACATATGGCTAAATCTAGTTTATGCACTACTGTTTAATAAACTTCTATGTATTTATCCATCCTTAACAAACAATCCTTGTTTTTTTCCATGCTCTTATGCCATGTGACTGTTGCTATTTAAACTGCTCACCTCTCTCACACATTCTAAACTGGATGCGCAGGGTACCTTTTTATTTGAGAGCATGCATACTTGTTTTCAATTTATATTGATGACCTTATATTTGTAGGGAAACATATTTACAATATGGGAAACTGTTGAGGAGATTGGGTTTGAGAGGCTTAGTGAGGTTTTAAGTGTTAGCCCTAATTAATTGCCTTATAATCCCTTTTATGCTGCTTCTTGTTAGTATGTTGCTGAGATTTGTAAACACAATTTCTAGATTACTTGGAAATACAATCTTCCTAATTTCTCAATTTAGATCAAAAGTCAAGATAAACAAATGCCTCTTTTTCTTTTGACAGTTCAGTTTAGCCTTGCCCGCCTGTCAAAATGTTACCATGACCATTTAAGTCTAGAAAACATCTATGTGATGTCAGCTTTCCTAGGCAGATCAGATAGGAAACATGACTAGATGAGCTAATTCTACTTGATTGTAAGGCTACATTAACAGAATGTTGCAAGTTTGAAAGTACAAATCTCCCACCATCTCTTTTGTAGACTGATAGATTGAGAAGGTTACTTCTTGAGTTTCTTTCTGTGCTCATTATGCAGCTGCCAATATTCTCTCTTACTCTGATCATTCAATAGGAAGTATCTCTGCCCCTGTCTGCCAAGGTCATTCTGACATACCATTAAATCTTCTGAATTTAGTGTAAATTATTTTAATTTGGTAATTTGCAGATCTAATAAAATAAGAAGAAAAAAGTATTGTTTGTGAACTATCGATTTAGTAACCTCCAATATAATGTTGCATGCTGCCCATGTGTCTTTTCCCTTTACTTGAAACTACAAGAAAAACAAAATAAATGGAATGTCATAATAAATAACAGAGAGATTTCTCAGCCACTTGTACAATTCATTGAGCCATAAAAACATCATTTTAAAATGTATTGGGAACAATGCTTGACATTTCATTTTGTTGCACTAAAGGGTCACATGGTGAATTTAGATATGACTTGGTTTATGAGTAGTGTTATGACGAGTTGTGTGTTACCAATTAATACTGAGAAAGCTTTTTTTAAAGGCCAGGGTCTTTTTTATCTGAATAAGAGCTTTGAGAGCTCTTTGAGAAGGTGCTGACAAAGGATGAATTCAAGTTCATAAGTTGAAAGTAATGGGTTTCATTATTTGTTCTGTCATAAGATTTTATAAGCAACTCACCTTTGGGTCCTACTGTAAAGTTTGGCTTAAGTGTGGCTGCTTTTCCAATCTCCCCATATCTTCTAAATGTTCTCTTATGGGCAGTGAAAGCCACAAACATCAGGAGTTTGTCTTTGGGCAAAGCTATCAGTTCAATGAACACCAAGTGTGTACATTCTGTTTTTCTAGTTTTCTTTTGTGCCTTCCATGGAATTATTAGCACAGTCTAGTGCTTCCATCTAGTGGCAAAGATTGAAGCCTACAGCTAGCCATTAAATGAATTTCTCTTGCCCTCCCTCTTTTTTTGGTAGTATATTCCCCTACCTTGAAGCAAGCTTATTTGCTACTACGGTAATTAGTTTTGCAGATGATGAGTTTTTCCCCATGTTTTTTTACATTATTACAGCAGCTTCTATTAAATATTCATGATATCTTTATCAAGCCAAAGGGAGAGGATTGGTAAAACAGTATGTGCGTCTGTAAAACCTTGTATATGGTTGCCTCTGAAAAAGAAATAACTCCCCCATCTTTATTACATAATAATAAAAAGAAGCAGAAGGCAGATGTTGGGAGTCCAAAACACTGACATTCGAAGAACAATCCAATATTCTGGGACACAAAACATAGTAAGGGACTTACAGAAAGTGTTAAAGAAAAGATTTGTTATTTCAAAAGTATTAAACTATTGTTCTGAATCAATCAAGCTAACATGTAAACTTTCTACTTTTTTATATGCATTGCTACATGATAACATAGTTAATAATATTATACCAGTAGCACTGGTTAATACACCAGGCTAGAAATGAGAGACTACGAATTTTAGTCCTACCTTAGGAACAAAGCTAGCTGGGTGACATAGTCCATAAAACAACCTTTGAAATCTTGCCAGGAAAACTTCAGAGAATAATAATAAGAATAATCCAGAAAATTGCTAGAATGATTTGAAAGCATGAAGCAAAACAAAACAAAACAAGTAGGTATCCAGTTTCGGGCAGTGATTAAGGTACCAGCAAAACATCATGAGACGGAATTCTAGTCCCACATTACTGTAGATAAAAAGCCAGTTGGATTACTTTGGGCTATCACTAAGTGTATCTTATGATTTTTGATGAATGTATTTTATTTTTTCTTAGGAACACTGAGAGCATATGCATCAAAGACAAATTCCTTGTGTTCTATTCTATTCTATTCTATTCTATTCTATTCTATTCTATTCTATTCTATTCTATTATCAGCCCTAGGAATGAGGCAATGGTAAACCACTTCTGAAACCTTGTCAAGAAAATGGCAGGGACTAATACAGGCAGTCACCAGGATTTAACCCTGGGTCAAATACACATACTAATAATAATTTTAAAAAAACCTCTTCACCCCAGGGCAGATTGTTTTGATAAGAAAGTTAAATTAAAATTAGCACATCTTCTTATTTTGCACGTTACTAGATGAGAGCAAGAGCATCAAGGTGCAGAGAAGTTCCATGAAACCATTGTAAAAGACTAGGCTAAACAGAAATATGTCTTGATATTGGGAAGGCATAATATCATTTGGTAGGAACAATGTGTAGAAAATATTCCACCCATAATCCTTAAGTAGGGTTCCACCAAAGAAAAGTTTCTGTGCTTTGCACAGACTTAATTAAGAGTATCAGATATTTTCAAGTTCATTAGTACTTTGGATAAACCTTATTGATGTACAGACATGTGACTCTGCAAGAGCAAAGGTTTTGTGCTTATGCCTGAACATACCCTTGTTTCTATACAAGGAAGGGCCTGGCTAGTGCAAGATGCTGGGTCCTTGGAAATCAACAATTGTATACACAGGATTATGTTCTGTCAATGTTCATTCTGCTACATCACAAATGAATCTCTAATACAAATGTTCATCATATCAATTGCTTTATGCAGGATATTTAAAACCAACATCTTCCAGAAGTAGGCAGATGATGGATGATGGATGATAGATGGTGATGATGATGATGATGATGATATATTACAAAAGTTGTTCCAAATCAACATCTATCTGAATTAGACAGATAGATGATGAGGATGAAAATAAGGATGATGAAGATGATGATAAAAAAATAATTAATATGTGTTTGGAATATTATGGATATGATGTGCCTACCTATTGATGTAGTTCACTGATGAGATTCATTTTTTTTACTGCTGGTTCTGTGGGTGTGGCTTTGTGGTCATGGCAGGAGAAGGATACTGTAAAATCTCTAGTCAGAGGTGGTATTTGCCAGTTCTCTGAACTATTCAAAATTTCAGCTACTGGTTCTCCAGAACTGGTCAGAACCTACTGAATACCACCTCTGGTGCCAGAGCACCTTGAGGAATTAAAATAGTTAAAATGCAATGATAACTATCAGCAGCCAACTTTTGCTCATAAAGTGAAACCCTTTAGCAGAGAGGTCATTTAAGCTCACCAGAAAGAGCACATCCAGGAGAAGCAATCCTTAGATCCATTTGTACCACTTAAAGCTGGTCTCACTCACCTCCTGAGATATCCTAATGAAGTAATCAGGATTTAACGAAAGATCACATGCCCCCCAGAAAGACAGTAAAAAAATCATTGCCAAGCTTGCATCCTGCCTCTTGGAAGTACACCCCAAAAGGATAGTTCCAGATACCACTAAAGCAGTGAAAGAAGATTCCCCACCCCAGATTGAAAAAGAAACTGTGAGACAGGAAAAAATTCAAACACAATACAAATAAATTACAACAATAGCTGTTGCTTGTTAAACCAATTACCAGAACAAATAGACACAAATTTCATAGCCAGATTTCTCAACCCAGTTTCTTTTCAGATTAAAGCCCCTGTCACGCTGCACCAACGGATGGAAAGAGGATGTAAAACGGACAGAAACACTTGCCATCCGTTGATAAACGTGATGCATCCGTTCTGTACTCACTGCATACGTTTTGCTTCCTCTCTATCCGTCCAGCATCCGTTTATTGACGTTTCATCCACTCAGAAAGTTTTGAGCTGCTCAAAACTTTTGAGCGGAAAATGTATCCAATTCATCCGTTCTGCATCCGCTATGCATCCACTAGGCATCCGTTCTGCATCCGTTACGCATCCACTATATCCGCTAGGCATCCGCTGCACATCCGACAACTCTCTGTGCTCCAGCGGTAAACAGACGCAGGGAGGAAGTGGAACGGACATGGAACGGATGCAGAACGGATGCCTAGCGGATGCAGAACGGAAACAAAGCATATAAAACGGAAAAAACGTTCGCAGAGGAGACCTATCTCGGATATTAATGATGTCTAGAGGATGCCTAGAGGATGCAAAAGGACACCTAGGGGAAAACCTATACTGCCTATAAAAAGGGGGAGCAACTCATCTGGATCTCACTTTCAGAACAGCAGCCCTGCGGTGCGGACCTCTGCAGCCTTCATTTGCCTCTTCCTCTTCCACAGCATCCAGTCATGTTCACCGTGGATCGTAACAAAGTCCTTTTGGCAGCCACCATCCTTCTGCAACAGTGCGAATCCATCTACAGGCTCTGTGAACTCTACTACGGGAAGAAAAAGAGGCGGCCAAGAAGCGTCTGGGTATGAAGATGGTTCGCCAGAAGAGCAGAGGACGGACTGTACAACAAGCTGATGGTGGAGCTCAGGAACGAAGACCCTCGTGCATTCCAAAACTTCATGAGGATGCCTCCAGCCATGTTTGACGAAGTTGTGTAGCGGCTGACACCCAGGTTGACCAAGGCAAACACCAACTTCCAGCCCAGCCTGGAACCTGGGCTCAAGGTGGCACTCACTCTGCGCCACCTGGCCTCAAGGACCACCTACAGGAGCATGCAGTACGGCTGGAGGGTGCCACACAACACCATCAGCATTGTGGTCACAGAAGTGGTGCAGGCCATCATCGAAGAATACAAGGAGTTCCTCCAGTGCCCCTCCACTGAAGAAGGATGGAAGAAAGTTGCAGAGCAGTGGTATCAGAGGTGGAACTTTCCCCACACTGTTGGAGCCATCGATGGCAAGCACGTGGCCTGGAAAGCGCCAGCCAATTCAGGGTCCTCTTATCACAACTCCAAGGGCTTCTTCAGCATCATCCTCTTCGCCATGGTCGATGCTGACTACAAGTTCATGTACATCGATGCTTCAGGCTATGGCTCATCTTTAGATGCCCAGGTATACAACGCAAGTGACCTCAAGGGTGGGCTGGAACGCAACCTCATCGTGGGCTTCCCAGATCCAGACCCCCTGCCCAACGACACGCAAGATGTGCCCTACTTCATCGTGGGGGATGACGCCTTCTCCCTCAGAACCCACCTCATGAAGCCCTACACCTCCAGATGCCTCACCCGTGAAGAGAGGATCTTCAACTACAGGCTGTCCAGGGTGAGGCGGGTGGTGGAGAACGCCTTTGGCATCCTAGCCAACAGGTTCCAGGTACTTCTCACCATCATGCAGCATAGCCCAGAGACCGTGAGGAGGATCATGGAAGCTTGCTGCATTTTGCACAATCTCATGCGCACCCGCTACCCAGTCTTGCAGAACAGGTTCGTGGACCTCCAGCAAGGCAATGGGGACATGGAGCCTGGGGAATGGAGGCAAGGGCGAAACCTGATAGACACTGAGGATGTGCAAGGCCCCAACAGAGCCTCATGTGAAGGGAAGAAGCAGAGCAACACTGGTGCAACTCCCCAGCTGGAGCAGTGGACTGGCAAGACAGGATGATAGATGATTAATGGATGCTTCCTTCAGCCTGTCTCATCACATGGATGAGATTGGGCCATGTATGTTGGCTGGGCCTACAATGAACAGGGCATTTAATAAAGAGTTGTGTTTATGTTGACATGTGTGGATGATTGATTACATTGTTATTGATAATAAAGGGCCATAGGTGTGGCACCTGGGAGGGGGGATCATCCCGCCCCACTATGCTTGCACTGGAGGTTTATCTATCCCACAGCTATTACCCATCCCAAAGGTATCCCTGCCCATCCCACTGCTATCTCAACCCATCCCGCTGCTATCTTAACCCATCCCACAATCATGCAAAGGCTTAAACCATTTCTAAAAGTTTCCAGCAAGACTTTATTAAAAAAAAGAAATGATGCAAGTGTGTGAATCAAAAATAGACTTTATTAACAACAAGCTATTAGACAAAAATGAGTCTCTGGCACTCCTCTTGGTCGCTCAGTCTCAGGGGTGAAGGGTCCAGGTGCTGTGGAGGTGGCTGGTGCTGGAGTGCTTGTCATCAGATCCTCCAGAAGCAGAAGCAGCAGAAGCTCCAGCCCCAGAAGAGCGAGCCCGTGCTGCAGAACCCCAGCAGAACCAGAGTGAGGGCCAGGGGGCGGGATGGTAGCCCTGTCCCTCTTGCAAGGGCTGGCAGCAGATGGCTGAGGCTTGCTGTGCTTCTGCATGGTTGTGTGGTTGCTGGCTGGCAGGGAGGCTGGCAGGATTCAAGGCTGGCAGGGAGGCTGGCAGGGAGGCAGGCACCAAGGCTGGCCGGAATGCTGGCAGGCATGCAGGCACCAAGGCTGGCAGGCAGGTAGGCACCAAGGCTGGCAGGAAGGCTGGCAGGCAGGCTGGCAGGGAGGCAGGCACCAGGGCTGGCAGGAAGGCTGGCAGGCAGGCAGGCACCAAGGCTGGCAGGCAGACATGAACCAAGGCTGGCAGGAAGGCAGGCAGCAAGGCTGACAGGCAGACTGGCTGGCAGCAAGGCTGGCAGGTAGGCAGACAGCAAGGCTGGCAGGGAGGCAGACAGCAAGGCTGGCAGGCAGGCGGGCAGCAAGGCTGGCAGGCAGGCAGACAGCAAGGCTGGCAGGGAGGCTGGCAGCAAGGCTTGCAGCAAGGCTGTCAGCAAGGCTTGCAGGCAGGCATGCAAGCAGGGCAGGCAAGGCTGTCAATCCGTCCGGCAGCAGGTCTTTTCCTCTGAATGGTGACCTGCTTCTGAGCTGCTTCCCTTATATCCGCGGGGCTTACACAATGCATCCTCCCCGCATGCACAATTAATGCTAGGCATCCGTTCGGCTTCCGCTGTGCATCCGCTGTGCATCCGCTTCACCCGATCGGGGTCCGCTGTGCATCCACTTATCCGTTCCGCGTCCGCTTTGCTGAGGTCCCCCGGAAGCCTAGCGGATGTGCCATCCGCTTCCATCCGCTGGGCTTCCGTTCCGCATCCGCTTTCCATCTGCCCTGCATCCTCCCCGCGTCCATTCCTTTCCATGTTATCTGCTCCAGTTATGCAAATTTTTGCCCCTTCTGAGAGCTATTAACAACGGATGGAACATTTTTCTCGTCCGTTGTGTCCTTTTTACTATCGTTTTGCATCCGTTGGGCAGTGTGACAGGGCCTTAACCTTTTTCCTTCCAAACAAAGCTGAATAGGAAAAATTATCCCATCAATAAACATAGGATTAAACATCACCAAGGACAGAATTAAATTTCACCAAAGACCAGTTTTAGACCAAAACTCAGAAAAAGTATGTAAACTCACGTTTAAATATCAATTTTTATAGCTAGCCAAGAAGCCTTACTAAAGGCCCGGTCCCACTGCCCCTTACGGATGCAAAGAGGATGTAAAACGTTTTAAAAAAACTTGCCATTTTCATTGGAAAATGCTATGCATCCGTTGTGTACTCATTGCATACGTGTTTCATACACTCTATCCGTCGAGCATCCATCCACTGTGATTTCATCCACGCAAGAAGTTTTGAGCTGCACAAAACTTTGTGAACGGATGAACTTTCCGCTGTGTATGATGTAAATCTGTGACATACGAGCAACAAATGTTCTATGTCCGTTTATCATCCGTTAAACATCCACTGTATCCTCTCTGCATCCTCTGGGCATCCTCGCAACTCACATCCACTGCAGCTTAAAATGGAAAGAGGGAGGAAAGAAAAGGTACATGGAACGTCTATACATCGTTAGTAGCACGGAAATAGAAAGGATGTGCAGTGAACAGTTTGTATCCAATATACATCCGCGTGGCATCCCCTTTCTTTCCTTTAGGTGCACATGATGCATTCACTTCATCCGCTATGCATCCGCTTCGAAATTCTCCCCCGGAACCCCTTCAGAGGTGTCATCCGCTTCCATCTGCTTTCATCCGCTAGGCTTCCTATGAACATCTGTTTAACATCCCCGCTACATACTATCCATGTCCATTCTTTTCCATTATGTTTATGCAAATTTTCGCCACTTTTTGGAGCGGATGACAATGGATGGAGCCACCCCCAAAATTTTGCTCGTCCGCTGTGTCCTTTATGCATATGTTTTGCGTCCATCAGCCAGTGGGACCAGGCCTTAAGGATGTCACTCATCTCAGTTCTTTGTCATTAAAAGCTTTTTCCCAGCAGCTCTGCTTCACTATTCAATTATTTCTTTGAAGTGCTGATCCCAACTGGAAGAACTCCAACAGGAGAGTATTTCCTCCCAACAGCAGTGTAAAAAGCTTAAAACAATCCTTCCCCTTTAAGAAAGTATCAGCAAAGAAAAAAAAAACTCCTTTGGAGTCAGCAAGTCTAGGCATGCTGCCAATAATGTAATAAGGGTGGAAAAAAACAAAAGATGATTTCTTCCAACAACTGGTTCTATGAACTGCTTAGAAAGTTAACAACCGTTTCAAGCGAACAAGTGAAAACCAATAGAATCCCACCCCCGATGCAGTTCTTTATATATACAATTATACAACTACACGCTGTACAAATAAATCTTATTTCAAATGCTTAAAATTTTATTACCTTTTTCTTGTTTTTCCCAACCAGTATTGAAGAAGGCATGATACAAACATTGATAGTGTATGATCCTTGACATAACTTCAGAACAGCATGAGTTCTAGATAAAAATAATACCAGTTTTCCCTGTGTTGCCTTGAAGGTTATATATATTTATTTTATTTTATTTTATTTTATTTTTGTTATATTTACTTTGGAATTTTAAAAGCCTTTAAATCCTTACAACTGTCATATTCCTAACCTCCAAGTCTTTTACCTATGTTTACAAATTTCTGAGACGCAAAAGCAAGTTTATGCTCAAACATCTGTGACAAGATGTACAACATTGTAAAAATAAAAAAAATTGCTCAAAAAAATCCATTTGTTGCAAGCAAATAAAATGTAGTGTCAAAACCAAGCATTTATACAATTCCCTAATCTGTTTTGGACATAAAAATATCTATGTGCATCTCTTTAGCTATAAGTATAGGTCTTAATTCTGGTGACACCCCCAAAAGAAGGGGAAATCCTTCAAGAAAAACGTGAATCAATCAATTTAATGTTCTCAATATATTCTAAATGAAATCTGAAAAACATATGTAAGGTGCAATTTATTTTCAATCTTGTTAGCAAACATGATAGTCTTGAAATGTAATATTATGATAATACTGCATAGATTTATCCTGTGTAGATTAACTGTAAATGCAATTCATGTATAAACCTAATGCTTTCTTGTACATTCTCTTCTAGAAGCAAATACCATAGGTTAATTAGATGCTGATTGCTGGATCTTTTGTATCTATACAGAAAATATTATGTTAAGCATCAGGGTCTTTTTTCTAATTTGAGAATTTAAACTCAGTTCTTTGTTCTGTTATTATTATTTTCTGAAAAAGTGAAAAGAATATTGATAATTCTGCAAATTGTGTGCGTATATGCATACATATGCATGTGTAATATATACAACGATTTTCCTTACCCAGCCTTTGGGGGCTATTGTCTGCCACTTCAAAGTGGCAGCCCAGAATATAGAGAAAGCCAAGATTAAAAACTAAATTTGATTTAATATATATTATGATGAATTAAAAATAAAATAGTTAAACGTACATAATGTGAATATTCCCCCTAAATTTAACATTTTCTTCATTGTGTCATTCCTAGACAGATGTAATGATTAAACCACCAAACTAGGAAACTGGGAAACCATAAGATCTAGTCCCATTATAGGCATGAAGCTGCCTGGGTGATCTTAGATTAGTTGGTCTCTCTAAACCATAGGAAGGAAACAGTGAAAAATACTTCAATATTCTAAACTTCAAGGAATAGTCCTGGCAGTTGCTGGGACTATTCTACACTGACTGTAAGACATACACTCACATATACATCAAAGTTAGAATTACAGTTACATAGCAGTTGGTGGGGGGAGGGGGGAGGACTTCTTCTTTTCCACTAATACCTCTGAGACTTACCTGGGTGTAATTCTCAGCAGGCATTAAATATGCCTATTATATATGCATACATCTGTAGTGAGAACATTAGAATTGAAATTGCGATATGGCAATAACAGAGATAGAATAAGTTGTCTCTTCAAAAGGACATATAGCAATATACTAAAAAAGTTATTGAAGCCTTATTTATCATAATGAATTAACATAATGAAGACATGGTCTAGTTCTTAAGTCTGCTTCACTTCAACCTTTCATGAAATATATGTTAGATTTCCAACCTTTCCAGACTGTGTTTGAAATGAGCACTTAAAAAAAAAAACTGGCTGATTGTATGGACAGGAATCTCAAAATATGCCTTTACTGGAAGACAAAGTGGTCACAATAATATCTTTAAGTCACACTACTCTGTTCTACTTTAATTTCTGCCAACCCATATTTATTTATTTTCTTCTTGTTTCTTTTCTTGTTGGTACTGGGCACAATTTCAAACAAAACACTGGGGTGAAACTTAGAAAACAAACCCCACCATTTTATTTTCTAAGATAGCCTTTGGCTATCTTAGGGGACTTGAGACATTGTTGGAAATACAATTTTTGCTCATGGTTGTTTGACAAAACAACTATTTCACTTTATGATCTTAGTTTAAAACTGTGATGACCCAGTGAGGGGATCCAAAATAAACACAGTCACAAAAACTCGGTGAAACCCCTTTTATTCCTTCACTTTGCTTCCAAGCACCAAATATCCTTGAGGGAAGACAAAAAACCCACACACAAGCAGTTACAAGAAGGAGGGGAAAAACAACACAAACCAGGCAAGATAAGGGCTGGAGGACATCCACAGATAAAAGACCACACACTGGGAAGGACACCAAACTTAGAGAGGAACCATAAACTAGAGATATTTCCACGCTTTATTTCCAGCATTCGTCCGTATGCATGTCCGTCCTCTTATTCAGTTGTCACAGCTGCAGCCCATGAAAAGGATCAAGGCCCTCTCCTCCCAAGTAGACCACATCTCTCACTTATCCTCTTCTCCCTGCATGCCCTAGGATGGAGAGGGGATGGGCCTGGGTCCTCTTCTGACTGCCCAGCTGGCCTCTGCCCTTCCCCAGCCTCTTCCACAACCTCCGGAGCCACACCTCTACCCCCTGTCAGCTGTTCCTCCTCTTCCTCAGAGTCAGTCTCCACCAGGGGCATGACAAAAACATATCTGAGAATACAAAATAAAAAAGGCAAGGAGTCTGGTGGGAATTTGGCACAAACAAAACAATGTTCAGTTTTGTACTCAGGGAAAAAAAAGAATCACAAGACGCATTCACTTAAACCAGTCCATTCTCCCTCTTTTATATTTTATAACCTGCAATTGTTTTAAGATAAAGGTACATATTCCCAACATTTGTGTGTCTCCTAAATTAGATTGCTCATTATCGAAAATTTTCTAGAAAGCATTTTCCAGAAGAATCGGTAAGAGAGAAAGATCTGTGTTGTTCCTGGACCTGGACTATCTGCAAAATTTCACCCAATATGATTTGGTCAACTTAATCTTATAATTTTTTTCTCTTTTTCAATTGAGCAAAATGATAATAATCAATTTGTTTAAAATAATATGAGCAATATTTTCCAGTATGTATTGACAAATGGAAAGTGATAATTAAGTACCTTCTTCAAAAAAAGAAATAACCTTGAAAAACTCATCTTAAAACTAAATCATAAATTGGTCTAGCTAACTCAGTAATTCTAATGCTAAGTAATAATTTCTTGCCAGAATTTTAGCTAGAGTATTTCCTTGTCTAAGCACCAGATACTGTGGTTTTCACATAGATCCTTCTATATGCAAGGCATGTTCTTTATTAATAACTTTTCTGTTAACAGTTCCTGTATCATCTTTCCACTTTCCAAATGTTTTCTTAAAACTCCATCTTTAAAAACCAGAGCTTTTTCCAGATTACTCGGTGTCCATTTCAAATGGAAATGCTGAATATTTGTGTTAAATGAATGGAAATGTACTTAAAATATATATTCATTTTATGGATAGGAGTCACGTGTGCATATATTAATCCCACAAATTTTGTCATCATAGAGACTCTTAGAATAGTTAATCAGATGCTATGGATCTGCAGTGATTGGCCAATGATAGGAAAATCATTCAGTCCTATTCAACTACAAAGCTCATTAGATGATTTTGAATTAGTTACAGTATTTCTTTCTTTTCAGGATTGTTGTAAGTTAGAAATGTACCATGCATTAGCACCAAACCAAATACCATCACTTAAGCCATTTTAAGAGTCTCAGTGATGGCATAGAATGTATGGGTTGATTTTCAAGAGAACTAAGTGTTATCTGAAAAAAATGAAATTCCTGAATAACCAATCACACTAAACTGGTCTATCATATGAATTGCATACTTCTTTATCATTATAATGAAAATAAAAGCTGGAAATTAGTTACATGGTATGCATTCTGATACTTGCGGTTTTGCTGTTAATAAATATTTAGAAGATACATTCAAAAGTACTTGATGTTAAAATAAAGGTAAAGATTTCCCCTGTCTAGACATTTCCAATTCTAGGGAGTGGTGCTGATCTCCATTTCTTAGCCAAGGGAGACAGTGTTGTCTGAAGACATTTCCATGGTCATGTAAGCAGCATGGCTAAATGCCAAGGAACATGGAATGCTTCCCACCAAAGTGGTACCTATTTATCTCCTTGTATTTGTATGCTTTCAAACTTCTCGGTGGGCAGAAGCTAGGGCAAATAATGGGAGCTCACTCCATTGCATGGTACTGGGCTTCAGATTTCAAACTGCTGAACCTCATGCCCTCTACATATTAATGCTCAAATTAAAAGGTAGTGATCCAGTTTAGTCTATTGATTAAGGCATCAGGCTAGAAACTGGGAAACCATGAATTCTAGTTCCACCTTAGACCTGAAAAAAGGCTAAGTGACTTTGAGCCAGTCATTCTCTCTCAGCCCAAACTACCTCACTGGGTGTTCTTGTGGGGAAAATAGGAAGAGGAAGCAATATACATGGGTATGCACCCATGTGCCTCAGCTTCCTTAAATAATTGCTTTGAAATACACTTACACTTATTGAACACAAATATTTAGCATTCCCATTTAAAAAGTACACTGAGTAATTTCGAATCCTCTTAAACAACTTTCTTCTATCATTATTTGCTCCATTTGAAAGAAGTTGAAGCTGCAGAGGTTCTTGTGTACTCTACAAATGTCTCATGGAGAATAGTCAATAATAAAGTCTAGTCTGCCTTATGAATCTGCATTTCTATAATAAAATGTATGCCTAAGAAAAAGTTATAATTTTGCATAGCAACAGCTGAACTACTTGTCGAACTTGTTCAGTGGGGGTGAATTCAGCCTATGAGGGAGCCAAGGTCACCTCAGGATATTATGGCTGAGCCAGAATTGAGAGATATGCTCTACAAGACTTTGGGCTCCTTCACAACACCTCCTTAGCTATCGTGCTATCAATCTTTTTGTCCAGCTATTTAGCAAATGATTCTGAAAAATGTCATTGGAAATGATCCATGCAACACTTTCTCATTTACAGCGATTAGGAAATAGTTCCCAATTATTCCTGTGGAGGATGAATATGCCTGGCAAATACCATTTTAATAGAGAGCTAATGTACATTCTTTGGTCATTATTCTTTCCTTTACATTTCATTGTAGAAATAATGCTGAAAATTTCCTATAAAGGGACAATATGATTTCACACCCAGACCCATATTATTTTCCTGTAAATCAGACATAAATACATAAAGGCCCTGTCACACTGGCCGACGGATGCAAAACATTTGTAAAAAGGACACAGCGGACGAGAAAAATGTTCCATCCGTTGTTATCCGCTCTCAAAAGGGGCAAAAATTTGCATAACCAGAGCGGACAACACGGAAAGGAACGGATGGGGGAGGACGTAGGGCGGATGGAAAGCGGATGCTCCATGGAAGTCTAGCGGATGGAAGCAGATGTGAGCAGATGGCACATCCGCAAGGCTTCCGGGGGAGCGCAGCAAAGCGGATGCAGAATGGACGCCGAGCGGATGAAGTGGATGCAGAGTGGAAGAGCGGATGCCTAACAGAAGCCTAGCAGATGCCTAGCGGATGCCTAGCGTTCACTGCGCATGCAGGGAGGTTGCATTGCGTCAGCCACGTGGATATAAAGGGAAGCAGCTCCCAAGCAGGTCACCATTCAGAGGAAAGACCTGCTTCCAGACACAGCTCTCCAGCCAGCCAGCCAGCCAGCCAGCAACCCAACAACCATGGGGAAGAAACGGAAGCCTCTGCCATCTGCTGCCAGCCCTGGCAAGAGGGACAGGGCCACCCTCCCACACCCTGGCCCTGACTCTGCTTCTGCTGGGGCTTCTGCTGTCCGGCCTCGATCTTCTGGTGCTGGGGCTTCTGCTGATGCTGCTTCTGGAGGTGGTGCTTCTGCTGGTGCTTACTCTGCTGGTGCTGCTCCTGGTGCTGGTGCTTCTGCTGGTGCTGACTCTGCTGGCGCTGCTCCTGGTGCTGGTGCTTCTGCTGGTGCTTACTCTGCTGGCGCTGCTCCTGGTCCTGCTGGTCTTGCTGATGCTCCTGGTCCTGCTGGTGCTCCTGGTCCTGCTGGTGCTGCTGGTGCTGCTGGTGCTGCTGGTGCTGCTCCTGGTCCTGCTGGTCCTGCTGGTCCTGCTTTTGCTGCTACTGTTGTTGCTGGTGGTGGTGGTGGTGGTAGTGTGGAGGAGCAGCCCCTACAACCTCAAAGCCCCTCTGATGAGGGCCCGTATGGCCCTGCCAAAGGGAGGAAGAGGCAGACGCGTGAACGGGAGAGGAGGCAATACAACATAGAAGAGGAACATGAGGAGGAGGTGCTGGAGTGGCTGAGGGAGAACGAGTATCTATGGCGGAAGGGACACAGGCTCTATCGCGACACCAAAAGGAAGCAGGCTGCTTGGAGAGAGAAGGCGGAGAGCCTGGGCTACACTTCGGAGGTGCTCCTCTGCTGGTGGAAGCACATGCACACCTGGCATGGGAGCTGAACCTCAAGAAATCTGGCCAGGCCGCGGTCAAGCTGACGGACAGAGAGACCTACGTGATGGCCAAGTGCAGCTTCTTGGAGGGTGAGATCCGCCACCGAGGAGCAGCCCCTCTCACAACCCTCTCTCTCAGGCAGCCTGCTGAGAGCCAGTCCTCTTCTGGCAAAGAATCAGCTCCTGTGTCCAGGCAGGTATCTGTGGAGCGTGCCACGACGGAGACCCCCCCGACAGCTGCACTACCCGTGGCGGAGCGCGTGGAGGACCCCCTGACGCAGTGGGAGAAAGGAGACGGCACTTCCACCACAGCCCAACCCGCATCCACCCCCAGCTCCACCTCCACAGAAAGGCAGAGAGGCAAACCGGAGGGGCAGAGCCACACTGTCCTGCTGGAGATAAGAGACACCACCAGGAGCAGCATAGATCTCCCCTCTCAGCTGGTACACACCGATGCCCCATCCTCCAACCACAAGCCCTTCCTCACCTATGTCAGCCAGACCCTCATGAACATGGCGGAACCCCAGTACAGGTGATCAAGAACCTGCTCCCACCCAGTCCAGGTCTGCTCCTCCACCCCAGGTGATGTCACTGCCCTTTCAAGGCTTTCCACAGGCCCTCCCCTACCAAGGCTATGGCTACCAGGAGGTCCAGCAGCACAGGCAGCCCTTCCCAGTCCAGTCACAGGTACATCGGACGCCACCGGTGCCACTGATGCCACTGATGCCACCCACGCCACAGATGCCACCCATGCCACCAATGCCACCGACACTAGTCCTCACCCAGCTGCAGACCAGACAGCCCCACTACACTGCTCCTTCCTCCACCCCATAGCCAAGCCCGGCCTCAGAACATCTGTCATCGGTATTGGGGCTGACACCAATGGCATGGACGAAGAGGCTCTCAACATCACGGGGCTGAGCCAGTTGTCTGAGAGCTTCCTCAACACTCCATCCCCTGTTGTCCTCTCAGGGCCAGGCACCCCAGTGGCGCTTCAGACCAGCACTTCATCAGCAGCCACCTCCACAGCACCTGGACCCTTCACCCCTGAGACTGGGCACGCCTTCGAGTGACCAAGAAGAGTGCCAGAGACTGGGTGGCTACCTCCAGCTGCGGAGTTGCACCAGTGTCTCAGGAGGTTGCGCTGTTTCTTCCCTTCACGTGAAGCTCTGTTGAGGCCTTGCCCCAATAGACATCTTTAGTGTCTATCAGGTGTCGCCCTTGCCTCCATTCCCCAGGCTCCATGTCCCCATTGCTTTGTTGGAGGTCCACAAGCCTGTTCTGCAAGACTGGGTAGCGGGTGCGCATGAGATTGTGCAGGATGCAGCAAGCTTCCATGATCCTCCTCACGGTCTTTGAGCAATGCTTCATGGTGGTGAGAAGTACCTGGAACCTGTTGGCCAGGATGCCAAAGGCATTCTCCACCACCCACCTTGCCCTGGACAGCCTGTAGTTGAAGATCCTCTCTTCATGGGTGAGGAGTCTGGAAGTGTAGGGCTTCAAGAGGTAGGTTCTGAGGGAGAAGGCGTCATCCCCCACGATGAAGTAGGGCACATCTTGTGTGTCGTTGGGCAGGGGGTCTGGATCTGGGAAGCCCATGATGAGGTTGCATTCCAGCCCCTCCTTGAGGTCACTGGAATTGTATACCTGGGCATCTGAAGCATCGATGTACATGAACTTGTAGTCAGCATCGACCATGGCGAAGAGGATGATGCTGAAGAAGCCCTTGTAGTTGAAATAAGTGGACCCCGACTTGGCTGGAGCTTTGCAGGCCACGTGCTTGCCATCTATGGCTCCAATGGTGTGTGGGAAGTTCCACTTCTGATACCACTGCTCTGCAACTTTCTTGCAGCCTTCTTCAGTGGAGGGGCACTGGAGGAACTCCTCCAGGTATTCTTTGATGATGGCCTGCACCACTTCTGTGACCACAATGCTGATGGTGTTGTGTGGCACCCTCCAGCCATACTGCATGCTCCTGTAGGTGGTCCCTGAGGCCAAGTGGCACAGAGTCAGTGCCACCTTGAGCCCAGGGTCCAGGCTGGGCCAGAAGTTGGTGCTCTGTTTGGTCAACCTGGGTCTCAGCCGCTCCACAACTTCATCAAACATGGCTGGAGGCATCCTCATGAAGTTCTGGAATGCACGAGGGTCTTCGTTCCTCCACCATCAGCTTGTTGTACAGTCCGTACTCTGCTCTTCTCCCGATCCATCTTCGGACCCAGACACTTCTTGGACGCCTCCTTTTCTTCCCTTAGAACAGTTGAAAGAGTCTGTAGATGGCTTCACACTGTTGCAGAATGATGGTGGCTACCAAAAGGAGTGTGTTACAATCCATGGTGGACATCAATGGATGCTGTGGAAGAGCAAGAGCCAGATGAAGGCTGCAGAGGTCTGCACAGCAGGGCTGCTGGACTGAAAGTGAGATCCAGGCGAGTCTCTCCCCCTTTTTATAGGCAATATAGGTTTTCCACTATCTGTCCTTTTGCATCCTCTAGGCATCTTCTAGACATCCTTAATATCCAAGATAGGTCTCCTCTGCTAACGTTTTTTTCCGTTTTAAATGCTTTCTTTGCGAGCTGCATCCACTTTCATCCTTTCTCCGTCCGTGCTACTAACACTGCGCGTCCGTTCCGCGTCTGTTTCACTTCCTCCCTGTGTCCGTTTTCCACTGGAGCGGATTTGAGTTGCGTGGATGCGCAGTGGATGCCTCGCGGATATAGCGGATACATAACAGATGACAACGGATGTAGAACGGATGTTCCCCGTATGCGTTGCAGATGCAGAATGGATGCGTTGGATACATTTTCCGCTCAAAATGTTTTGAGCAGCTCAAAACTTTTTGAGCAGATGGAACCTCAGTCGACGGATGCTGGATGGATAGAGAGGATGAAAAACGGAGGCAGTGAGTACAGAACGGATGAATCACGTTAACCAATGGATGGCAAGTGTTTCTCTCCATTTTATATCCTCTTTCCATCTGTTGGTGCAGTGTGACATGGGTTTAATTATCACTTTGATGCTGGAAGTATTGATATATTAGGGGTGTAAGGTGCTTACAGATGCTATTAAAGTTGCTTAAATTCTCTATGCAGATTTTGTGCTAGGTAAAGCATTTAAAACAACAACAACACTTATTTACATGTAGCCATACTGGTAGTACTGACAGTAGCCTAATCAGAATTGTCACTAAGCCCCATTTTCTTTTCCTTCTTCATTTTTTTGAAATATTAACTTGTAAGTATTATATTAATGCTTAAAATCAAGTAGTTCAGCAGTTGCTATGCAAAATTATAACTTTTTCTTAGGCATACATTTTATTATAGAAATGCAGATTCATAAGGCAGACTAGACTTTATTGTTGACTATTCTTTCATACCATATACATTCCACTGCATAAATTATAATTTGGGCTTCAGATATTTCAGAAAAAAACAGAATATTGGTTATTTATTTTGTTGGGTAGTGGATTATAATGCTCTTAATATCCAAAAGGAGCTTTGATAAATATTTTGTCTTTGTTTTTCTGTCATTAGTCTGGCAATCTACAGCTTCCTTGGTTTCCCATACTTCATTTTCATCCCAGGAGAAGACCATTTTCTCCACTGGACATCATCACCTCTAGAAAGATCAGTTCAAAAAATGGCTCCAAGATTTTCACATTCATTTAAAATATTCATTCAAAATATATTTACTGTCCTAAACTTTTTACCATGTGGTCAACCTGTTTCATGCTCTTTGGTTGGGAGAAGAATAGATTAAACAAGACAATTAAAGACAAGTTAAAAACAAGAATATATTCAAGCTATTCTTGTTTTCTTATAACATGGACCCCAAGTGGAAGGCAAAATGGGAGAATATTTTAATACTTACTTCATCATGCAAATCCTGTTCTTTTTGTATTGGTAACAAATTTATCCTAGTTTCTGCATTAGGGTGGCTAGACTTCCTTGCTAGATGTATGGTGCAGTTCATGTTCTATGTCGTTGGCTGGATTTGTGCCTTGTTTCCAACTTTCTATTTAGATTTTTCCCATTGTGTTTGTATATTATGACTTGTGCAGAATTAGTGTAGTGTCAGGTAGTACCTAAATAAAATAAGTGAATAAGGGGAAGAGCTTGTATTGTCCTGTTACAACATCCTTTGTCATCTGCAGATTGCTTCAGGTGTCCATATCTTTGGGTGCAAATCACTTTCGACCATCAATCATCCAGCCAGTGTTTGCCATCTAATATATCAATGCAATTTTGATATGTTAGCCTGAAAGTAAAATAAAAGTTATAATTTCTGTGTAGAAATTGTACTTTTCTGTTTCATATTTGGACTGAAAAGATGTTTTGGTATGTGTTTTATTTGTTTGTTGAAAAGCTATTTCCACTATATTTCTGACATGCTTTAATTTTGTGAAAAGAAAAATAGATCCCTCTAACTTCCTGTAAATAACCACATAGTTGATCTCAGCCATAAGAGGTGGCATGGTTATAATCAATAGAATGATGCCATGATGATATATATAGAGAGGATTATCCTTAAGGTGAAATTGCTGAATCCAGAGGATGCAGCATGCCATCACTCTTAATAGAAGGACATTTTGCTCAGCTTCAACTTTTTTTCTAGGACAATTTCATCTTGACTATTTTGCAATTGGAAATTACTTTGGATAGAATGCAATTATGCTATGATAGATAACTATCCAGAATGTATTCATCTAATACTGTGATGAAATCTGTTTCCCTGTTGCCCAAAAGATATTCTTTTTTTACTACTGCAAATGATTCAAAGTACTTCTGAATTTGAGATTGAGTGCTTTTGAGATTTTTGTTGTTGTTGAGAGGAGTCTGGGGATGCTGGTTTTGCTTCTTTTTACGGAACTTATTTCCATCACAATGCAGCTTCCATCACAATGCAGCTTCCTTGGCTTCTCCTAATTTTAGATATGAAAAAGCCCCATGAAAACAATTCTTCCTGATGACTTCCCTTTGTTTTAAGAAAAAGATAGAGAGCCAGGGGAGTTCTAGTCCATTGGACAAGTGACACAGTCATGAAAGACAGGATATGACCATAAACTCTTTGACCATCTTCTAACCAAGGTAATTTTTTTAAAAAAAAACCTTCATCTCATGCATGTACATTTCATTATAATTTTATTTGAAAGGGGAAAAAGTTGTATATTTTCTATTAAATGATAATGGACAGGAAAAATATGAGACATTTTTCAAAGTACTTTTTGAATCCTCCATAAATATTGACATTATAAATGGCTTATTAGCTGGTAACTGTGAAATAGGATATGGCATAATTCTAGATCACATATCTCTGAAAACTAGCATATAGTGAATAAATTCTTTTTTAAAACTATCTAGTAATATGAATGTCATTTTCATCAGCTATTATTTAGATCTTTGGCTGTCAACATGACAGTTTAATCTTTAAGTAATTTTATTTAAAATGTTTTAAGTTATAGTCTTAAGTAAATTTGCCTGGCTATAAATTATACAGATATCAATGGATTTTACTTGTAAATCCATATTTAGACTACATGTATAATTTAAGTCTTATAGTAAATGATGATTCTGAACCAAGATAATCTGCTTTACAATACAAATAATGCTGATCCAAAACTGACATTCTTATTACAGTGACACTCCACATGACAGATACTATTGGATGTGACCTTCCACATTGGGTGTGATCTTCTCTATTTCATGTTGAGTATAATCAGATAAGAACAAAAAGGTTGTATTTGTTACATTAGAACAACTCAGACATCAACATACCATTGTCATTAATTCCAGCATCCCACAGAACATTTCTTGAAACCATCTGCATGAAGGGTCTAATAGAGCCCTCCTGGTGTCTGATAATGACAGGTTTTATCAATTCTTTACACAGAACATTCCAACTGCAGAAGTCATCATGGTTGTGCAATGCTGGGATTCTCTGAACACATGCTGATAGGCAGTATGGCCCAATGAAACACTCAAATGAAAACCCAACAGAGGAATGCTGAGAAACCTAATAAGGTCTTTATTCCCTAGGGCTTAAAAATATTAACCACAATGAGGAAAGTGCTCGGGAGAGACAGAGATTCCAGTGAGCATCTGTCCAATGTTATTCCCAAAAGGAGACACATCACACACAGAAGCATTTGAAGTAATGTCACCAGGGTGACATGATTAACATTACTTCCCTAAAAGCCCATATCTTATATTCATTCTGGCTTGGTACTTATTTGCGTTTCCTTCGATGTTACTAGTTTTATTGTAGAGAAGTTGGTTGCATAATATCAAAGGAAGGGAAAGCACCAAAACCTAAGTATAACATGTTCTTTTGCAAGAGATAAACTATAGCATGGTCAATACATTTTTCTCCTTTGCAGTTTCAGAGAGAATAAGTTACAAATGTGCACACACACACACACAAATCAGCCAATCCTCCTCCCACCAAAAAAATCTACTTTTGGAAATCCTGATTAATCAGTCAAAACTCTAACTAGTTTTTCAAACCTTTTCTTAGATAACTACTCATAATTAAACAGAGAGCAATTTTTTTCAGATGTTTTCATCTGTGAAACTGTACACTGGCTATTTTTTCTACTGTTGTTAATATTTTTTAAGCACTGGGGAACAAAGAGTTTATTAGATTTCTAAGTTTTTCTCTGTGGGGTTTGCATTTGCAAAGCTTCCTGGCAAAGTATTCTGCTTTGAAAGCAGAGAAAATGAAACCAAACTGTGTTCACTGAACCAAACTTATCTAAAGGAATACACGGGAGCTTAAGCAAGCCTCTCCAACCAAATGTTCTCCAGATGTGTAGAGTTCAAATCTTAAGTTAAGTGGGTAGTAGGTAAGTTACAATCCAATATAGCTGTTGAGCACCAGGATACAAAAACTTTTTAAGCACTTCTCAGAAAACAAACAAACAAAAAATAATTTAAGATGGAACTTTTCTTGAGCAGGTGAGAAGCAAAAAAATAAAGAGAAGGGAGGATAACAGATAACAGATAATGAGAGTTGGAAGGGATCTTGTAAGTCATTTAGTCCAATCCCCCACCCAAGCGGGAGACCTTACACCATTTCTGACAAATGGCAGTCCAATCTCTTCTTGAAAGTCTCAACTGATGGCGCTCCCACAACTTCCAAAGGCAAGTTGTTCCATTGGTTGATTGTTCTCACTGTCAGAAAGTATCTCCTTATTTCCAGGTTAAATCTCTCCTTGTTCAGTTTCCATCCATTATTCCTTGTCTGGCCTACAGGAGCTTGAGAAAATAGTGTGACCCCTTCCTCCCTGTGGCAGCCCCTCCAATATTGGAAGACCGCTATCATGTCTCCCCTGTCTTTCTCTTTACTAGACTAGCCAAGCCAAGTTCCTGCAACCGTTCTTTGTATGATTTAGCCTCCAGTCCCCTTATCATCCTGGTTGCTCTTCTCTGTACTTTTTCTACAATCTCAACATCTTTTTTATAATGTGGTGAACAAAACTGGATGCAGTACTCTAGGTGTGGTCTTACTAAGGCTTTATAGTGTGTTATTAGTACTTCCCTTGATCTTGACTGTATCCTTCTGTTAATACAATTTAGAATTGCATTAGTTTTTTTGGCAGCTGCTGCACACTGCTGGCTCATATTTAGCTGGTTCTCCACTAAGACTCCAATATCCCTCTCACAGTTACTGCTATTGAGCCTGGTTTCACCCAGTCTATATGGATACTTTTGGTTTTTCTTGCCTAATTGTAGGATTTTACTTTTCTCTACATTGAATTTCATTTTGTTAGATATGACCCAGTGTTCAAGTCTGTCAAGATCCATCTGGATCTTGAGCCTATCTTCTTGGGTGTTAGCTATTCCTGCCATCTTAGTATCATCTGCAGATTTTGGTAAGTTCTCCTTCTATTCCCTCATCTAAGTCATTAATGAAGATATTGAAGAGTACTGGGCCTAAAACGGAACCTTGTGGCACCCCACTGCTTACTTCCCTCCATGGAGACTGAGACCCATTAAGGACTACCCGTTGAGTATGGTTTGCCAGCCAGTTGTGAGTCCATCTAGTGGTGGTGCTATCTATTCCACTTTTTTCTAGCTTACTAAGAAGTAAGTGGTGGTGTATTTTGTCAAATGCCTTGCTGAAATCTACATATATTATGTTCTGGTCTACTAATTTAGTCACTGTGCTGAAGAATGAAATGAGATTGGTTTGCCATGATCTGTTCTTAACAAACCCATGCTGACTGCTACTTACTACTTTACTTGTTTCTAGATGTTGGCAGATCTGTTTTTTTTTATTATCTTTTCCAATATCTTCCCATGTATTGATGTTAGGCTGATTGGTCTATAGTTTCCTGAGTCTGTTTCTTTTCTTTTTTTGAAGATGGGAACCACATCAGCTTTTTTCCAGTCCTCTGGTAGTTCCCTGGTGCTCCAGGATTTTTGAAAGATATGATGCAGTGGTTCTGAGATGACCTCTACCAGCTCCTTTAAAACTCTGGGATGTAATCCATCAGGCCCCAGTGATTTGTTTTCATCAAGATCAGACAGGTGTTCTCTGACTATTTTTTTTTCTTATTTTAACTTTTATTTCTGGTCTGTCTTTTACAGTTATGTTTTTGGTGGGTTGAACTATAGTTTCTTTTTGTGTGAAGATTTGATGCAAAGAATGAGTTAAGTAGTTCTGCTTTCTTTCTGTTGCCTATTACTTCCTTGCCATCTTCTCTCTTTAGTGGACCGATTGTTTCCTTTATTTTTTTCTTGTTATTTATATGTTGGAAGAAACTTTTTTTTATTATCTTTGACTTTCATTGCAAGTCTGAGCCTTTGATATCCTGACTTCGTCTTTGCAGATTCCTGTTATCTGCTGATATTCTGCCTTAGATGTATGTCCTTCTTTCCATTTTTTGTACTTGTCCTTTTTCTCTTTCAATTTGCCAGAGAGATCTTTGTGCAGCCATGCTGGTTTCTTCTTGGATTTCTTGTTTTTCTTTCTCAGTGGTATTGTGCTGGTCTGGGCTTCTATGATCATACTTTTTAGAGTTTCCCAAGATTCTGGAGTTGTTTTCCCCTTTAGGGGTTTCATCCATTGAATCTTTCACAAGTTCTCTCTGAGTTTATTGAAAGTAGATCTTTTAAAATCCAAGACTCTGGTGTCATTATGTTGTGTTGCTTGTGTTTGTGTTATGTTGAATTCTAGTATGACATGGTCACTCTCACCCAAGGGTCCTGCAGTTTCAACTCCCTCTATCACTTCTTCTCTGTTTGTAAGAATTAAGTCCAGTATGGCTGTCCCTCTAGTTTCACCCTCTACCTTTTGGACAACAAAGTTGTCAGCTAGGTTGGTAAGGAACTTATTTGACTTCTCACTGGGTGCAGAATTAGTTTTCCAATTGATATCAGGATAATTGAAGTCTTCCATTACTATTGTTGTGTATTTCCTGCATATGTTTGTTAGCTGGCTGGAAAAAAGGACATCTATTTTTTCTGCTTGATTGGGTGCCCTATAATATACGCTATGGCCATGTCATTGTTTTTTTCTTTTATATTGACCCATATGTATTCTAGGAGGTTTTCATCTTTGGTTTCATGCATTTCTGTAGCAATATAGTGGTCCTTTACATACAGTACAACTCCACCTCCTCTTTTTGGGGGTTTGGGTTTTTTTTAATAGTTTGTATCCTTCTAGCAGTATGGGTTTCATCCCACCAAGTTTCTATTATTCCAACTATATCATATTTACCTTCATGTATTTCCACTTTGAGTTCAGCCTGTTTGTTCCCCAGACTTTGTGCCTTAGTATATAGGCACTTGAGATCTTTATGTCTGACACTGTGTTTACTGTCTACATAACCTGTGTTGTGCCTGCCTGCCCCTACTTTCTTGTCACCTGTTTGATTAGTGCACATGGTATGGCACTCACTATTAAATGCTTGGTTTTGGTTGGCATCAAGGTTGATACCTGCACTAACATCTATTTTGCATGCACTGGTATCCTTATTAGTTTTAGGTTGCTGGGGACAGAAATGTAATAGAAAGAAATAGATGCTCCTACAATTTTTGCATATAGTACATAATTTTATGCTAGCAAAATGGCTGTTGAGATGACATACATCTACAGAAGTTTATGTCATATGTTAGTCTATAATTTATTCCATAAATTGTATGATAACTGAAGGAAATCATACAGTGGATCACAAGCAGATCAGAAATTATCTCCATTTCTTCTTCCACTTACACTACTTGAAGTTTTTTTCACTGGGCTCAAATATTTATGGCTTACCTGTCAGAAAGGTTGTTAGGAGCCTATTCTCTGTTTCAAATGAAGGGACATGAGCAAGAACTCAGGTATCCTCTGTAATAGTTCCCATACTTTGACATTCTTCACACCCAGAGTCCACAAAGGTCCTTCCCTCATAGCTTTTTATAATTTTGATTTTTTAAACATTTGTGCTTCTATTGTTTTCATGTAATCTTTTCAGGTTTTTTTGAGAGGGGTAGACTATAGAAACTGTAAAATATATAAACAAATAAATGTTCCACAACCCAGAAATGAAAAATTTCAGATGTATTAGTTCTTACTCCATATTCAAGAACTTATAAAAAGCAATCAACACATGGATAAGCAGGAGTACTTTTATGAGATGGCATCCATGGATTTATTTTCATGTTGTTTCCAGATTGGAAGAAGGTATTTTATCTTATTTTCATTGTTTAGTGGAAAACATCATCTAAAATACATCAAAAAATGAAAAGAATCCATTAACCATTTTATTAATTTGATCAAGGTACATTGAGTCATCGATTTTCTGCTGTTAAGAACAAAGAGTACCAGAGAATGCTCTTATATAGGTTAACAAACATTGAAGGTGAGCATAGATGTACATTTGATTTTTGAAAAAAAGAATAATTTCAGGAAATCATATAGATTTTCATAGTGTATGTGCTTTCCCAAAATTATTCTTTTTACATAGGAATCTGGGCATCTTTGGATCCCAAAAAAGAACATTTACAAAGCAAAGTATTTTAGACTTTGAAAAGTGTGAATGCCAATCCAGCTGACTACTGGTTTAACAGTTTGCCCTACTTTGAATTCCACTTTGAATGGAAAAAGCATTAGTTTCCTTGAGAATGTTGTAGTTTATGGAAACATACAGTTTATGCATCAAAAGCCATTCATTGATATAACAAATATTGTATTTTCAGTAGGATGTACATCATGAGAGAGCATGGATAGCATGTAAAATATTTTACCAACAAAGTTAGTCAAGGATCATAAATGATCTAGGTTTGAGCATACTGCAGACATATTGAAGAGTAAAAATTCACTTGAAGAGTAAAACTTTATTTTATTTTAATATTGACAAGAGAGCTTGATTGGCTAGTGGCCATAATAAAACATGTTGTTGTACAACACAAGTTTTCTGTATTTCCCAACAAAGCAGCTGGAAATATGTCATCTTTTCAAAAAAATGGGTAACAATGGTTTGATAATGAATCTGGGCATTTTAAAGAAAAACTTTATGGGCTACACAGAAATCTAAAATTTGTAATTCCCACTTTAGATTAGATAAATACTGTTTCTGTGATATGAATATATGAATATATTTTCATATATTCAAAGCAGTTGCTACTACTCCTGCTTTCCCTAGTCAATTTCTAAGCCTTTTTGTAAAAGAAGACTGCAAAAACAGATGAAATTTACGGGAACATGGTAAACACATTGCAGAATGGACTAGGATATTACTGGAATGCTTTCAGCAGGCATAATCACTTCATAAATTGCAGTGATAATGCTCTGAATGCATGTCCAATACCATTCGACTCTTTGTAGTAATTCCATTCTCAAATGTTTTATGCAAAAATGGAGTGTAAGTTTTGATCATCAGATTTAAAGGATTTCTTGCTAAAGTGATATTTGAAAATGGATCTGCATTTGAAAGGACTCTCTTTTGTGCTGGACTCGCTGAGAGAACATAGTAAAAGCAAAAAGCATTTTGTTTAAAATATTTCTTAAGAAATCACATAATCATCAAGTCTGACATATGCAGAAGAACCATTTCCTTCTAACGTCTGTATGAATTTATAACAAAATTGTTACGGCTCATTTTCAAGTCTTCTTTTTAAGAGAACTCCATTAGAAGACAGATAATGTATGTCAACCAGTGCATCAGAATTTGCACTAATAAAAATAAAAGGTTACATGTTTTAATCCAGATAAACTCCCTGGATGATAAGAAGAAATCTTACAATCTAGACTAGGGTGTCAAATTCATGTCATCACCACAGCATTACATGACATATTAGGACTTTTTTCCCCTTTGCTAAACCAGGGATGGGAGTGGCCAGTGTGTGGCCCGCAGGCTGGGAGTTTGACAGCCATGCTCTAGATAGTCTGGAAAGAAATATGGGGAAAAGGAAGGAGAATTTGTAAAACAAGACCATAACTTATAACAAGCAAGACTAAATAGGTCACTGTTTTTCAAGTTTTTAACTCTTTAGCAGTTATACACTTTGATCTGGGAACATTAACATCCAATCACATGAGATTGAAATAGGTGTATACTATGTCCTTTATACATGTATTGTATGACCATATCTCTTAAAACAAAATCTGCTGCTAATCTGTCTGAAACAAATCTCATTTTTAACTACAGTCTCTTTCCTAATTACTTTCTTCTAAAGATTGTTCAGTTGTTTTTGTTGATACCTGAATTGTACTTCTCTGCATGCTTTCCCCACCTTTTTGCAGCAACTAATATTATTAATGCCTTAGCAACGTAGATAAGAAGAGGCCTCTATGTGTGCATCATGAACATTTCTGTAGCATTTCAATTCGAATATCTTCTGCTGGTAGCTTGCTTCATAGATCTTGGAGACCTTGCCTGCACAATTCCTCCATTTACGCATATTCTAGGTTTCTTGTTTATAAGTTTTTGTCTGCTACTCATTAGTTCCAAAGTTAAATTGAGCATGGAATAAATCACTTTTATTTCCTCACGTTGACACTATATGAAACTCCATTTCTTTGTAAAAATAAATTACTGAGTTACTCTGACCACTTTTTAAACCTATAAAGGAGCCCAAATGAAAAAAAAAAAAAAAAGACCAGTGAATAAGCCATCCTTAGAGTAAGACCCTTAGACCCTTTCTGGAACAAGAAGAAGTCCTCCTTTATAAATGAATGTATTAATCCATCCTAACATATTGTGAAATTACTTAAATATTTTTATTTGATCTTTCTCCAAAATATATCATTAGGCACTGTTAAAAATTCTCACTCCTATATTTGCCCTAATTTTTGTTTCCATAGATCTTTATGATATATTTCAAATGCATTTCAATGTTCCAATGTATTGAAAAATGAATTTGAGAATTGCTGCACACTTAAGTGCTTCTCTGTTGCCTTTCCTTTTATTATCAATCTTATTATTTTCCATACAGATGGGAAAAATGCATTAAAGTTCAACTAAGATCAGTCAAGAGAATCACAGGCTTAAAACACTCAAACAAGGATAAAATATTTTCATGATTTTTAGGGAAAAATAGCTAAGCAAGACATACTACTGTAGATAATTTCATATGTAATAGAAGCAGGAGATAAAAGACTGTATTCTTTGTCCAAAGCAACCTGAATTTTGGAATTTACCACAATAAGATATGGCAGAGCAATTAGCCTAAATAATGTAAAAGTATGACATTTTATGAAACAATAACTAATAACAGTCTATAAAGTTATAAGTCTCAATCTCCAATGATGACCCTAGGAATTTATTTCCAAACATGCATATTACCTCCAGTATATTTGCTACAGTTATATTGTAATGTGTTCTGTACTTAGAATTTCTACTTTTTGAATCATTCTCCAATAGTAGCTTTGCATGTGAAGCAAGAACAGTCTCTTATAAATAGTATGGTACCAGGTTATCTGAAGATCCATCTTATCTAATTTCTTTGACCTTTCTCATTTGGGCAAATAGGGAAGGCAACTATGGATCTCTTCAGTTAAGGATTTTTTGACTGGTGGGGTCAATGAAGAGAACCTTCTCTGCTCTCAATCCTACCCTATGGAACTGCTTGCCCCCACGCTCCTACCTTCCTGGAAAGGTGTTAAAACCAGGTGTTGCAACTGGCCTGACAGTCTAAGAGTGTCATTCAACCCAAGGGATGGTTGGTGGGCTGATGCACTACCTCTTCCTTTTAACTCTGCAGTCATTCTTTTTAACTCTACTTTAATTGGGTTTTCAACTTGTTTTTTTTTTAATCTATGGCTCTTATATAATTTTACTGTTTTATCTGTAAACCACCCAGAGTCATGCAAGTGTAATGGGTATCGAAGAAATTTGACAAATAAGTAAGAAATGAATAAGCATCATGGTATGGGAGTAGGTTAAGTTTTATTATGATTTTGTAAAACCAGTGATTTTTTAAAGCATTAATAAGATCTGATTGTCTTTTTTTTAAAAAAAAAATCAAAATCTGAGCTGTTAGTTAAAACTATCCTTGCTGAGTTTTTCTTTTCTTTAAAAGCCTCTTTACTCTTTTATCGGAAGGCAGGTAGAAAAGTTATCTCCGTACTAGGAATAAGTGTGCTGATTGAATTCATTTGATGCAGACTGGAGATACAGGCCAGTTATTTTTCTTCATTTAGTTTGTAACACTGGCTTGTAATATTTAGCAGAAGCCCTTTCTCAGAATACCACTTGAGAATCAGAATACCACTTGAGTATTATAATTTATAACCATATGTAATAACATTCAGAAATGTGGGAATGCATCATGTTTGATAAAATTGTCTAAATTCTTAATCCATGAAGATTAAATAAGATGTTTCCTTAACATCATAAAGAATTTTCTGTGGATCCTGTAGGAAAATATAGGAATCAGAATCACGTTTCCCGTGATGTACTGAAACTGACCAGATTAGCAACTAAAACTTACTTTATTGATGATAGTATAGTGTTCTCCAGGATAGCTGAAGACTATATGCTAATTTAAGCTATAAAATTAGATTATATATACAGTAATGCTTAAAAGTTTGTGAACCTTTTTCAGTTTTCATCATTTCTGCATAAGAATATGCACTGAATAACACTGCTGTGAATGGCAGGCTTGCATGGAGAAAGCTATAATGACAGATTGAAAAATAATGTTCTTCACAATATAAATCCTGTGTCTAGTTGTTGATGATCTTAATGAAAAAATATCAAAAACCATTACATAGACAAAAAGGTACTTTTTAGGTCTAGAGGAACGAAATAACATTTTGAAGTAATTCAGGCAGTTGCCTTCCTGGTTACCTGGAATGCAAGAACATGGGAAATGTTCAGCCCAAGCAGACTCATTTGATTCTGTTATTATAACCAGTCACAAGAAAGTAATTTTAGCTTTCTTCTGGAGTTAATTTCCTGGACTGATCTACCTCTTGGGGCTAATGCTGGGACTGAGAAAAATGAGTAGCCCAAAGACACCTTTGCATTTAAATAGAATTAATAAACAAATGAAATTGTAGCTTTAGTTATGCACCTCAATTGGCTAATTTAAAAGAGATTTACTATACATGGTTGCAGAGTATATCCAGGAAAAATATGGTCTCAATGTTATTTCTTAGTACACTAACACACATTTATATCATGTAACTGTGTCTTCTAGAGTAATCCAATCATTTCTATATCGAATAACAGCAATGAGAGCATTCTTTGTATCAACAAGTATGACTTGGGAACAATATGAAAATGCTACAATTCACTTCTGGAAACACAAATGTAGATCTGAAACCTGAGGCCTTCTATTCTGAATATTTTTAGATTCCAAATCCACTTCCTTTTTATTCCTGAATCAATAATTGGTTCTGCTTATAGATTCTAACTCTTTGTGATTAGGGATGTAAACAGACTGATTCTCCTACTTTCTCTTCCTCCTCTCCTTTCCTTTCAGAAATCTCTTTCAAAAGCTCCTTTGAATTCTGTACAAATGTTCCATAGACTCTGCTTCTGAAAATGCATTGGTCAAAACAGAGATCATTTACATGTTAATGGATACATCTCTATAGGGGGGTTGTTAGCTGTTGCCAATGCTGTAATACTGAGAAACAAAATCAGTCCAGCTCTACTTTTAATTGGAAGTGACAATGGTTTTTGATTACCTATGTTTGTTAATAAATCTAATCTGTAACAAAATAAAATTTCTTAACATACAGTATTTAATTCAGTTTAATGCTAAGCTTTCAGATCCCTTTAAGATGTACTTGTTAGTCTTAATAATTAAAGAATAACTGACATTAGGCTAAAATAATTCCAAAGTCTAATGAATACATTATTAGGCCTTATCTACTTTTAGGAGATATAGCATTATATTTTGAATTCAGCTCTTTGTTTGATTTAAAGGCACACACACACACACACACACACACACACACACACACACACATATATATATATACATACATACATACATATATATATGTGCTGTTCAGCTTCCTTCGGGTATTATCCCACGTCATTGTAGTGCTGTTAAAGTTGTAGCAACGTTTCAGCAGAATCCCATCTGCCATCATCAGGCTTCTGTATGGATGTGGGTCTCACAGCTTCTGGTTTCAAATTCGAGGCTGGTCTATTCTGATTGGTTAAGAGTCTTGGTCTGTGTTCACTGGACTTGGAGTTTGATTGATTGGTGTTTCTGGTTTCTTCTGTCTGTTTTGTGGCTTTGATTGGCTGGCAACACTCTGTTCCTGTGTTGGAGGCTTTCAGTGCAGCTTGGCTTCGTCTGAAAGGACGGCTGCTAGCCATTAGGAAGCTAGGTTTCACCTGGGTGCCTGGTGGGGGGGTATTTGAGTTGGAGACATCAGAGGGAGTCTGTTTGTGCTCAGGTGTTTGTCTGTTTTGTGGTGTGGAGATCTTTCTATTTGAGACTGCAGGCTTCCAAATGATTGACAGTCTGCTGGAATTATCTCTTCTATTCATGCTTTCAGGTCTTTTTTCAATCTCTATGGCTTCTCTGATGATTCTGTGGTTGGGGTTTTCTACAGTGGCTAGGGTTTTAGTGCCATTGAAGTTGATATTGTGACCTGTGGTTTTCATGTGTTGGACTAGTGAGGAGGTGTGTTCCAGCTTTTTTACTGCATTTTTGTGTTCATCCAGGCAGGTACTTATTCTTCTATTGGTCTGTCCAATGTATGTGGCCGGGCATGATGTACAGGGAACTTCGTATATGCCTTGGTTTTCCAGGTCAATTTTGTCTTTGGGGTTTCTAAGGATGGCTGCTATATTTTTTGTCTGTTTTGAAGGCAGTCTTGATGTGATGCCTGTGTAGTATCTTACTGATTTTATCTGTGGTACCTCTTATGTAGGGCAGGACAGCTGTTCTATAGGTCTGTTGGACTTCTAGGTCTCTGTTATGTCTTGGTGTGTTTTTGTGGATCAAGCTGGTGATTTTGTTTTTGTGGAAGCCATTGGCTGTCAATATTTCAGTCAGGGTGCATAGTTCAGTCTTTATATGTGTCTTATCTGCCAGGCGTTTGGTTCTGGTAATTAGTGTTTTCGCCACGGAATTTATCTGTACTGGGTGGTGGTGGGATTGGGCATTGAGGTAGCGGTTGGTGTGTGTTTTCTTCTGGTATATGGTGTGTCCCAGTGTGCCATCTGTTCTTTTGTAGATTAGTACATTTAGGAATGGTAGTTGTTTGTTTATTTCCATTTCCATGGTGAACTTGATTTTGGGGTGTGTGCTATTTAGGTGTGTTAGGAAATTGTTTAGGTTTTCTTTTCCATGGGGCCAAATCACAAATGTGTCATCGATGTATCTTAGCCATAGTTTGGGTTTGTGGGTGGCATTAGCTAGGGCTCTGGATTCGAATTCTTCCATGAAAAGGTTTGCAATGACAGTGACAGTGGTGATCCCATAGGGGCTCCTTCAATTTGCTTGTATCTTTGTCCTTTGTATATGAAATATGTGTTGGTTAGGCAGTGTTCTGTATATGTGTATATATATATATATATATATATATATATATATATATATATATATAT
>BLBF01000006.1:30859300-30873109 GCA_015471245.1 Laticauda colubrina
ATAGAATAGAATAGAATAGAATAGAATAGAATAGAATAGAATAGAATTCTTTATTGGCTAGTGTAATTGGACACCCAAGGAATTTGTCCTGGTGCATATGCTCACAGTGTACATAAAAGAAAAGATACATTTGTCAAGAGTCAAGAATCATAAGGTACAACACTTAATAATAGTCTTACGGTACAAAAAGCAATCAAATCATACTAGGAAACAGTCAATAAAAATTGTTAGGATACAAGCAACAAGGTTACAATCATACAGTCATAACTGGGAGGAGATGGGTGAAATAAAGGATGGGAAGATTAGTAACACAGACTTAATAAATAGTATGACAGTGTTGAGGGAATTATTTGTTTAGCAGAGTGATGGCGTTCAGGAAAAAACTGTTCTTGCGTCTAGTTGTTCTGGTGTGCAGTGCCCTATAGCATCATTTTTGAGGTTGGACCTAAGTATTGTAGCACCTAAGTGACTATAACTATATAGGGAGAATACTTATGAGTATATATAGATATCACCAGACTGGTAATAATATTGAAAAATACTCCAGGAACCAATCATATATATGTGATGATAATTGATCAAAATGACTGAGGCAAGTGAAATCGATTTATAAAATGTTGAAGTAAATTTATGATGTGTTTAATTCAGGTGATCTTCCTGAGGTTTAAATGGATTTTCAATAGTTAGGAGTTCTTGTCCACTGCACTATTTTGAATGGTGCTGTGATTTAAATGATTTCAAAGTTTATTGTTGCTCTTCAGTTCTAGAATCTTCAAATGCAACAAAGGATAACATGTGTAGCTTGTATCAGCTGAGTTATTGTTTCCACTGTGTCAAATCTTGAGGATTATTCATAACTTTGACAGAAAACATGCAGAATTTTGGGGACTTCAGCTTTGTGTAGTAGGCATTCTCCAGAACATGCAAAAATTGCCAATTTTAGACTTGGCATGGCCATTTTTGCCATGAATTCTAAATCATTTGAAGAATGCAAGTTGGAGAAAGATTCAGAAAGAATAATTTAGAAATAAACTATATCTTCTTGCTGTGGTTCAAGATCTGGCTTTATTAAATGAAATTTAACTAAAACATTTTCAGATTCCATTAAATCACAGAAGTCTAGGATTGGACAATATTACATTTTTTCTAACCATTTAAACAAACTATATGAGTGTAATAGTTATTATTAAGACTTTCATGTAAGGTTGCCTAGAGCTGATTTATAGACTCACATGGGCTTTCTTTGGATGAAACAACATTGTTCAATATTTTCATTAACAGCTTGGACGATGAAGTGGAGAGCATGCTAATCAAATTCATGAGTAACATATCACTCAAAACAAACTCCAATACATTGGAGGATAAGTTCAGCCTAGAGTCTTTGTTTGAGAAATTGGAGAAATGGACTGAAAAGTCAGAAATCGATGCATGAAAATCCAATATACTGAAACAATTCACATAGGAGTAAATAATTAAATACACAAATAGAGAACATGATCAGCTTACAGCAGCATATGGCAAATGACAAACATTTTTATACTTGTCCTTTTTATACACTCTTCTAAGTAATCTATAATATGATATTTCCTTCTTGTAGGATAAAATATCAGCATTTTTTTCTGGGTTCAATATGGTGTGTAGGTATAGGTTTTTTTTATTAAAAAAACACAAGTTTTACCTATAAGAGAATACCTTTTGCTTTTGTGTGTACTTTTTGTGAACTATGGCATACAGTGTGCCATAATTAGTTGTGCTTATATATCAGGGTTCAGCAATTTGTTGGCTAGTCCTCCATGCAGCCCTGAGTCCTTTCTTTAAAGTCTCCAAAACCACTGGCTGAAAACTGATCGGACAATCAAAATTTTGAAATTGGAATCATTTGAAAATGATAATTCAAATCCAAACATAATAAAGGTCTCTCTCTCCCTCTCCCTTTCTCTCCCTCTGACTCCCTATCTCTCTCTCCCCCCCCCCTCTCTCTCCTCTCTCTCTCTCACACACACAGATATACACTCTTTCTCCTAAAACAAAGAAAAACCATCTAAAAATCTGAAGTATTTGTGGAATCATCTGTCTCTGATTGCTTCTGCCTATACTACAAGATCTGTCAAGGATGGTTTGCTTTCTGCTCCTTCTATTAAAGCATACCATTTGATTAGACCTGGGGAAAATGCTTATCTTGTTACAGAGCCTGACCTGTTGAATAGCCTACTCCCTGAGTTTAGGATCTTTGAAGATTTAAAAATACACGCCCCCAGGCTAGATGAATCCCTGTTTAGGGAGTTATTAGTTTGTCATATATCCATTAACTTTTTTATTCCCATTATATTTAGATATTTGTATTGTTTATTGATGAATTAGTGATGACTCGGAGATTAGTCATCCAGGATCACATTGTCTTTTTTTAAAAAAATTATTCTTAGAAAACAAAAAATACAAAAATCTCATTTCCATTAACAGTTATTATGTCATTGTTTATACATGTTTCTTATTTTGTGACTATACATTATTTTTATCCTTATCCTTCACCCATT
Source organism: Laticauda colubrina (assembly GCA_015471245.1). NCBI lineage: Eukaryota > Metazoa > Chordata > Lepidosauria > Squamata > Elapidae > Laticauda > Laticauda colubrina. The sequence continues at coordinate 30,861,835 of BLBF01000006.1, forward strand.
TGTACCACCTCTCCCATGTTACAAATTATTCTTGATCCTCTTTGCCTTTCAGTTCCAAAGTGAATTTATCTAATTCAGCAGAGTTCATTATTTTTTGAATCAAAACTTCATCTGGTGGTATTTTATCACTCTTCCAATTTTGTGCTAACATGATTCTTGCTGCAGTTAAGATGTGTACAATAACGTATCTATTATCTTTACTCAAATTCCCTTTAATTATGCCTAATAAAATGTTTCGGGTTCCAATTTCAATTTATATTTTATAATCTCAAAAAGCCATCTCTGTAGTTTCTTCCAGTATTTTTTGACCTCAATACATTACCAGCCCATATGGAAAAACGTTCCTTTCTTTTATTTGCACTTCCAGCATTCTGGTTTTAAGGTTGGATACATTTTCACCAGTCATGCCAGTGCTAAGTGCCATCTACAAAACATTTTATATTGATTTTCTTTGAATGCCTTCAACAAAGTCAGCTTCCAGTTCTCGGTCCAAGTCTTTTCCCATTCATCCAAATTTATATTATGACCCACATTTCTCACCCAGCCAATCATTGGTCCCTTAACAATTTCCTCCTCTAGTTCTACCACCAGTAAATAATTATATGTTCGTGTTATAAATTTTATAACCTTTCCTGTCTAGATTTGGTCCAATTTTTGTAAATCTTGATCTATCCCTAGCTCCTATACATCTTTCTTAAAGGCCCTGTCCCACTGCACTTACGGATGCAAAGAGGATGTAAAACGTTAAAAAAAGCTTGCCATCCATTGGAAAATGCTATGCATCCATTGTGTACTCACTGCATACGTCTTTCATACACTCTATCCCTCAAGCATCCGTCCCCTGAGATTTCATCCACGCAAGAAGTTTTGAACTGCACAAAACTTTGTGAATGGATGAACTTTCCGCCACATACGATGTACATCCGCAACATATATGGGCAACAAACGTTCTATGTTCATTATCATCCGTTAAAGGTCCACTGTATCCTCTCTGTATCCTCTGGCCATCCCCTCAACTCACATCCACTGCAGCTGAAAACGGAAAGGGGGAGGAAACAAAAGGTGCACGGAACGTCTACAGAGCGTTAGTAGCACGGAAATAGAAAGGATGTAAGCGTATGCATCTCGTATATAAAGTATTCAAAATGGACAAAACGTTTTTATCTGGGATGTATCTCATATATTTAGGATATCTGGAGTATGTCTAGAGTATGTAGAAGGATACCTGATATTTCCTATAAAAAGGAGGAAAAAATCATCTGGATTTCAGTATGAGTCCAGCAGCCGTGGTGTACAGACCTCTTCACCCTTGGTCTTGGTCTTCAACATCATCAATTTTTCTCCACCATGGATGATGACACAGTCTGTATGATAGCTGAGCTCATTCATCACCAGAACCAAAACCTGTTCAGACTGTTTCAAGTTTCACACAGAACAAGGCTGGAGGAAACTTGCAGAACAGTAGTATCAGAGGTGGAACTTTCCCCATACCATTGGAGCCATAGATGGGAAGCACGTGGCCTGCAAAGCTCCAGCCAACTCAGGGTCCACTTATTTCAACTACAAGGTCTTCTTCAGTATCATCCGCTTTGCCATGATTAATTCTGACTACAAGTTCATCGACATCAATGCTTCAGGCAATGGGTCAGCTTCAGATGGCCAGGTATACAATGCTAGTGACCTCAAGAATGGGCTGGAATGCAACCTCACCATGGGTTTTCCAGATCTAGAACCCCTACCCAATGACACACAAGATGTGCCCAACTTCATCATTGGTGATGATGTCTTCTCCCTCAGAACCTACCTCATGAAGCTGTACAATTCAAGATATCTCACCTGTGAAGAGAGGATCTTCAACTACAGGCAGTCCTGGGCAAGACGGGTGGTGGAGTACGCTTTTGGCATCCTGGCCAACAGGTTCCAGATACTTCTCACCACCATGCAGCATCGTCCACAGACTGTGAGGAGCATCGTGGAAGCTTGCTGCATCCTGCACAATCTCATGCGCACCCGCTACCCAATGTTGCAGAACAGACTTGTGGACTGTCAACAAGGGAATGGGAACATGGAGCCTGGTGAATGGAGGCAAGGATGAAACCTGATAGACACTGTGGATGTACAAGGCCCCAACAGAGCTTCACGTGAAGGGAAGAAGCAGCGCAACCGACTGAAACACTGGTGCAACCCCCCCAGCTGGAGCAGTGGAGTGGCAAGACAGGATGATAGATGATTAATGGATGCTTCCTTGAGCCTGTTGCATAACACTGATGAGATTGTGCCATGTATGTTGAGTGGTTCTACAATGAATAGGGCATTAATAAAGAGCTTTGTTTATTTTAAAATGTATTGATCAGTGAATAAATTGTTATTGATAATAAAGGGCCATATGTGTGGCAGCTGGGATGGTGGACCATACAGTCCCACTATGCTTGCACTGGAGGTTTATCTATCCCACAACTATCCTTATTTATCCCACAAGCATGCAAAGGCTTAACCATTTTTTCAAAGTTTTCACCAACACTTTAATAAGTAAAAAAAATGAACCAAGTAAACTAAGTGTCTTAAGCAAAGATAACCTTTATTAACTTTCTTAGGTAAACTTTATGACTTTATTAAATAAGCAAAATGAACCAAGTAAAGTGTCTTAAGCAAAGATAAACTTAACAAATAAACAACTCAGTGTCTGACACTATTCTCAGTCACTCTGAGTCATGTCCATGGTCTCAGCTGTTAAGCGGGCAGGGACTGTGGAGGTGGCTGTAGCTTGAGTGCTGGTCTGAGGCGCCATTGGGGTGCTTGGCCCCAAGGGTACAAGAGGGGATGGTGTGTTCAGGAAGCTGTCTGAGAGCTAACTCAGTCCCGTGAGGTTGAGAGGCCCTTCATCAAGGACTTGAGATGTCAGGCCCAACACTGATGACAGATTGTCCGTTCACAGGCTTGGCTGTGGGGTGGAGGAAGGAGGAGTGTAGTGGAGCTGTCTGGTCTGCAGCTGGGTGAGGACTGGCGTCTGTGGTGTGCAATGGACTGGACTTGGACTGGTAAGGTCTGTGACATCGCCTGGGGTGGAGGAGCAGACCTGGACTGGGTAGGAGCAGCTTCAGCTGGGCCTTGAGGATTGTGCAGAAGCACTGTGATCTTCTCCTTCATCACCTGGTACTGGGCCTCGAGCAGGTCCCTCAGGGTGTGGCTCACGTAGGTGATGAAGGTGTTGCAGCCCGAGGATGCTCTGTCCTAGTGGACCAGCTGAGAGAGAAGTTCTGTGCTGGTCTTCATTGTGTCCCTGATCTCCAACAGCACACTGTGGTTCTGGCCCTCTAGTCTGCCTCTCTGCCTGCATCCTGTGGAGCTGGGGGTGGGGGTCGGGGTGCGGGTGGGTTGGCCTCTGGTGGCTGCTCCTTCTTCCTCCATTTGTGACAGGGGATCCTCCAAGTCCACCGGCATGGGGAGTGCAGCTGTCAGGGGAGTCTCTGCCATGGGGCCCTCTGAAGACACCTGCCTGGACAGGCTCTCTGGCTCCTGGCTGGAAGAAGACTGGCTGTCTGTGGGCTGTTTGAGGGACAGGGGTCTCAGAGGGGCTGCTCCTCGGTGGCAGATCTCACCCTCCAGGAAACTGCATTTGGCCATGACATACATCTCCCGGTCAGTGAGCTTGACATCGGCCTGCCTGGATTTTTTAAGGTCTAGCTTGCCATACCAGGTGTGTATGTGCTTCCACCATCCCAGGAGTACTTCTGCAGTGTACCCCAGGCTCTCTGCCTTGTCTCTCCAAGCTGCCTGTTTCTTCTTGGTGTCCCGATACAGTCTGTGGCCCTTTCTCCAGAGGTACTTGTTCTCCCTCAGCCATTCCAGCACCTCATCCTCATGGTCCTCGGTGTACTGTTTCCTCTCTCCCTTCTCCTTCCCTTGCCTCTTCTTCCCTCTGGCAGGGGCTTCAGCAGGGCCTTCAGGGGCTTGAACAGCAGGGCCTTCAGGGGCTTGAGCAGCAGGGCTTTCAGCAGCAGGGCTGTGAGGGCCTTGGGGCTGGTCCACCATAGCAGCAGCAGCTTCAGAGTCAGTGCCAGGGGGTGGGATATTGGTTCTGTCCTTCTTGCCAGGGCTGGAACGAGTAGGCACGGCCTTCCTCTTTTTCCCTGACTGAGGAACCATGGTGTTCCTGCTGGTTGTATGTGGCAGCACGTCTTTCCCCTGAATGCTGACTGAATGCGTGCTGCATCATTTTATATCCGCAGAGCTGATTCAATTCATACTCCCCGCATGCGCAGTGAACGCTTTGCATTCGATATACATCTGCGAGGCATCCCCTTTGTTTCCTATAGGCGTCCGTGATGCATCCGCTTCATCTGCTATGCATCCACCCCTTCCGCTATGTGTCTGCTTTGAAATTCTTCCCCGGAACCGCTTCAAATGTGTCATCCACTTCCATCCGCTGTCATCCGCTAGGCTTCGTATGAACATCTGCTTAACATCCCCACTACATATTCCCCACGTCCATTCTTTTCTGTTCTTTTCCATTCTGTTAATGCAAATTTTTGCCACTTTTTGGTGTGGATGACAATGGATGGAGTCACCCCCGAAATTTTGCTCATCCGCTGTGTCCTTTATGCATATGTTTTGTGTCCGTCGGCCAGTTGGACCTAGCCTTTATTTTAGTTTGAATTTGCAAATATCCCCACCAGTCTGATATTATCCCTTGTACTTTTAGTTTATCCAGTGTTTTTATTTCCCCCTGTTCATCTACCTATTTTTATATCTAATCATTTTTATCATGTCCCTTGTATTTAGTTATAATATAGATGGATATTGGATGTAATATAGATATATAGATCTCATCCATAGATGAGATCCAGTTTGGTCTTTTCAAATAACGCTTTTTTATTTTCTTCCATGTTTGTAAAAGTGAGTCCCTTATCAAATGTCTATGGAAATAGGAGTAGATCTTATTCTTTTTATCCCATAGAAAGGCATCCCACCCAAGAGGTCATGACCTTCTATTGCCAAAATTCTTTTATTTTTAAGTTTATCCACAATAGTAAAATTGCTGCTTGATAATATGTTTCCCATTTTGGGAGTCCAAGGCCATCTCTGGTTCTACTATGTTGTAATGTTTTCAATTTTATTTGTGCTTTTTTCCCCATATAAATCCATATAAATTTCATTACCTTCCTAATTCCTGAAAAAATTCTTATCCAATTTTATTGGTACTGTTTGAAAATAGTATAATAGTTTCAGTAGTATGTTTATTTTTATGGCCACTATTCAGCCTCATAGTGATAGTTGTAATTTTCCCCCATTGGCCAGATCTTTCTTTATCTGTGAATTTCATATAATTATCCTCTTTTATGGAAGAACATCTTCCTATTAACCAAATTCCTAGATATTTAAGTTTTTTGACACTTTGTTATCCCAATTTCTTTCCCAATTCTTTTTTTTTTTACTTCTATCAAGTTTTTGGTTATTACTTTTGTTTTATCTTTACTAATTATTAGTCTTGCTACCACCCCACTTCTAATTCTTTAATTAGGTAGGCCACTGACTCCATTGAATCTTCCACAAAAAACACTAAGTCATCAGCAAATGCCTGTACTTTATATTCTTCTTTTTTGCTCTTCAGTCCAATTATCTCCTTTCTTTGTCTAATCTGTTTTAAAAACATTTTGATAGTCAAGATAAAAAGCAGAGGTTACATTGGACATCCCTGCCTAACACCTTTCATAATCTTAAAGTTTTCAGTAATCTCCTCATTTATAATTACTCTAGCTTTTTAGTTCGAATAAATTGTGCCAATCATTTTCTTGAATTTAAATCCAAATCCCATATTTTTGACCTGTTGGATCAAGAACTGCCAGCTGAGACTGTTGAAGTGATGGAATTGAAAAAAAGCAGAAAGATAATAAGATGCCAGGGGCGGATGGTCTTCCAGCGGAACTGTATAAATGTATTTATGAATGTCTTGAACCAGTGATGTTAAATGTGTACAATGAGGTATTAGACTTTACCAAATTACCCAATTTATGGAGAGAAGCAAATATCTCATTAATTCCTAAAGAAGATTTAGATCACAAACAGATTAAAAATTATAGACCAATCTGAACGTAGACTATAAAATATTTGCAACAATAATGTCGGAAAGACTAAAAATGATATTAAATGAACTTATTCATATTGATCAGAATGATTTTCTCCCTTCTAGACAGATAGGGAACAATATAAGGATAGTATTAAATGTATTAGAATATTATGAGGCCCACCTGAAAAAGCAGGCAGTATTGATTTTTTTGGATGCTCAGAAGGCCTTCGACAATCTCAGGTGGCAGTTCTTGATTTGATTTGATTTGATTTGCTGATTCCTTCTGATTCTTCCCGCCCCACCCAAAAAAAGTGAGCTTTCATGGAGTGGATGCAATTGAAATGCAGTCAAGAGTATGACTTTTTAAGGGAGGGAGAACCATAATCTATAGACACAGATGAACTCCAGATTAAAAAAATACTGTTTTTCATCAGATGTCCTTCCAATGAAAAACGAAGAAAGAGCAAAACCAAGAGTGACAGCACAAGCAGCAGTATGTGTACCAACACCTGTGCTTTATACCCATGTCCCTCCTGGCTGGTGAAAGCTTCCCAGGATATGAGAGGCGGGTGGACTCTGGTGGTTATTAATGCTTCCCTATAGAAGGACGCATTAATAAAGTGCCCAAACACTTTAAGGAGACTGTAGCCCACCCTCTTCTTAAAAAGCAATTGCTGGACTCCACCCAGTTAGATAATTTTCAACCTATCTCCAATCTTTCCTTTTTGGAGAAGGTTGTTGAGAAGGTGGTTGTGTGGAGCTGTGTGGCAGTTCCAGAGGTTTCTGGATGAAATAGATTATCTTGACCCCTACCAGTAATGATTCAGGCCTGGATTTGGGAAAGAAACAGCATTGGTTGTATTTTTGGATGATCTCTGACAGGGGCAGGGTGGGGATTGTGCATCAATCTTGACTTCTTGGTGGCTTTTGATACCATCAGTCATGGGATTCTCCTGGGGTGACTTTGGGGGATGGGAATGGGAGGCCTTGTGCTCCCCTGGTTCACTTCCTTCCTCTGTGGCTGCTCTCAGTCAGTGTTAATAGGAGGGGACAGATCCATCCCTCACCCACTGCTTTACAGGGTTTCACATCCCTTATTCACTGCTTTACAGGGTACTCTCTCCGCTTTTGTTCAACATTTATATGAAGATACTAGGTGAGATCATCCATCACCATGGACTGAGGTATCACCAATATTCTGATGATAGTCAGCTGTATATATTGGCCCATGGTGAGTTAAGTGTTGCTGTGTCCTCCCTCTCGCAGTGTCTGGAGGCTGTTAGGGACTAGATGGGGAACAATGGGTTGAAACTAAACCCTTGCAAGACCGAGTGGCTTTGGGTTTGGGGTTTGTTGACTCAGGGATAATCGCCACATTTGGTCTTGGGTTGGTGGCCCAACCCCAAACAGAAACTGTGTGGAATCTTGGGGTTTTCCTGGACTCACAACTTCTGCTCAAAAAGCAGGTGGCAGTCATGGCCAAGAGGGCCTTTACTTAACTGCAGGTTATGCCCTTTTCTGGATCAACAGTCCCTACTCACAGTCACTTCCTGTCTTGACTATTGCAACTTAATCTACATGGGGCTGTCCTTGAAGAGCATCTGGAAGCTCCAGTCAGTGCAAAATGCAGTGGCCCACACGGTTTGGTGTGTACATGTACCACCACTCCTGCGGGAACTGCATTGGTTGACAAATTGCTTCCTATTGTAATTCAAAGTGCTTGTTGTCACCTTTAATGGCTTGGGATCAGGATATCTGAGGGACCATGTCTTGCCAGTCACATCTACCCACCCATCAGTGGGAATGTTATGGGTCCCATCCCCGAAGGAGATACACCTGTTGGGACATAGAAGAAGGGCCTTCTCCATGCTGGCTTCCTCTCTCTAGAATATCATTCCCCCAGAGATTAGAATGGCCCCACTCTCTTCCAAAAGGCACTGAAGATTTGGTTCTGCCAGCAGGCCTGGGGAACCCAGAGCAGGATGGAGCCCATTAAATGGCTTGTGTGATCTGCTGTTGTCAGGGTGCAGGGTGGGAGTTGTGGGGTGATTTTGTTATATTGTACTATATTAATTTAATTGATTTTTTGTTAGTTTTTATTCCTTTAAATGTTGTTTTATATTCTGTAAGCCATCTTGAGTTGCCATGGGCAAATAGGTGGCAATATAAATTCAATAAATAAATAAATATCTTCCACTGTTGGTCACTGTAAGTGTTACAGTAGGTTTTACTTGCCTTAGTTTTTATAAATTTATAGTTTATCAGTTTTTCAAAATAGGCAGTCCTTCAATATAGGAAAAACTGTGTCAGCCTTAGAAGCTATATTTTATTTAGAAACTTTGAGGCTGCCACATTTAGTGTCTGTGAATTTGGGAGGGGGATTTCAAAGAGCAGTAGATTAGACTCAACAACTTTCTTAAGGGCCTGTCACATAGGCCAACAGATGCAAAATATATGTAAAAAGGACACAGCAGATGAGAAAATATTCCATCCATTGTTATCCGCTCTCAAAAGTGCCCCGAATTTGCATAAGCAGAGCGGACAACAACGGAAAGGAACGGACGTGGGGAGGACGTAGTGAGGATGTTAAGCAGATGCTCCACGGAAGCCTAGTGGATGGAAGCAGATGGAAGCAGATGGCACATCCACAGGGCTTCCGGGGGAGCACAGCGAAGTGGACGCGCAATGGAAGGAACAGATACAGAGCGGATGCCTAGCGGATGAAGCGGATGCATCACGGAAGCCTAGCGGATGCCTAGCGGATGCCTAGCGGATGCCTAGTGGAGGCAAAGCATTCACTGCGCATGCGGGGAGGATGCATTGCGTCAGCCCCGTGGATATAAAGGAATGCAGCTCGCAAGCAGGTCACCATTCAGAGGAGAGACCTGCTGCCAGACACAGCGCCAGCCAGTCAACAACCATGGGGAAGAAGAGGAAGCCTATGCCATCTGCTGCCAGCCCTGGCAAGAAGGACAGGGCCACCATCCCACCCCCTGGCCCTGACTCTGCTTCTGCTGGGGATTCTGCTGCTCGGGCTGACTCTTCTGGTGCTGGGGCTTCTGCTGGGGCTTACTCTGCTGGCGCTGATCCTGGTGCTGGTGCTTCTGCTGGTCCTTACTCTGCTGGCGCTGCTCCTGGTGTTGGGGTTTCTGCTGGGGCTTACTCTGCTGGCGCTGCTCCTGGTGCTGGGGCTTCTGCTGGTGCTTACTCTCCTGCACTCCTCCTGGTCCTGCTAGTCCTGCTGGTCCTGTTTGTGCTCCTGGTCCTGCTGATCCTGTTGGTGCTGCTGATGCTTACTCTGCTGCTGCTGATCCTGGTCCTGCTGGTGCTGCTGGTGCTGCTGGTCCTGCTTTTGCTGCTACTGTTGTTGTTGCTGCTGCTGCTGCTGGTGGTGTGGTGGAGCAGACCCCAGAACCTCGAAGCCCCTTTGATGAGGGCCCAGATGGCCCTGCCAGAGGGAGGAAGAGGCCTACGTGTGAACTGGAGAGGAGGCAATACTCCATCGAAGAGGAACATGAGGATGAGGTGCTCGAATGGCTGAGGGAGAACGAGTATCTTTGGCGGAAGGGACACAGGCTCTATCGCAAAACCAAAAGGAAGCAGGCTGCTTGGAGAGAGAAGGTGGAGAGCCTGGGCTACACCTCTGCTGGTGGAAGCACATGCACACCTGGTACGGGAAGCTGCACCTCAAGAAATCTGGCCAGGTCACGGTCAAGCAGATGGACTGGGAGACCTACATGATGGCCAAGTGCAGCTTCTTGGAGGTTGAGATCCACCATCGAGGAGCAGCCTCTCTGACAATCCTCTCTCTCAGGCAGCCCACAGAGAGCCAGTCCTCTTCTGGCCATGAGTCAGCTCCTGTGTCCAGGTAGGTATCTGTGGAGCGTCCTATGATGGAGACCCCCCCGACAGCTGCACTCCCCATGGCGGAGCACGTGGAGGACCCCCTGATGCAGTGGGAGCAAGGAGAGGGCACTTCCACCAGAGACCAACCCACATCCACCCCCAGCTCCACCTCCACAGAAAGCAGGCAGACAGCCAGACTGGAGGGGCAGAGCCACACTGTCCTGCTGGAGATCAGGGACACTATCAAAAGCAGCATAGATCTCCTCTCTCAGCTGGTACACACTGACATACCATCCTCAAACCGCAAGCCCTTCCTCACCTACGTCAAGCAGACCCTCATGGACAAGTCCGAATCACAGTACCAGGTGATCAAGGACAGGATCACTGGTTTTCTGCACAACCCTCCAGGCCCAGCTGAAACTGCTCTGACCCAGTCCACCCCAGATGATGTCACTGCCCTTCCAAGGCTTTCCACAGGCCCTCACTTACCAAGGCTACGGCTACCAGGAGTTCCAGCAGCACAGGCAGCCCTTCCGAGTCCAGGCACAGGTTCATTGTATGCCACCGATGCCACTGATGCCAACAATGCCAACAATGCCACAAATGTCACGGACGCCACCAATGCCACCAATGCTATACCTCGCTCACCTGCAGACTAGACAGCCCCACTACACTCCTCCTTCTTCCACCCCACAGCCAAGCCCGGCCTCAGAACATATGTCATCGGTCTTGAGACTGACACCCCATGTCCTGGAGGAAGGGGCTCTAAACATCACAGGACTGAGCCAGCTCTCTGAGACCTTCCTCCACACACCATCCCCTGTTGTCCTCTCGGGGCCAGGCACTCCAATGGCGCTTCAGACCAGCACTCCAGCAGCAGCCACCTCCATAGTACATGGACCTTTCACCCCTGAGACTATGGGCATTCCTCAGAGTGACTGAGAACAGTGCCAGAGACTGGGTTGCTACCTGTTGACTTTATCTTTGCTTGGGACACTTTACTTGGGTCATTTTGCTTTTACAGTTTGTTATTGTTAAGCCTGGGTTCCCCAACCAGGGTTAGGTAGACAAGCTAAACAGAATGTGCAGCGTTAGTCAGATAGGCACACAGAAAATGAGTGAGCTAAGCTTGTATGTTTATTAACATACAGTAAAAATAACAGATACGCTTGTGCTATCAAGAATATATTTTATTCCATTATAAGTTAATGGCATAGTCAAATAACAGTCCAATATTCATTTACCATGTAGTCAGTCCATTCAGGGATATTCAGTTAGAAAAGTCCATGTAGAATATCCTATGTCAGTTCACATAAAAATCAGTCCTTTGTTGTCTCTCCCGTTCGAGCAATGCAGTCTTGA
>BLBF01000006.1:30873509-30885690 GCA_015471245.1 Laticauda colubrina
TATTATTTCACCTAAACCAGTTAGGGTGAACAATGTTATCCCTAACAGTTATTAATAAAGATTATCTTTGCTTCACACACTTGGTTCAGTTCTTTTAGTAAATAAAGTCTTGCTGGAAACTTTTAGAAATGGTTTAAGCCTTTGCATGCTTGTGGGATGGGTAATAACTGTGGGATGGGCAGGGATACCTGTGGGATGGGCAGGAATACCTGTGGGATGGGTAATAGCTTCCAGTTGCCACACCTATTGCCCTTTATTATCAATAACAATGTAACAATGTAATCAATAACAATGTAATCATTCATCCACACATTTCAACATAAACACAACTCTTTATTAAATGTCCTGTTCATTGCAGGGCCACTGAACATACATGGCACAATCTCATCAGTGTGATGAGACAGGCTGAAGGAAGCATCCATTAACATCTATCATCCCATCTTGCCACTCCACTGCTCCAGCTGGGGAGTTGCACCAGTGTTTCAGGAGGTTGCGCTGCTTCTTCCCTTCACGTGAAGCTCTGTTGGGGCCTTGCACATCCACAGTATCTATCAGGTTTCGCCCTTGCCTCCATTCACCAGGCTCCATGTCCCCATTGCCTTGTTGGACATCCACGAGCCTGTTCTGCAACAATGGGTAGCGGGTGCGCATGAGATTGTGCAGGATGCAGCAAGCTTCCACGATGTTCCTCACAGTCTGTGGGCAATGCTGCATAGTGGTGAGAAGTATCTGGAACCTGTTGGCCAGGATGTTCTCCACCACCTGTCTTGCCCTGGACAGCCTGTAGTTGAAGATCCTCTCTTCACGGGTAAGGCATCTGGAAGTGTAGGGCTTCATGAGGTAGGTTCTGAGGGAGAAGGCGTCATCCCCCACGATGAAGTAGGGCACATCTTGTGTGTCGTTGGGCAGAGGGTCTGGATCTGGAAAACCCATGATGAGGTTGCATTCCAGCCCCTCCTTGAGGTGACTGGCGTTGTATACCTGGGCATCTGAAGATGAGCCGTTGCCTGAAGTATCGATGTACATGAACTTGTAGTCAGCATCGACCATGGCGAAGAGGATGATGCTGAAGAAGCCCTTGTAGTTGTGATAAGTGGAACCTGAGTTGGCTGGAGCTTTGCAGGCCACGTGTTTGCCATCTATGGCTCCAACGGTGTGGGGGAAGTTCCACTTCTGATACCACTGTTCTGCAACTTTCTTCCAGCCTTCTTCAGTGGAGGGGCACTGGAGGAGTTCCTCCAGGTATTCTTCAATGATGGCCTGCACCACTTCTCTGACCACAATGCTGATGGTGTTTTGTGGCACCCTCCAGCCGTACTGCATGCTCCTGTACATGGTCCCTGAGGCCAGGTGGTACAGAGTCAGTGCCATCTTGAGTCCAGGGTCCAGGCTGGGCTGGAAGTTGGTGCTCTGCTTGGTCAATCTGGGTCTCAGCCGTTCCACAACTTCGTCAAACATGGCTGGCGGCATCCTCATGAAGTTCTGGAATGCATGAAGGTCTTCGTTCCTCAGCTCCACCATCAGCTTGTTATACAGTCCATACTTTGCTCTTCTCGGGATCCATCTTCGGACCCAGACATTTCTTGGACGCCTCTTTTTCTTCACGTAGAACAGGTGAAAGAGCCTGTAGATGACTTCACACTGTTGTAGAACAATGGTGGCTACCAAAAGGAGTCTGTGACAATCCATGGTGGAGATGACTGGATGCTGTGGAAGAGCAAGAGCCAGATGAAGGCTAAAGAGGTCTGCACACCAGGACTGCTGGACTGAAAGTGAGATCCAGGTGATTTCCTCCCCCTTTTTATAGGAAATATAGGTTTTCCGCTAGGTGTTCTTTTGCATCCTCTAGACATCCTGCAGACATCCTAAATATCCAAGATACGTCCCCTATTCGAACGTTTTTTTCCATTTTAATTCTTTGTATGTGAGCTGCATCCGCTTTCATCCTTTCTATGTCCGTGCTACTAATGCTGCATGTACATTCCGCATCCGTTTTGCATCCTCCCTGTGTCCGTTTTCCGCTGGAGTGGATGCGAGTTACGCGGATGTGCAGCGGATGCCTAGCGGATATAGCGGATGTGTAACGGATGACAACGGACGTCTAACAGATGTTCCCCATATGCGTAGCGGATGTAGAACTGACGCGTTGGATACATTTTCTGCTCAAAAAGTTTTGTGCAGCAGCTCAAAACTTTTTGAGCAGATGAAATGTCAGTCAACGGATGCTGGACGGATAGAGCGTATGAAAAATGGACGCAGTGAATACAGAACAGATGCATCGCCTTAACCAATGGATGGCAAGTGTTTCTCTCCATTTTACATCCTCTTTCCATCCGTTGGTGCTGTGTGACAGGGGCTTTAGGAAGTTAAGGTCATGTTACCCTGTGCCTGGAGAGGAGTGTCTGGAGGAATGTCTCCAGTTGGGACAAGGTGATGGACTGGTTGATGCAGGGGGTGGATCTTTAAATTTTTATTGGGAAGGGAAAACTTGGAACTCTCAGATTTGGGTTTTCTCTGATGTGCCAATATGACAACTCTGATAAAAATGGAACTTTGAGAAAATGTTTGTCTCGGAGTTTATTGGTTTGGAGTTTGTTTATTGGAATGCTGACAAAGTTGCTATTCCAGATAATTTATACTATGCAGAGAATTTTTGGACTAGGTGAATTTAATCCCATATGACTGATTTCAGTTCAGTACTTTTGTGAATGGAAAATACATGTCAGAATTGGATTGATCAATCCCAGCAAGGAATGCTATTTGAATGTACAAATGTAATATTACCTCTCCAGTCTCTGAACATAAACCAATCTTTGCATATAATCAAACCAATATTATTTATTTGCTTATTTATTCAATGTAGGTGCTACCCAATTACAAATTATCTCTAGGCATTTCATGGTACAAGACAACCTTGAAACAAACCAATAAAAATATTAATTCATTTTGAATACTATTTCTTTTGTTAAACTACAAGCTACAGTCTTACATTCACTTATCTCAGAGGAATACCTAGGTAATTTTGAATATATGTTTTTCAAGATGTAGCTTCAAAATAATTGACCCTTTGTGTCTTCTGTTCAATTGATTACTGTGGACATGAAGTGTAGAAAAAAACATAGGATTTATTATTCTTTGTTTATTCTTTTGTCTCTGTCTCTTGCTTTCGAAACAGAAAATACCTTCCTTTTTTATCCAGTGGGGATACAAGACAGACAAGCACAGTTTTCTATCACAATAGGCAATTGTCTAAATTAACTCTCTTTGCTGTTTTGTACCTGGGATCTATCTTGAGATAGTTTTTAATGGACGGTTTCTACTTCAATACAGGTGAAACTAGAAAAATTAGAATATCGTACAAAAGTTCATTTATTTCAGTAATGCAAGTTAAAAGGTAAAACTAATGTATGAAATAGACTTATTACATGCAAAGCAAGATAGTTCAAGCCATGATGTGTCATAATTGAGATGATTATGGCTCACAGCTCAAATCCACAATCCCAGAAAATTAGAATATTGTGAACAGGTTCAATATTCCAGACTCAAAGTGTCCCACTCTAATCAGCTAATGAAGCCATAACACTTGCAAAGGGTTCTTGAGCCCTTAAATGGTCTCTCAGTCTGATTCAGTAGGAAGCACAATCATGGGAAAGACTGCTGACCTGACAGTTGTGCAGAAAACCATTACTGACATCCTCCATAAGGAAGGAAAGCCTCAAAAGGTAATTGCAAAAGAAGTTGGATGTTCCCAAAGTGCTCTATCAAAGCACATTAACAGAATGTTATGTGGAAGGGAAACGTGTGGAAGAAAAAGATGCACAAGCAGCAGGAATGACCACAGCCTGGAGAGGATTGTCAGGAAAAGGCCATTCAAAAGTATTGGGGACTTTAACAAGGAGTGGACTGAGGCTGGAGTCAGTGCATCAAGAGCCACCACACACAGACGGATCCTGGACTTGGGCTTCAAATGTCGTATTCCTCTTGTCAAGCCGCTCCTAAACAACAAACAATGTCAGAAGTGTCTTACCTAGGCTAAAGAAAAACAGACCTGGTCTGTTGCTCAGTGGTCCAAAGTCCTTGTTTCTGATCAGAGCAACATTTGGGAAACCAAAGACCCAGAGTCTAGAGGAAGAATGGAGAGGCACACACTGCAAGATGCTTGAAGTCCAGTGTGAAGTTTCCACAGTCTTGTGTTGCTTTGGGGAGCCATGTAATCTGCTGGTGTTGGTCCACTATGCTTCGTTAAGTTCAGGGTCAATACAGCCATCTACCAAGAGATTTTGGAACACTTCATGCTTCCTTCCAAAGATGAGATTTATGGGGATACAAACTCGCCTGACCTGAACCCCATAGAGAATCTATGGGGCATTGCCAAGAGAAAGATGAGAGACATGAGACTGAACAATGCAGAAGAGCTGAAGGCCACTATTGAAGCATCCTGGTCTTCCATAACACCTCAGCAGGACCACAGGCTGATAGCTTCCATGCCACGCCGCATTGAGGCAGTAATTGTTGCAAAAGGGGCCCAAACCAAGTACTGAGTACTTATGCAAGCTTATACTTTTCAGAGGTCTGATATTGTTCTCTGTACAATCCTTGTTTTTTTTTTTTGAAATTTTTTTTATTAATTTTTAACAAACAAACATATACCAACAAAACACAAAACATAAAAAACATAAAATATCTTTTTGGACGGCAGTTTGATCCCGAGTTACATCTTTTTGTACAGACATAAATTCAAGTTCATGCTTACTTTTACATAGCAGTTCCATTTCTTATTTACTATTTTACATTTTCTATATAGCTTCTCCCCTCTTTTCACTCTCTTAATTCTATTATATTTATTTCATCTCAATTTAAATCATTATACTTGTATCTTTTGTCTGTCCTGTTTCAGCTGTCTATTATTTTTTCTCATTAACACAAAATTTCTTCTGTAATGACTGATTGGAGTATAATGCCTTGTCATACTTATCCTTCCCCTAGTTTTAAAGCTTAACATAACACATAATTTTCATTCGGATTCTGCGTAATACATTCTAAAAATAAACTCAATATTTTAAAACAGGAAAAAAAAATTTTTTTTAGATATATAATATAATTAAAAGAACAATCCATAGCAATTGAAATTATATCATTAAAATTAATATTCATTTAAGTCTTAAACATTTTACACAATCCTTTCTAAATAAATATCATACTTCTATGGGAACACTTATAGATTTTGCTTAGTTTCTTTCTTTAATTCAATTCTCTCATATTTAATTTCATTTATTTTATTTAAAAAAAATTTTTTTCGCTAAGTTACATTAAATATTTTGTCCCATTTTATAATCATATATTATTCCAATTTTCTAACATTATTTCAAATACAGATACAACAACACAATCTTATGTACCTTTGCAGAATCTCTTTTTCAGTTATATGTTTACCCATTATCTCTAAATAAAATCTGTTTCTTTACATCTAGTTTCAAACCTTTGTAGCTTCTCTTCCCTTCTTTCCTCCCTTGTTTCTCCCCTCTACCCTTTTTACCCCCTTGTCTCTTAATCTCCACCCTCTTGTGTATTCCTCTTTTCTGTTGCTTTCTGATATTGTGTCCACTTTTCACCTTGTTTTTCCCTTTTTTGATTGTTTTTTTAAGTCTTAAATTCTCCATTCTCTTTCTCCTCTTTCCCCTTTCTTCCCCAAATAAAGTTGCTTGTTCATTAAGGATGGTTTCTTCTTCATCCCAATCTTCTTGTTCTTGTAGTTTCTCATATGTAGAAATTGCCATTTCTAAAAAATGAAAAATAGAGCCAAAAGAATCCTTCCCTTCTTGTTTCTCTTGATTATATTTTATAAATTCCATTTTCAGTTCATCCATAAGTAATGCCATTGTAAAAAAAAAAAAAAAAAAAAATTAAACGACCCAAATGATTTTAATCATTCAATAAAGAATTTCCAAAAGTCCCAAAGTCACCAAGCAATCCAAATAAACACAGTCTATTTCATTTAACACTTTCTTCTTTTTCTCACTTTTTTTTTCATTTTAATGCTTCAAAAAACTTCAAATTCTTTTTGACCTTCAATCCATCTGATAGAGTAGTCAATTATGATCCAAAATGGAAAAATCCAATAATAAAAAGGCCCAAAAAACCAAAGAAGAAAAAGGATAAAATAAAAAGCAAAAATAAAAATATTACTAAAATTGAAATATACAAAAAGGCTGGCGAGTAGAGGTTTCACAAGTATATAGATAGATAGATAGATAGATAGATAGATAGATAGATAGATAGATAGATAGATAGATATAGATATATAGATATATATATATATATATAGACTGCACACTGCACTTTATTTATTTATCCAAGGCTCTTATTATGACTCTCTTCTCCAGCAGCTTCAAAGCCAAGCCTCAAGTGTTGAAATATTGATAAGAGTCCAGGAAAACACCTGTAATAATATTTTTCTGTGCTCTCCCTCCATCTTATCACATTAAAATGTCCTTGAGAAGGAGTGTTTACACATTTCTCCCCAATTCAAATAAAGTACTTTCAAGCCTCTAGTTGGCAGTGTTGCAAGATCTCTTAATATTTTTTTTCCCCCCCAGCCAGAAAAAAGAGTAATGTATACAAAACTCAGAGGAAAAGAAAAAAAAATCAAAGGGGGCCTCTATCCTAAAGAAAATTAAAAAATCAAAAGAAGCATAAAAATATATATAAGAAAAAATTCAATCTGGTTACCTACAAAGTCACATTAAAGTCCTCAGAAAAAAAAAATAGTAAGGAAAGAATCCAAGCCTCAATTTGACATCACTTAAAAAACGCCGCTCAACCAGATTCCAGTCAGACAAAAATAAAGCCACAGGTTTCTTCTTTGTTCAGGATATCCTTTCAGGTCTCAACCAATTTGCAATACAAAAGAAGTTTCTCACCCAACCGACACACGCTCGCTCCAGCCACTTTCTTTTCAGAGCTGTCCTGACTTCAGCAGCTTTGGAGGCTGCCTTTCCACCGCCAGCAAAAGGGCTTCTCCCGGATCAAACCAGAGATTTGCGATATCTCTGGGATCCTGGGACTGTGCCCTTCACAATCCCCATCTCTACGGGACAGTTTAGGTCCGTTAGGACCGACCAGGGGCGAAAATATCAGCTGAGATCTCAGAGCCCCGAGATCTCAGCTGTAGCACCGAGACGAAGCTCCGCCTTCTCCTGTACAATCCTTGTTTTATTGATTGCATGTAATATTCTAATTTTCTAGATTGTGGATTTGGGGTTTTCATGAGCTGTAAGCCATTATCATCACAATTATGACAAATCACGGCTTGAACTATCTTGCTTTGCATGTAATAAGTCTATCTCATATATTAGTTTCACCTTTTAAATTGCATTACTGAAATAAATGAACTTTTGCATGATATTCTAATTTTTCGAGTTTCACCTGTATGTATACTGTGCAAAATACAAACCCTGGTAAGGAACTAGATGATATTTCTTTTCTGCAGATATGCATATAAGTTGATAATTTCATTGTTAAAGATATACTTAACTACACTATTGAATCAATAGGTTTTTAAAATAATCAGTTTTAAATCCAGTGATTTAAAACTTACAGGAAATGTTTTGTTTGTTTTTCAAAGATAATCTGCATCTTTAAATCAAACAGGACCCAGCCCAGCATCATACTATTTTCGGATTCAAAATATTTAGTTTTAAATAGTTGTTTTAATGTCTACCATATAATTTGTAATATCCTTTCGGACTATAAAGCATCACATCATGATATCTCATTATTAAATAAGAAGTGCTATATTATAAAATAATTTCCAATGTCTTCTTTCATATTGCACAATGAAAAGTAATATGATAATTTCAATATCTTCTGGTTTTAGGTAAATAATTATTACAGTTAAAATCATATATTAAATTAAGTAAGTTTGTACTAGGCTCATTTAAATGCCAACACATTTTTATATTAGTGACTTTGCAGCCCACAAAGTACTTATACGATTAGCAATTCATTTTCCCACTCCAAAAGTAATGATTTAAGTCCTAGGAAATTTAAATGGAGTAGGTCTTTAAAATTGAGATACGAAGATTTCTTGAGTAATAATAATATATAACCCATACATGCCATTTTATTATTATTATTTGGCACACAGAAAACCAGATGGTAGCCTGATCATTTGAATTTGGGCATCAACCAACTTTTAAAGTATTAAAGACATACTGAATATTACATTTTAATACAAATATATTAATTATATTAACTTACAATAGGGATGTGTTTCTAATGATATCCAGTTAGAATATTATACTATTGATTGATTGTGTGTGTGTGTTTGCGTATGTGTAGATCATTCCAACCGACAACTATGTTTACCATACTGGAATCTGGTTGCAATAAATGTCTACCAAAACTATTTAAGTTTAAAATGTGCAGTACAAATCCATCAGCAAATTATGTCAAGGATGGAGGATTCTGTTTTCAATACCACTTTCAGGAACTAATTACCAATTACTCCTCATTACTTCTGATAAATCTGACTGTTAAAAAAAACCAGATGGTTAACCATATGCCTAACTGAATACAGGTTCAACATTCAATCTATATAAGTTATCCTGCTTTAAGAAATATTTCAGTCTTCTAGAACCTTAAAACTGCTACTAAATCCAAATCTAAGCTTCTATCCTAATGAATGGGATAGCTAGCCATGCCCACACCAAAGGTAAAAAGTTCTGATACATCATGTGATGCTGCTATGATGATTTGAGTTTAACACCTCTGCTTCATATCAAGTGATGCAACTACCCCAAAGAAAGCTCCTTGTGAAGTAAGATTGGCTTAAAAAAAAAGAGACAAGCTCATTTATTCTTGAAATTCCCCAAACATATCAAAAATAGTTTGTTCAGCTGCTTACATTCCCTTGTAAATAAATTACATTTGTTATATTTTCTTCCTTTCTCTTCAGACTTCCAAAATGCTAAAAACTCTAATTAAGTAGCTTGTCCAAAACTTTCATAACTAATCTGTGGAATAGTTCCATTAAAAAATCATTCTGCTGCTTGTGCTCTCACTCTTGGTTTTGCTCTTTCTTCACTTTTCATTAGAAGGACATCTGCATGAAAAACAGTATTTTTTTAATCTGCAGTTCATCTGTGTCTGTAGATTATGGTTCTCCCTCCCTTAAAAAGCCATACTCTTGATTGCATTTCAATTGCATCCACTCTATGAAAGCTCACTTTTTTGGTGTGGGGCAGGGAGAATCAGAAGGAATCAGCAAATCAAAGTAGGTAGGGTTAGTAACCAGACAATAAATCTCCACAAAAATTCAGGAATTAATGTTGATAGTTGAAGGAAGTACCTTATGCTTAAGCAAGGCATTAATTTATTATGATGACAGCTGCTTAAGGCCCTGTCACACTGCCCAACGGATGCAAAACATTTTTAAAAAGGACACAGAGGATGAGAAAAATGTTCCATCCGTTGTTATCCGCTCTCAAAAGGGGCAAAAATTTGCATAAGCAGAGCGGATAACACGGAAAGGAACAGACGGGGGGAGGACGCAGAGTGGATGGAAAGTGGATGTGGAACGGAAGCCTAGCAGATGGAAGCGGATGCAGAGTGGATGCGTAGAGGATGCGTACAGGATGCAGAGCAGATGCGTAGAGGATGCAGAGCGGATGCGTAGAGGATGCAGAGCGGATGCAGAGCGGATGCGTAGTGGATGACGCGGATGCGTAGCTGCATTCGCTTTCATCCTTTCTCCGTCCGTGCTACTAACGCTGCGCGTCCGTTCCACTTCCTCCCTGCGTCCGTTTACCGCTGGAACGGATTTGAGTTGCACGGATGCGCAGCGGATGCCTAGCGGATATAGCAGATGTGTAATGGATGCAGAACGGATGTCCCCCATATGCCTAGCGGATGCAGAACGGATGCATTGGATACATTTTCTGCTCAAAAGTTTTGAGCAGCTCAAAACCTTCTGAGCAGATGAAATGTCAATAGACGGATGCTGGACGGACAGAGAGGAAGAAAAACGGAGGCAGTGAGTACAGAACGGAAGCATCGCGTTAACCAACGGATGGCAAGTGTTTTTCTCCATTTTACATCCTCTTTCCATCCGTTGGTGCAGTGTGACAGGGGCTTTACCCTGACAGTGATTTTAAACAGTTTTGTTACACAGAAACTTTGTTTCCAAGAATAACATAGTATTGTTTGATAATAAAAGGATAATTGAGACAAAACTATTGACAGGAATAGTCACTCTATTGACAGAAAATAATACTGCTTTTGAAAATGCATTAGCGCTATCCAAGAAAAATTAGATAGTCACGTGTTAGCTTTTAGCTTTTCCAAAAATGTCTTATGGAAACTGTGAGTTATGGATGACCAAGTATATTCTACCAGGGAGTTTTATGGCAGGATAAGAGGTAGTTGCAGAGTGAGGCTGTTTTCCTGCAATGACCTGCCCCAATAGATAAGAGAGCAATGGCGTTCTGTGTTATGATCTCCCAATTCTCAAATAGGAATGAAACAATAGGTCTATAGGCTCAGAAGGAAAGATATACAGTACGATGTTTATAGTACTCTGCACTGTGATTTTTGCACAATGGAAAAGGTAAACAAAGTTCAGACTTGCTAAATGGTTTGTTTTGAGACAAACTTCTTCAGAATGTGATATTGATCTCAACTTTTATGTATTCCTTTTTAGATGTTTTTTTCCTATTTCGATTGTTTTTGATTGTGTTAACTGTTTCATAGTTCTAGAACTGTAAGCTATTCAGAGTCACTTGGCTGAGATGCATGGTTATAAAACCTGAATAAATACATAATTATGGCTAGGGTAAATGGCTATAGTAGATATTGCAAGTCCAGGATTTAAACTAATGGTATTCTTTCTTGTTAGTTTTGTTAAATCTATCACTAGAGTCATGGAAAGGTCACTTCAGTTAACCTGTTCATTATCAAGTGGACAATATGTTTTAGAAGGAGCAAAAAAAGGATTCTTTAAGCCATTTTCTGGCTAACTTATTTTATTAAAAAGTATCAGGTTTAATGAGCTTTAGTTAACCTTTAGCTAACATAGAGCGGCTTCAATACAATATATAGTTCTTCACTTATTGGAATACATCTCTCTTTCTCAATTTCCTGCCTAAACCCTCTCAGGAGTGGGATTCTACTGATTCTATAGAACCCCTTATTAACTTTCTATACAGTTCAAAGAACCAGTAGTTAGAAGCAATCTCCTTTTGTTTTTTTTCCACCCTTATTACATTGTTGGCAGACAGCCTAGACTCCCTGTCTCCGGAGCTTTTGGGGTTTGGCTTTCTTAAAGGGGAAGGGTTGTTTTAAGATTTTTACACTGCTGTTGGGAGGAACTATTTTCCTGGCCAGTCAGAACTTTGAAGAAATAATTGACTAATGAAGCAAAGCTTTTAGTGACAGGGAACCAAGATGAGTGGCATTCAGCAAGGCTTCTTGTCTAGCAGAAAGATTAACATTCAAACATGAGCTTACATACCCTTTCTGAGTTTTGGTCTAAAGCTGGTTTTTGGTAAAGGTTAATTCTGTGCTTGGTTACATTTAATCCTGTGTTTATTAATGGGATAATTTTCCCTACTCAGCTTCAACAAACAACAGCTACTGTTGTGATTTAATTATTTGTATTGTGTTTGAATTTTTTCTTGCCTCATGGTTTCTTCTTCTATCTGCGGAGGGAATCTTCCTCAATGCTTTAGTACTATCTGGCACTGTCCTTTTGGGGTATACTTCCAAGAGGTAGGATGCAAGCTTGACACTGATTTTTTTACAGCCTTTCTGGGAGGCATGTGATCTTTCCTTAAATCTGGATGATTTCCTTAGAATATCTTGTGAGTTGAGTGAGACCAGCTGATATTTTAGGTGTTCAAATGGATCTAAGGATTGCTTTTCCTGGGTGTGCTTTTTCTGGAGAGCTTAAATGACCTCTCTGTTAATGGGTTTGTTAGGGATAACATTGTTTACCCTAACCGGTTTAGGTGAAATAATAACTATGAATCATAGTTAGTGTATGTTAGAGTGTATACAGCTTTAACTGTGAAATAGCAATTGTGGGAGTGGTTATGAAAACCATTTAAAAGTAGCAAGTCTACAGCTTTCTCTCTCTCTCTCTGGCTTTGATGATCCCTGATTACTGCTTGGAATCAAGACTGCA
>BLBF01000006.1:30890690-30902708 GCA_015471245.1 Laticauda colubrina
TATCTGACTAACGCTGCACATTCTGTTTAGCTTGTCTACCTAACCCTCGTTGGGGAACCCAGGCTTAACAGGGTTTCACTTTATGAGCAAGATTGGCTGCTTGATAGTTATCTCTGCACTTTAACTATTTTCATTCCTCAAGGTGCCCTGGCACCCTGCCTGATTTATAACTCCAGCTTGCATGTATCTTTAATCTAATGATTGGTATTTAGGGTAGCTTTTTGCAAGCAAAGAAGCTGTTTTTATTTTTGTACAGGTAATCCTTGACTTACAGCAGTTTATTTAGTGACCAGTCAAAGTTACAATGCACAGAAAAAAGTGACTTAGGACCATTTTTCACACATATGATCGTTGCAGCATACCCACTGTCAGGAGTAACCAGGCAGAGCACCTCTTGACATGAGTGATGTCGAGTTGGCCATGCCCACCCAGTCACATGACCACCAAGCCACACCCACCAACTAAGCCACACCCACAGAACCAGTTGTTTAAAAAACTGAATCCCACCCCTGCTTCTAATTATAAAAATTTGGTTGAGCCAAATATGATTTTAAAGATAAAGAAGTAAGGAAAAGGGAAGTTGTAGAATTGAACATACTATTAACCACTATCAATTTAACAGCAGATGAAGAATACCCAAAATTACCTGCATAGCTTCACCATGTAGTAACAAGGTTGGTTTTTCCATTTAAATTATCAGAAATATTATTTCTGCTATTTCCTAGACTGCTTTTGTTCTTCTTTTGTTTTCTTTTACTTAGTTTTCCAAACAGGAATATGGCTAAAACCCCTGTCACACTGCACCAACGGATGCAAAGAGGATGTAAAACGGACAAAAAGCTTGCCATCCGTTGGTTAACGCGATGTACTCACTGTCTCCATTTTGCTTCCTCTCTATCCGTCCAGCATCCGTTTATGTATGTTTCATCTGCTCAGAAAGTTTTTTACTGCTCAAAACTTTTGTGCGGAAAATGTATCCAATTCGTCCGTTCTGCATCCGCTACGCATCCGTACTGCATCCGTTACGCGTCCGCTATATCAGCTAGGCATCCGCTGCGCATCCGTGCAACTCGCATCCGCTCGGACGCAAGGAGGAAGCGGAACGGACGCAGAACGGGTGCAGAACGGATGCAGAATGGATGAAGAATGGATGCAGCACAGAAACAAAGCATGTAAAATGGAAAAAATGTCCGCAAAGGGGACCAATCTCGGATATTAAGGATGTCTAGAGGATGCCTAGAGGATGCAAAGGGACACCTATACTGCCTATAAAAAGGGGGAGCAACACATCTGGATCTCACTTTCAGACCAGCAGCCCTGCTGCAGACCTCTGCAGCCTTCATCTGACTCTTCCTCTTCCACAGCATCCAGTCATGTCCACCGTGGATCGTAACACAGTCCTTTTGGCAGCCACCATCCTTCTGCAACAGTGCAAAGCCATCTACAGGCTCTGTGAACTCTACTACGGGAAGAAAAAGGGGCGGCCAAGAAGCATCTGGGTACGAAGATGGTTCGCCAGAAGAGCAGAGGACAGACTGTACAACAAGCTGATGGTGGAGCTCAGGAACGAAGACACTCGGGGGTTCCAGAACTTCATGAGGATGCCTCCAGCCATGTTTGACGAAGTTGTGCAGAGGCTGACACCCAGGTTGACCAAGGCAAACACCAACTTCCAGCCTAGCCTGGACCCTGGGCTCAAGGTGGCACTGACTCTGCGCCACCTAGCTTCAGGGACCACCTACAGGAGCATGCAGTACGGCTGGAGGGTGCCACCCAACACCATCAGCATTGTGGTCAGAGAAGTGGTGCAGGCCATCATCGAAGAATACAAGGAGGAGCTCCTCCAGTGCCCCTCAACTGAAGAAGGCTGGAAAAAATTTGCAGAGCAGTGGTATCAGAAGTGGAACTTCCCCCAAACTGTTGGAGCCATAGATGGGAGGCACGTGGCCTGCAAAGCTCCAGCCAAGTCGGGGTCCACTTATTTCAACTACAAGGGCTTCTTCAGCTTCATCCTCTTTGCCATGGTTGATGCTGACTACAAGTTCATGTACATCGATGCTTCAGGCAATGGCTCATCTTTGGATGCCCAGGTATACAACACCAGTCACCTCAAGGAGGAGCTGGAATGCAACCTCATCATGGGCTTCCCAGATCCAGACCCCCTGCCCAACGACACACAAGATGTGCCCTACTTCATCGTGGGGGATGATGCCTTCTCCCTCACAACCTACCTCATGAAGCCCTACACCTCCAAATACCTCACCCGTGAAGAGAGGATCTTCAACTACAGGCTGTCCAGGGCAAGGCGGGTGATGGAGAACGCCTTTGGCATCCTGGCCAACAGGTTCCAGGTACTTCTCACCACCATGCAGCATCGCCCACAGACCGTGAGGAGGATCGTGGAAGCTTGCTGCATCCTGCACAATCTCATGTACACCTGCTACCCAGTCTTGCAGAACAGGCTCATGGACCTCCAACAAGGCAATGGGGACATGGAGCCTGGGGAATGGAGGCAAGGGCAAAACTTGATAGACACTGAGGATGTGCAAGGCCCCAACAGAGCCTCACGTGAAGGGAAGAAGCAGCGCAACCTCCTGAAACACTGGTGCAACTCCCCAGCTGGAGCAGTGGAGTGGCAAGACAGGATGATAGATGCTTAATGGATGCTTCCTTCAGCCTGTCTCATCACACTAATGAGATTGGGCCATGTATGTTGGGTTGGCCTACAATGAACAGGGCATTTAATAAAGAGTTGTGCTTATGTTCAAATGTGTGGATCAATGATTACATTGTTATTGATAATAAAGGGCCAAAGGTGTGGCACCTGGGAGGGTGCACCATACAGTCCCACTATGCTTGCACTGGAGGTTTATCTATCCCACAGCTATTACCCATCCCAAAGGTATCCCTGCCCATCCCACTGCTATCTTAACCCATCCCACAAGCATGCAAAGACTTAAACCATTTCTAAAAGTTTCCACCAAGACTTTATTAAAAAAAAAAGAAATGAAGCAAGTGTATGAATCAAAAATAGACTTTACTAACAAGAAGCTATAAAACAAAAATGAGTCTCTGGCACTCCTCTTGGTCACTCAGTCTCAGGGGTGAAGGGTCCAGGTGCTGTGGAGGTGGCTGGTGCTGGAGTGCTTGTCATCAGCTCCTCCAAAAGCAGAAGCAGCAGAAGCTCCAGCCCCAGAAGAGCGAGCCCGTGCTGCAGAAGCCCCAGCAGAACCAGAGTGAGGGCCAGGGGGCGGGATGGTAGCCCTGTCCAACTTGCAAGGGCTGGCAGCAGATGGCTGAGGCTTGCTGTGCTTCTGCATGGTTGTGGGGTTGCTGGATGGCAGGGAGGCTGGCAGGAACCAAGGCTGGCAGGAAGGCTGGCAGAGAGGCAGGCACCAAGGCTGACAGGAAGGCTGGCAGGCAGGTACCAAGGCTGGCAGGCAGTCAGGCATCAAGGCTTGCAGGAAGGCTGGCAGGCAGGTAGGCAACAAGGCTGGCAGGAAGGCTGCACCAAGGTTGGCAGGAAGGCTGGCACAGAGGCTGGCACCAAGGCTGGCACCAAGGCTGGCAGGAAGGCAGGCACCAAGGCTGGCAGGAAGGCAGGCACCAAGGCTGGCAGTCAGACTGGCTGGCAGCAAGGCTGGCATGCAGGCAGACAGCAAGGCTGGCAGGGACGCTGGCACCAAGCCTGGCAGGCAGGCAGACAGCCAGGCTGGCATGGAGGCTGGTAGCAAGGCTGGCAGCAAGGCTGACAGGCAGACATGCAGGCAGGACAGGCAAGGCAGTCGATGTGTCTGGAAGCAGATCATTCCTCTGAATAGCGACCTGCTTCTGAGCTGCTTCCGTTATATCCACGGGGCTGATGGAATGCATCCTCCCCGCATGCGCAATTAATGCTCGGCATCCGCTGTGCATCCGCTGTGCATCCGCTTCATCCGCTCTGCATCCGCTCTGCATCCACTGTATCCGTTCCGCATCCACTTTGCTGAGGTCCCCCGGAAGCCTAGCGGATGTGCCATCCACTCCCATCCGCTTCCATCTGCTGGGCTTCCGTTCCGCATCCACTTTGCATCCGCCCTGCATCCTCCCCGCATCTGTGTTATCCGCTCTGGTTATGCAAATTTTTGCCCCTTCTGAAAGCGGATAACAACGGATGGAACATTTTTCTCGTCCGTTGTGTCCGTTTTGCATCCGTTGGGCAGTGTGACAGGGCCTTAAGCTTCACATTTCTAACCTTATAGTATGCCAGATATTTGTTGAATTAATTTCAACCTACTGTTATGAACTGAGAACAAATTCTGCTACTCTAAAATGCCAATACTCTCATAGATATTACAGAATATACATTTGGGAAGAAAAGTTAAAAAAAGAAAGGGCTCTTACTTATTCACAAATTTAAATTTAAAAACATCTCAAATGTCCTTTTCATAAAGAAATACTATGGAAAATATTCTCATTACATCTCAAAACACATAATCATCTTCAATATATCCTAGTATTTTAAGCTGGGAAATATTGAAAGTGCATCCAGTTGTACAACTTTTGTCACAATATAGTCTAGCATGCTGTACTTTATTAACAGTATGAATGCTGACATGGGATATGCATAACATCTGCAAAAGAAGTCCTTTTGCCTATTTTAGGTGTTGTGGCACCACCTCTCTCCTCCAACCACTGTGAACTGCCTTCATGGCTATTTTCTCTTGAACCATAAGAGAGGCTAAATATTCTGTATTTAATACAGAGTCCTCATCACATCTGAATTACTCTATGTGTAGCTTAAGAGCCACTTGGAAGCAATAGCTGGCCAGAAAAATGGCAGTTCAAGGAGATATAGGTACACTTCAATAATATATGTCAGATGTCTATTCTGCAAGCTGTATTACTTACACTGACAAGTACAATTCAGTCACCTGAATTGTAATAGTTGTTTTAAAGAGACTTTTTATGATAAATTAAAAAACAAAATAAAATTCTTGTTATCAGATAAATTTTTATGATTCTATCTTTATTAGTCTATTCTGTTAGTAATATTACAATACTATATTTTAATACTATATTGTAACAATTGTTGAAAAAAATTCTAGGTAGCTTTATTGTTCTTTAACATAAAGAAGCTATAAAAAGATAGAAGGCATGACCAATAGCACTAGCCACTGATGGTTGAGTCATCACTACTCAAGCTCCGCTTGGAAAGTAGTATCTTATCAGTCTGGTACCACAGCTCACAGTATGAACAGTTTAAATATACATTTTCTGCACTCAAATTAAATCTTAGATTGATTTTAATGATATTGTGTTTATCCAAAGAATGTTCATGCCACAGAACTGTGTAAATCATTCATAATCGTTCTGCTATATGCATGTGATGAGTTAAATTTAAATCTCAGAAATGAAACTTCATCCCACTTGTCAAAATTTTATTTTTTATTTATTTATTTTTATTCGTCAATTGCTTACAAGATAATAGGTATAAGTAAAAACATACTTATGAATACATGGATACATATAAGAAACATTAAAAAAAACAAAAAAAAACAATAAGACAGGGATGGAAGGCACATTGGTGCGCTTATGCATGCCCCCTACAGACCTCTTAGGAAAGGGGTGAGGTCAATAGTAGACAGTCTAAGGTTAAAGTTTTTGGGGTTTGGGGAAAAAAAACCACAGAATCAGGTAGAGTATTCCAGACATTGGCCACTCTGTTGCTGAAGTCGTATTTCCTGCAATCAAGTTTGGTGTGATTAACCTTGAGTTTGTATTTATTGTTTGCTGTAGTGTTGTTATGGTTGAAGCTGAAGTATTTATTGACAGGGAGGACATTGCAATCTATGATTTTACATACCACACTTAGATCGGATGGAAGGTGGTATAGTTTTAGGTATTCTAGGTCTAGAATTTCAAGTCTGGTGGCATAAGGTATTCTACAATGAGTCGAGGTGTGGAGAACACTTCTTGTGAAATATTTCTGGACTTTTTCAACTGTGTTAATATCAGATACGTAATGTGGGTTTCAGACTGATGAGTTGTATTCGAGTATTGGTCTAACAAATGTTTTGTATGCTCTAGTTATTAGTGTAATATTACCAGAGAAAAAGCTCCGTAAGATGACATTAAGAACTCTTAATTCTTTTTTGGCTAAGTAGTTACAGTGGGCTCTAGCACTTAGGTCATTGAGTACTCGAAGATCCTTTACAGAGTTTGGCTCTGTAAAGGTCTTGACTAATCAGCCTGTATTTATTTTTTTTTTGCCAATATGTAGGACAGAGCATTTATTTGTTAAGATTTGAAGTTGCCATTTGTTTGACCATTCTGATACATAGTCAGAGTCTTTTTGAAGAGTAGTAGCATTGTCTGGGATGTTTAATAGCTTTATATCATCAGCAAAGAGAAATCAGTTGCACTTAAGGCCCGGTCCCACTGGCCGACGGACGCAAAACGTATGCATAAAGGACACAGCGGACGAGCAAAATTTCAGGGGTGGCTCCATCTGTTGTCATCCACACCAAAAAGTTGTGAAAATTTCCATAAACAAAACGGAAAAGAACGGACGTGGGTAGTATGTAGTGGGGATGTTAAATGGATGTTCATAGGAAGCCTAGTGGATGAAAGCAGATGGAAGCGGATGACACCTCCGAAGGGGTTCCAGGGGAGAATTTCAAAGCGGACACATAGCGGATGAAGCAGATGCATAGCAGATGAAGCAGATGCATCATGGATGCCTATAGGAAAAAAAGGGGATGCCGCGTGGATGTATATTGGATGCAAAGCATTCACTGCACATGCGGGAAGTATGAATTGCATCAGCTCCATGGATATAAAAGGATGCAGCATGCACGCAGTCAGCATACAGGGGAAAGAAGTGCTGCCACATACATCTTGCAGGAACACCATGGTTCATCAGTCAGGCAAGAAGAGGAAGCCCGTGCCTACTTGTCCAAGCCCTGGCGAGGTGAAGAAGGCCAGAATCAGCATCCCACTCCTGGGCACTGACTCTGAAATTGCTGCTGTGGTGGACCAGCCCCAAGGTCCTCAAAGCCCTGCTGCTGAAGGCCCTGCTGCTCAAACCCCTGAAGGCCCTGCTGCTCAAGCCCCTGAAGGCCCTGCTCAAGCCCCTGCCAGTGGGAGGAAGAGGCAAGGGAAGCAGAAGGGAGAGAGGAAACAGTACACCGTTTCCGAGGAGCATGAGGATGAGGTGCTGGAATGGCTGAGGGAGAACGAGTACCTCTGGAGAAAAGGCCACAGACTGTATCGCGACATCAAAAAGAAGCAGGCAGCTTGGAGAGACAAGGCAGAGAGCCTGGGGTACACTGCAGAAGTACTCCTGGGATGGTGGAAGCACATGCACACCTGGTATGGCCAGCTACACCTCAAGAAATCCGTCAAGCTCACTGACTGGGAGATGTACATCATGGCCAAGTGCAGTTTCCTGGAGGGTGAGATCCGCCACCGAGGAGCAGCCCCTTTGACACCCCTCTCCCACAGACAGCCCACAGACAGCCAGTCCTCTTCCAGCCAGGAGCCAGTGAGCCTGTCCAGGCAGGTGTCTTCAGAGGGCCCCACAGCAGAGACCCCACCAACAGCTGCACTCCCCATGCCGGTGGACTTGGAGGATCCCTTGGAGGATGATGCCCTGCTGTCATAAATGGAGGAAGAAGCAGCAGCCACCAAAGCCCAACCCACACCCACCCACACCCTCAGCTCCAGAGGATGCAGGCAGTGAGGCAGACTGGAGGGCCAGGACTACAGTGTGCTATTGGAGATCAGGGACACAATGAAGACCAGCACAGAACTTCTCTCTCAGCTGGTCCACTTCGACATACCATCCTCGGGCCGGAACACCTTCATCACCTATGTGAGCCACACCCTGAGGGACCTGCCCGAGGCCCACTACCAGGTGATGAAGCAGAAGATCACAGCACTTC
Source organism: Laticauda colubrina (assembly GCA_015471245.1). Lineage (NCBI taxonomy): Eukaryota > Metazoa > Chordata > Lepidosauria > Squamata > Elapidae > Laticauda > Laticauda colubrina. Next base: position 30,898,616 of record BLBF01000006.1, read on the forward strand.
TGCACAACCTTCAAGGCCCAGCTGAAGCTGCTTCTACCCAGTCCAGGTCTGCTCCTCCACCTCAGGTGATGTCACAGCCCTTCCACGGCTTTCAACAGCCACTCACCTACCAAGGCTACGACTACCAGGACTTCCCACAGCAGAAGCAGACCTTCCCAGTCCAGGCCCAGGTTCATCGCATGCCAGACACGCCAGTCATCACCCAGCTGCAGACCAGACAGCCCCACTACACTCCTCCTTCCTCCACCCCACAGCCAAGCCCATCAACAGACAATCTGTCATCACTTTGGGCCTGACATCTCAAGTCCTTGATGAAGGGCCTCTCAACCTCATGGGACTGAGTCTGCTCTCAAATAGCTTCCTGAACACATCACCATCTGTTGTACCCTTGGGGCCAAGCACCCTAATGGTGCCTCAGACCAGCACTCAAGCCACTGCCACCTCCACAGTCCCTGCCCTCTTAACAGCTGAGACCATGGACATGACTCAGAGTGGCTGAGAATAATGTCAGAGACTGAGTTGTTTACTTGTTAAGTTTATCTTTGTTGAAGACACTTTACTTGGTTCATTTTGCTTATTTAATACAGTCATAAAGTTTACCTAAGAAAGTTAATAAAGGTTATCTTTGCTTAAGACACTTGGTTCATTTTTTTTACTTAATAAAGTGTTGGTGAAAACTTTGAATAAATGGTTAAGCCTTTGCATGTTTGTGGGATAAATAAGGATAGTTGTGGGATAGATAAACCTCCAGTGCAGGCAGAGTGGGACTGTATGTCCACCATCCAAGCTGCCACACCTATGGCCCTTTATTATCAATAACAATTTATACATTGATCAACACATTTTAAAATAAACAAAACTCTTTATTAATGCCCTATTCATTGTAGGACCACTCAACATACATGGCACAATCTCATCAGTGTTATGCGACAGGCTCAAGGAAGCATCCATTAATCATCTATCATCCTGTCTTGCCACTCCACTACTCCAGCTGGGGAGTTGCATCAGTGTCTCAGTAGGTTGCGCTGCTTCTTCCCTTCACATGAAGCTCTGTTGGGGCCTTGTACATCCACAGTGTCTATCAGGTTACGTCCTTGCCTTCATTCACCAGACTCTGTCCGCATTCCCTTGTTGACGGTCAACAAGTCTGTTCTGCAACACTGGGTAACATGTTCTGCAACACCGCTGGGTAGCGGGTGCACATGAGATTGTGCAGGATGCAGCAAGCTTCCACGATGCTCCTCACAGACTGTGGGTCATGCTGCATGGGGGTGAGAAGTATCTGGAACCTGTTGGCCAGGATGCCAAAGGTGTTCTCCACCACCCGTCTTGCCCTGGACAGCCTGTCGTTGAAGATCCTCTCTTCACAGGTGAGGTATCTTGAACTGAACTGCTTCATGAGGTAGGTTCTGAGGAAGAACACGTCATCACCAACGATGAAGATGAAATGACACATCTTGTGTGTCATCGGGTAGGGGGTCTGGTCCTGGAAAACCCATGATGAGGTTGCTTTCCAGCCCATCCTTGAGGTCACTAGCGTTGTATACCTGGCCATCTGAAGCTGACCCATTGCCTGAAGCATCAATGTAAATGAACTTGTAGTCAGCAACAACCATGGCAAAGAGGATGATACTGAAGAAGCCCTTGTAGTTGTAATAAGTGGACCTTGAGTTGGCTGGAGCTTTGCAGGCCACGTGCTTCCCATCTATGGCTCCAACAGTGTGGGGAAAGTTCCACCTCTGATACCACTCTTCTGCAAGTTTTCTCCAGCCTTGTTCAGTGGTGGGGCACCTGAGGAGCTCCTCCATGTATTCTTCAATGATGGCCTGTGCTACTTCTCTGACCACTTTGCTGATGCTGTTGTGTGGCACCCTCTATGAATACTGCATGTTTCTGTATGTGGTTCCAGAGGCCAGGTGCCGCAGAGTCAGTGCCACCTTCAGTCCAGAGTCCAGGTTGGAACAGAAGTTGGTGCTAGGCTTGGTCAACCTGGGTCTCAGACACTCTACAAGTTCATCAAACATGGCTGGTGGCATCCTCATGAAGTGATGGAATGCACGAGGGTCTTCATTCCTTAGCTCCACCATCAACTGGTCATACAGTCCAAACTCCATTCTTCTCACGATCCATCCTCGGACCCACACAGCTCTTGGACATCTCCTTCTTCTCTTTCTGTGTAAAACTTGAAACAGTCTAAATTAGGTTTTGGTTCTGGTGATGAATGAGCGCAGCTATCATACGGACTGTGTCATCATCCATGATGGAGAACAATTGATGATGTTGAAGACCAAGACCAAGGGTGAAGAGGTCTGTACACCACGGCTGCTTGACTCATACTGAGATCCAGATGATTTTCTCCCCCTTTTTATAGAAAATATCAGGTATCCTTCTACATACTCTAAACATACTCCAGACATCCTAAATATACGAGATACATCCCAGATACAAATGTTTTGTCCATTTTGAATACTATAAATACAAGATGCATACGCTTACATCCTTTCTATTTCCATGGTACTAACGCTGTGTCGACGTTCCATGTACCTTTTGTTTCCTCCCTCTTTCCATTTTCAGCTGCATTGGATGTGAGTTGAGGGGATGGCCAGAGGATGCAGAGAGGATACAGCAAACGTTTAATGGATGATAACGGACATAGAACGTTTGTTGCCCGTATATGTTGCATATGTATATCGTACGCGGTGGAAAGTTCATCCATTCACAAAGTTTTGTGCAGCTCAAAATTTTTTGCGTGGTTGAAATTGCAGTGGATGGATGCTCGACGGAAAGAGCATATGAAAGACGTATGCAGTGAGTACACAATGGATGCATAGCCTTTTCCAATGGATGGTAAGCTTTTTTTTAATGTTTTACATCCTCTTTGCATCCGTAAGTGCAGTGGGACCGGGCCTTAATGATCACAGAGGTCATTTATGTAGAGTATGAAAAGATTTGGTCCTAGAACATTGCCTTGGGGTACACCAATGTTGACAGGTACAGAAAATGCAATGAACTATTATTTGATTGCACAGATGTTGAACAAGGTAAGAACGGAGCATCTCATATTTGCTGTATTGCATATGTTAAACTTTTAATAAGATGTCATTTGCTGTTCCTATAGTTTGGAGGATGTAAAAGACCAAACATCAACTAATTCATTTCCCCAAGAAAGTGGACTAGTGTTTTGTTGTTCATTTATAGAAGATTTTGGCCATGAAGAAAATGAAAATGGAGAATTCCTTGAAAATTAACTGGAAAACTTCCTTTTATATAAGGAAATAAGTTATCTTCTGTACCCTTAGCCCATGCTGATAACATGAAACAGTCATATGAGAATGTGAAACTACTTTTGAGAAAGATCCAGTATGAAAATTATTATTGGAATATCTGCAAAGGTCTGATAGTCACTAGATTTCTGCTCAGGCTTCAGACAGGATACACAAAATAATGCTGGTTTTGTTGTTTTGTATGATGGTCATTTTCCCACAGACTTAACATCTCTATTTTAATTTATGAGTTTGCATCATTGGGACAGCATTGCATGAGAACCCAAACGTCTTAAAAACCTTTTGACTGTGCCCATTAGACCAAACTGCAGTACCTAAGATGTCTTCTTTTGGGCAATCCTTCACCCTTTTTCAATTCGGTTAGATACCTAATCCAAATAACATTTCCCAAATTCAAGATTCCCCAACTGCTGTTCTCAATCCATTGTGTTTACAGTTGCCAGTATCAAATCACTTGATCATATTTCTTTTAACAGGGATAAGTTTTGTTTTATATTTTGTAAAATGTGTCACATCTTGTTCATACCAATTTTATACTTATTGGGTTTTTATTTTCCGTATCACATTTTATTTTATTTCTGATTTTGACCTACTCTATGACTGTATCATATCCTTTTTTATCTGTGTGAGTGGAAAAGGAAAAAAACATTCCAAAGGAAGAGTTAAAATGGACCTCCTATCCCTCCTATGATGATAAACAAACCAGCAATTGGATTTATATACCAATAGTCTATAATTTCAACTATTTATTTCATGTGCAAAATGATGATGATGATGATGATGATGATGATGATGATGATGATGATGAT